>CM025625.2:1971521-2107240 GCA_014621495.2 Entosphenus tridentatus
CCCATGGTGTCTCTAGACAATAGACTGACAAGACAGTCCCCCATGGTGTCTATAGACAATAGACTAACAAGACAGTCCCCCACGGTGTCTCTAGACAATAGTCTGACGAGAAAGTCTCCCAGTGTGTCTACTGACAATAGACTCACACGACTGCATACTTGGCTCCCAGAGCTACATGACAGCCGAAAAGGAAAATATTCGTGACTCCATCGAAGAATCCCAATGAGAACGAAACTGGTTCACAGCTGCGTTTTCGTCTCATTGCTACCTTTTAGGTTTTCCGCGTGCACTCAACTCAAGAGAGTTTGTGGTCTTAATCACATGAAAAAATCCCACGCATTCAGTTCTCGTGAGCTGGTGGTCTGGATAACGCTGAGAGCCTTTAAACGTGCAGGGCTGCATACCTCTGTGCACTTGCTAAACGTGAATGCTGCACGTATGGCGGTTTTCCGCATTGTCCCCACATAATGGTGGCGTTTCTCCAGGCGCTCAGCTTTCATCCCAGGAGGAATTAGCTCAAAATTTCCAGGCGTGACCTGCTTCAATCAAGACTCTTGAGACTCAACGAAGCTGTGCTGATTAAATAAGGTAGTGTCATAACATACGTGAGGCTTTCGAACAAGAAGAAAAAAGCATTTGTCCTGAGATGCACCCACCACCAGAAGGTAAGAGTACCGAAATGTAATTTCAGTCTTTCTCATAGAAACAGCTGCGGTAGCGTTTCATTTGAATAACGAGCGATTACCCGATGCCGAATGGAGAGCCGTCGTTGCGTATATACCGTAGCGAGCCATTGCCGTTGCTCGTCAATTCGTGGCACTGAGCGCCCGACATTGTCGGACGTTCGAGTTCGTTCGTTGCGGCGACACATTTCAATTGCTCCGCATCAATGCATCGAATGTCCCCGCCAAACAGCTATTTTCATGGGGGGGGGGGGGGGGGGTTAGGCTGAACGAGTATTTTCATGTTGAGAAATGCAGTAATTATTTTTTGTTTAATGTATGCTTTTGCATGTTAGACCTTGAGTGGACATTCCAAATGTCGATAGTGGGGGGGAAGGGAGGGGGAGTGGGGGCAGCCTCTCCATAACGTGACCAGCGGTGGCGGTATCACCCAGACCGGGAGGGCCGTACCGGGAGGTGCTCCCACTTCCCCGCACGGTTGGCTACGTACGGTGTGAAAGAAGTTCAACTGTTCAACGTGCCCTGGGCTCCCCCCTCCACCCACCGCCCCTCCAGCCCACGTGGACTTCTGCCATGGGCTCCGGGCAGGTATTGCGGCGACGGCGGCAACTGATTGCGACCTCGCGACCTTTTGGTGTCGCACAAGTCGGGCGCTGTTAACCACAGCCCCACCCGCCAAGTTGCCCGCGTTGCGCAACGCGTGCAACCCGTCGCAATGATCGCACCTGGCGCGGTTGCGCGATGAGAAATCGCGTCACGGCAAAAACAAATTTCGATGCAGGTTTCCCGTGGTCATTGGTGTGATCGGGTACGTAATGCGATTGCTTTGGTAATTGCATATGCCGTGATCACTTGCGGTCCGGATAAAGGAGAGGTGGGGGGGGAAACACACATCCCTAATTGGCTGTTAAGAACGGCACTTGAGGATTATAATCCTAATAAATATTAGCTTGGACGTAGTTAGAGGGATTTATATTAAATTACGCGCGACTCTATTAATCAAGAAGTGCGATTCAGGCAGTACTCAGCTATAACATCGGAAGTTCAAGAGTTCCAATCCAGGCCCATCATCTCTCTGGGTTGAATAAAATAGACACCACTTTGTCTCGTGTGTAAATTGAATCTCTTTCGCAAGACACGGAGTGTTTAAGGCCGGCGATATGCTCGGCCGACTTTGTCTCCCCAATGCCGACTGTCTACGCACCGCACCGGGTGGGATACTCATTTAAGGCTGAGTCGACCTAGGGGAGAGTCCCAGCCCCGGTGCAGAGATATTCGTTACCGTTGTCGGGCGGGAATCGAACTCGGTTCACGGGACATGTACCCAGCGCGCTCACCATTTCACCACCGATCCCCACTACCAGACTCTAACAAAGATTCCCCCGTATAGCCTGAGTAGACGGTTGGGGCACGTGCTCTTAGCGTGCACCTATGGAGGCCGGCACAGCACACGAGTGGCCAGCACCACGCCCGGCCGCCTTTGTTTCCCCAGTGGACGATGGCAACCATGCTAATCAGTGGACGTGACTGGCCTCTGCCATAGGATTGTAGAATTTCCATCGCTGGCTCAGAGGCGCGAACCTCACATTCAAACATGTATTTGTTTCGATTGTAATCACCATTTATTTTTCTCGGGTCATTTCTTGAAGGGGAATGAATGTTCCATGGGAACTCCTTCGAGTCAATCAGAGCCTCGCGTCTTATCCAGGAATAGATCCCAATACTAGGACACGCCAGCTTCACGCGCTGGCAAACCGCATTCCATACCCATAGAGGCATGAGACAACTTCAAGGCAGAGAGCAAAGACGCACAACCACGAAGTTTACAGAAAATCATAAACCATGCATCACAACAAACAACATCGCTCCCGTATTCTTTCAAGGCCGAGCCAAGATAGAGACTGCAGGCGACTTCAGAAGGGGATGCAACTTTTTGTTTGTTCCTGGATTTTCCAATTGATTTATTTATTGACTTGGGTCTCACTCAGAGGAGGATCGCGGCATCCAAGTCCCCTTGCCTTCAGACAGCTCGTGAAGAGCAAGTGTGCGGTGATCACCAACAATCATCAGCAGCAGCAGCAGGAAGGGCACCGGTAGCAAGCAGCATCAGCCACGTTGTGTGTCTGCTGCCTCTCCCCCGCTCTTGCTCCAGAACTCCTCCCGTCTTCAAGACGCCTCACTTGGGGGCAGTGCCACATCGAATCCACCCATACCTGCGCGCGTTATCGCGCATTCTCAATGAATTGAACAACGAGCAGCACACGTCTATGTCTGGTCACACACACCCCGCTTATTCTAAACTAAACTACAACTATTACCATTTTACCAGGTAAGGCTCACTGAGCTGTATAGCTCTTTTTTTCAGAAGCGACCTGGTTATTACAAATGACAGCTCAACGGAAGTTGCTTATCGCGTGGAAATTTATAGCAGCCAAATACTCTGAACGCGTGTTTCTAACTGTGGAGGATAGAAGCGGAGGACCCGGAGAAAAATTTACACGACCACAAGGAGAACATGGAAACTGCGAATATACAAGGATAGACCCACGTGTTATGGGTCAATATATGGGGCGCCGCGGTGGTGTGATATTAACTCCCTAACCTGGTATACAGGAGGTCGTGGGTTCTTGGGTTCGATCCCTAAACTGACACCTGTATATATGGAGATGTAATGTTCTCTCCGTGGTCACGTGGATGTTTCTCCGGGTCCTCTGGGGTCTTCTCTCCACATATATAAACGTGCATTTAGAGTATTTGTCTGCTATACATTTCCACGTGATAAGCCATTTCATTGAGCTACCATTTGTGGCCTGGTCGTTTCTGACAAAAAAAAGTTATATAGCTCAGTGGGGCCTTACCTGATAAATTAAAAAAATAGTTTATTTTAGTTTAAACGACTTAGATGACTGCCAGATGCACCAAACATGCTCCCCAGTGCTTCAATCAACCGGCACTTTTCTCGCTGTGGTGTCACTTCGCTCTTTGTTGTTAGTGGAGGGCAGCCGCCTCCACCTCATCCAACCCACCCACACAAGCGATTGGTGGCGTGAATTCCAGATCCCTTTGGCCCTCCATGTGTCCGCCGTGCCGTTGGCGGTACGCGCCGTGTCGAGATTCGAGAGAGCCACCGTCTCGGCTGTGATTGCATCGAATGCTTCTGTTACGTTCTCTTAAAGGTCACTGAAGATTTGAATTATAAGAAATATAATACAGATTCATACGTAATATGTTGCCAACATTTCAGCCGTGGATTTTAAACAAACTGCTGTCTAATTTTGATTCTGTGAAAATAATTGTTACGTAAGAATGATAATTCATACCCTTTGGTTCTTTCGGTAAAGTCACGTAGATAGAAAATTAATAGATCACGACGTTTCGATCGCAACACAAGCAACTGTCATCAGGTGAAACAAACACAGCAGGAGAACTGCTCACTGCTGTGTATGATAATTACACCATTTTAATGGATGACAATTTTATGAACACTCTGGAATGTATGCATTACGTTAAGAATCCAAAGTTAAAGTGACTCTACATGTTTATGCGCGTGTGGCGGTGCTCATCTCCATAGATGGCTCTGGGAATGACACACTCGGTGGGAACTGGTCGATTTAAACACCACGCAAAGTGGCAATTGTGTCAGCAACTCCGAATTGATGGTGTGCCGAGTTGACCTGTGACCGGGCTCTAACTTGTAACCATTCAGCTACGAGGTCAGCTGAGTAAAATACCACTGAGGATCCTTCAAACAGAGCGCTTCTCAACCGATGTTCGCAAGCTGGGACAGACAGACGAACTCTCCTCCGTGCCGTTCAGTGGCCGATCCAGCCCTCACCACCAACCCCCTCCACCTCTCACCCTCCCCTAGATCCAACCCTCACCACCCCCACCCACCTCTCGTATAGCAGCAAGAGGGCCGCCAGCCTCCACGCCCGGCCCTCTCGACTCCCACGGCCGTGCACGATGCGCGGCTGGCCAAAACCGACACTCCCATCGGCGCGCGTGCGGTTCTTTGTTTCGTAATCCGCAAAAAAAAATCACGCCGTTTGGTGCAGCGACGTGAGTGTGACTGTGTTTTTTTGAGCTTCTGTAAACAAAAGCATTCAATCTGCAAAATGTTTTTACATCGTTAATTAGGGACTGCTTATTACCTCTAAATGGCGACCATGAGAGATAGAGAGGAGAGCTCGACCGGAGAGAGAGAGAGAACTTCACCTCTCGTGGGTGCACTCAAAGGCAATGAATCTGCGGCTCCGAGCGACTGCGCTGCTGTGAGTTGTGGCTGTAGGTTCGTTTTCGATGATGAGCACGGGGAGGCAGGGTGCCCGTTGCCCACGGTGGCGTTGTTTTTTCTCATGCGAATGTGCACGCGATCATCGGCGTGGACAGAGTTCGCTCTCGTATGAGATTCCTTATTCAGCACAATTGTGCTCAATTATTGCAATGTTTCGGCCACTTATATATGTATATTTGTTAGTTTAGTAAAATATGTGGGGTGTGGGAAGGGAGGGGGGCGGAATGGAAGGGGGAGGGTTTTTTCGCGAGACTCAAAAAACAAGATCCCAATTTGTTCTGACTCGACAGTGGTTAAGGGGAGAACGCCTCCCGCCACGGGAATGTGAAACTTCCACGCGTGACTCAGGGCTGACTCAGTTAACGTCGACAGAGTGGTGGCTTCAATTTGAAGAGGCTACAAAAGGTCCGCCTCGCGTTTTCCCAGGGCAGCGTGCAGTGCTGGTCACGGTGCCATTTTCCCAGCTGACCGCTGGTCAGAGGTCGCAAACGGGTTTTGATTGCTTACCCGTACCCGTACCCGGCCGCACCAGGGTCGGGTACGGGTACGGGTAGGGTACGGGTATCGGGTACCTGATTGCGACCTCTGGGATAAAGCCATGTTGCAGGTGCGGGTGGGTTGATTCTAGGAACTTGAATTGTGAGAAGAGACAAGACGTTGGGAAATGAGTGACAAACAGTTACTCACCAGTGACTCACGGGCTACCCGTACCCATACCCGGCCGCACTTTTGGGCATAAACAACGTTTTCGCTGAATCAGGCCACGGCCATCGCGTCGTCGTTACGCTGCCCGTGTTCACCCGTTTTCGACCCGGGACTGGAACCAGCCGAGAGGTGGTGGAGTCGGTCGCCACCGTAGATAGGAGCCGCGTGCTGCCACCGGCTCACAGCGAAAGCGTCGTTTTTTTTTGGTCCATGGGGGTGGTGGGGGGGGGGGGGGGGGAGGGTTGCAGCGATCCTTGACATTTCTGGTGGTTTGTATTTAAAAATAATAATCACAACATGTCTCCCTGCTGAGATGAGCGAGGGGGCACCCAACTCATTCTCCCATCCGTGGCTCACAACCAAGTGGTCAAATTGCCACATTCTGAAAAACGCCGTGGACAGTCTCCATGAGATGATTGCTATTGACGTGCCGCAGAGTAGTACTTCCTTTATAGATTCCTAATTAAAGAGTTATGGAGGCTGGCAATCGTTACTAATTAGGGGTGTAATTATGCATTGATTCATCAGTATTGATTTTTTTTCAGGCTCATGATAGGTGCACGAATCGCGTGCGTGTGAGCATCAATTCACAGTAAAAAAAAGAGCCTTGCAAAGCCGCACCGGTTGAGAAAGGAGAGCCCTTCCGGTTATGAAGGATCTCCCGCATGATACGGAAAGATAATACAATCATTTAGAGGGGGGGGGGGAAATGCAGTGTTTTACTTTCGTGCAATAAACATCGAAGGCGTTCGATTAACACCGAATGACAACAAAGTCAAATATGTGAACAATGTTCAATTTACAATGCACTAACACAAGGTCCCCACTGCACAGTATAATTTGAGTCACCTTCAGAGAATGGGGGGGGGGGGACGCTGACGTTTTTGTGGGATGTGGAATGCTGAATATATTTTCTGCAGGGTTTGAATAATGTATTTTGTTTGTTTGTGAAATAAACATGAAAAACGACTTGAGAGAGAGAGATACAGAGAGGACTTACAGAGCACTTGGTGTCCAAGAGAACGTTTTACCAAAATGCCACAAAGCGGATAAGCACAGCATGTGAACATCGCTTTAGAATGGCAAACACTCATGGACGTGTCATCTCACACCATGCCCAATTTAATCTGTGGCCAGACAGTGTTGTTTTTGTGATTTTTTTGCTAAGCATTATTTTTTATTTTATTTAAATAACCTCCCAGCTTTCTCGAATCCAGCTTTGAGAGGTTTTTACTGTACTTCAGGGTACACAAATCACAAGAAGATGGCATGCGAATGTTACATGTTAGACTCACAGGGTGAACACAACTGTACAGTCGAGACGGGGAAAGTGGAGACACGATTTCAAACGAGATTTCCAAAAACGAGACGAGAGACAGAGAGAGTCAATACTTGAATTTATTTGCGATTCCAGTATCGTGAGTTGCTCGTCTCCCGTCAATCACAGCTCCTCGCTGTTGATCACTGCAGGGTGTTGCTGCCGCTGCTGCTGCTGCTGCCGCTGCTGCACGGCTCTCAATTCTCGCCATCGGAAAGTTGGGGTTAAAATTAAATTTTGGTGTCGCAGCCCATCATCTCCCTCCAGTCAATAACGTTGCACAACATTCAGCAGGGCTTGTCCTTGGGCATGTGGAATTGACACTGCTAGCACAGGGCCCACAACAGAGACGAGCACCACTGATGCACACGTGCATCGATGGGATTTGGACATCTGTGAAAACGACCGGACATCTGTGATGAAAGACCTCTTGTAGCTCATCGGATTCCTCCTGCATATTCTGATTCTGATGTCTCTTCTTGCGCTCGATGGCAGCGCTATGGTGCAGGAGCAAGATAGCAATGTGGAGGCCTGTGAGCTACAAGATGGCTTCAGGAGAGAGTTAATGTCGTTTTTGCTCCGTTGAAGGAGCGCAGACTTCCAGTGGTTACTGCATTGGTCCATAATTGGGATTGCATGGCCATAGTCGCACCGAGGCGTGTTTGTAATGGGTACACAGATTCAATGCAGTGACGGTCCTGTTAACCCAAAGCGGGTCGTTTCCGTCCTGTCAGTGTTGCAGAGCGGGGCGTGCGGAAACCCAGGCGTGCCTCCCCACGCGTTCATCCGGGGATCGCGCTTCAACCTGGGCGACCAGGTGCAGTACGGCTGCGTGGCGGGCTACGTGCTGGAGGGCCAGTCGGCCCTGACATGCATCACCAACCAGGAGGAGAAGGCCACGTGGGACTTCCCGGTGCCTCACTGTAAAGGTCAGTTTCAGTTCAGTTCAGTTTGCTTTATTAGGATTTACCCTGTGAGCCATTCGGCTCTTGATTTGGGTGCAACCGCAACGAACAATACAATTACAAGTAACACCTAAAATCCATTGTACACATCTAAACATCACAAACATAAACAATAAAATCGTACAGAAAAAGCACCACCCATCCATGCTGCGTACAAAAAATGCAAAAAATCCAATTTCGATATTTGATCACAATACAGATCAAAATTGTAAGTATAAATCTATACTAAACCAAAAAATCGGGCCAAACCAAGCCCCTCTAAAACGTACTAAAACAATTATATGTAAACAACGTAACAGTTTTCCCAACAAATGTGATTAAAGGTTTACAATAGCGACACACACAACACACATCACTAAACCTAGCATCCTTTGCTTGCTGCATAAGTCAATTCATAACAGCCGGATTAGCAATAGCAGTAGCAGCGCACTATAATCAAAATACATAATAAGTGCATACGTCGGTCATCTATAGCTATATTTTTTATTTCAGGCCACAGGATAGCAGTGGCAGCTATGGTTGTACGACTCCTCTAGAGCATTTTTGAGTGATGGTCTTGTTGGTAACGATCCAAGCTGGAGTTTATTTGCGATAGCATTCCAGACCCTGGGGCATCTACAGCAAAAGCCCTTTCTCCAGTATTTGTACGGAAATTAGGAATGCGAAGCTGGTAAATGAGCGAAGACCTTAGCTCATATTTGTTTTCCGAAACAATAAGGAAATCCATGAGGTAATCTGCGGATTTTTTTGTAAGTATATTGTAAATAAATAATATATGATGCATAAGACGTCGATCATTAAGAGATGTTAAGTTTGACTCAATGTAGAGATCGCAGTGGTGGGTCCTATATGGGCAGTTCAATGCAAATCTTAAGGCCGAGTGATATATTGAGTCAAGCTTCTTCAGAACAGTACTAGGTGCTGATTGATTAACAATGTCACAGTAATCAAGTAGATGCATTATGGTAGCTTTTATCAATTACAAACGGAACATAGGTGGAAAACAGTGTATGTGTCGATACAGAGAACCAATTTTTATTTTTGTCTTTTTAGCAATATAATCAATGTGTTCTTGAAAATTCAGTTTTGAATCAAGGATGACCCCAAGATACTTATAGATCTTGACTTGCGCTATTTGATCATTATCTCTTGAATGTAATTGGAGGAAAAATCACGTCCTGCTTTAGTGCTGGTGAGTACATTTTGAACGCTGTGGGCCCCCCAACCCCTGGGGTGCATTGATCCACGGGGGCAATGGGACACAGGCCCGATATCAGGGAGCCAGTGGAAGCGCTGCACCTTTAAATCATCTCGATTGAAGAACTCGTTTCTTTAGAGCTGCTTTGGGTGTTTAGTTTGGTGTCCTTCTCCCCGCACCTCCGATTAGCGAGGTTGGCTATGTACGGTGCTAAAGAAATTCATTGTACATACATACATAGATACATACATCCAGACGCAGTGCATCGGATAGGAAGGGTGATCAAAACATACCCTGGCCTCATGGAACAAGTGGTGCTACAGCGAAGGGTTAATACAAAAACAAAAAAGTTCAAGTCACCCATTTTTATTTTTTTACCAGGTAAGGCCCACTGAGCTATACAGCTCTTTTTCAGGAGTGACCTGGCCAAAAGTGATAGCTCATGGAAGTGGCTCATCACGTGCAAATTCATAGCAGCCGCATACTATAAACGCACGTTGATTCTAAATGTGGAGGGAAAACAGGAGGGCCCAGAGACAAATCCACGCAACCACGGGGAGAACATGCAAAATCTCAATAGTCAGCAGGCGCCAGGGTTGGGATTGAACCCATGACCTCCTGCATACCAGATGAGGTAGTTAACGTCTTGCCACCTCGGGGCGAAATGATATGTTGATAAGGTGCATGTCATAGGTTCAAATGACCTGTGTGGTCACTAGAGGCCACTATATTCGCAGAGTTGAAAAAGCGTTCACTTTTTTATTCGATTTAAAGGTTTCGTGACTGCAGGGATTCATATTCTTGGTTCTTTCGGTAAAGTCACGTAGAAGGGAAATAATCAAATAATAAAAATAGTGATATTTATATTTTATTGTGTTTTATTTGTATTATTTTATTATTTCCCTTCTACGTCACTTTATCGAAAGAATCAAAGTGTGCACTCTCGCGTGGCATCGTGACTCATGTGACACTTGTCGACTTGGTTTGGGGGGAAGAGAGACGGTGGAATATTCTAAGCGCAAGTTAAATGTCTCAGTCTTGAGCAACTTTGCCACATTTCATACAAATGAGCAATTTGCAAATGTGGTACACATGTTGTTTCCATTGCTCCAAAAATGTGAACAAATTTAGAGTTATGGAGACAATTTATACTAACTGCAGAAAACGTCTGTAAGGCTCCCAGTGCCTTACAGATGTTTTTTTGCAGATGAAGAATACTTTTTTGGTTTAAGCGTTTTTTTTTGTATTAACAGTAGTGACGTAAATATGCTCCGTGATTGAGTGGCTGGAGAGTTGAGACAAAGAGTTCTTCCAGACAGGGACTGAAGCCTTGGAACACACGGATTGCTCAAGTGTTTTCATCAAGGTCGAGCATTACTTTCCTGAAATAAAACAAACGAGGTTCGTGTGAGAATACAACGGAGGTAGCCAGTCTCAAACGTTGTGGAATTACTCTCCAACACACCGGTGGGCTGAAATAGTCACTAATTGACACGTTGTTTACGTGGCAAACCTTACTGGCTGCGTCGGGTGGTGGAGGGTTACGACACATTTATACTTCCGCGATCTAATCCCAAAAAAACCTTCATTATTATGTACAACAGAGGTAATTTCCTTTTGAGATCCTCCCCAAGTGTTTTGCCCAGATACGCCGTGTTACTGGGAAGTCATCAGAGCTGCAACGTCCCGAATGTGGGAAGCGATCAGCGATGAGGAGGCCATCGATTTATTTGTTTTTCCGCAAACTTTTCCGCTGCCGCTTGTGTATTGCTGACGTTTTTGTGTGGAGTTTGTATCGTTCCACTCTGTTGTGCATGACTGGTTTCTTTTCCCTCTGGGAACTCAGGCATAATATCTTTGGTAGAAACTTCTTGCAATGACCCTTGAGATGCAGTGAGATCTATATACGTATATGAACTATTGCCATTGATAACGTTTCATTTACAATACAGCACAACTATACAATGCGAATTTTACATTTCAAAGAGGTGTGAAGGTGCTTTCGTGGGTGATAAATTCAAGTAACACACAGATGCATGGAGCTGTGGTGCACTGGGCTGTGAAGCTGGCAATCCAAGTTCAATATCCAGCCACGGCCAAATATAAGTGGCAAGTGATATCTAAACTACAATGGCACTGGAATATCTGTGCAAGGAGAAATAATACGTAACATGAGATTCGCAGACGACATAGATCTGATAAAAAAGCTGAGTAGTACAGCGGTAAAGTGTTCATGGTTGAATAAGTCAGGAAAGGATGCAGGATTGAGGATTAACGTTGAAAAGACAAAGACGATGTTATTCAGAAGGGAGGACTTTGAGAAATAAAAGTAATACTATAAATCAGCAAGATTGCGAATGTAAAGGAATATTTGTACTTTGTAAGTCTACTTACATTGGACAACGGCTGCACGGAAGACAGAGGAGTAATGGCAGGATTCAATAACATCTTAAGAAGCAAACGAATGATCTGAAGGACCAAACCGAACATATTAAGACCATGCGTGTTCAGCACAGCTTTCTATGCCTGCGAGACGTGGGCATTGAAAAAGACTGACGGAGACAAGATATTGGCATTCAAAATGTATTGCTATAGGAGGATACTGCGTCTAAGCTGGACCCCAAAGAGTGACCAACGTAGAAGTAAGACGAAGGTTGCACGTAGAAGAAGACAACCTGATGACGGCGATGATGCAGGGAGTGATGAGAAGGAAACTGGCACCACTATTTGGACACACGTGTAGGATGGACAACAACAGGAAAAGTCAAAGTGTGTTGTTGTTTTGTAAAATGGAAGGAACCGGAAAGAAAGGAAGACCTAACAGAGAATGGCTTGACGACGACATCACACGAGATTGG
The DNA here is from genome assembly GCA_014621495.2 of Entosphenus tridentatus. Taxonomy (NCBI): domain Eukaryota; kingdom Metazoa; phylum Chordata; class Hyperoartia; order Petromyzontiformes; family Petromyzontidae; genus Entosphenus; species Entosphenus tridentatus. The sequence continues at coordinate 1,983,543 of CM025625.2, forward strand.
TGCCAGAATGATGTGGCCACTACTTGAGCATATAGCGGCATAAGGCAGAGGAAATTAGAAACAACTATGCAGTGTGACACCTACGGACTATCTTGCCATGGATCACGATGATGATGATATTTAAACTGATATTGGGTCCTCCTTAACCAACCCGCAATGACCAGAAGGGTGAAGTATAGTCAAAACAAACCCCTATGACTGACACGATGTGGGAAGGCTTGAATCCAGCAATGGATTTTGGCTGTGAAGTAATGTTGATGAAATTCATCACATTTTCAAACGACAATTTTTTGCTTCATTTATGGAATTTTCTGAATAATGTAACATGTATGTTGAACGTATTTTGCACCGTAAGTAGCCAACCATGCTAATTGGAAGTGCACAATGGGGAAAAACGTTATCCATTCAAATACATGTCAAACTATTATCTATCCGGCTGACTCAAAATAAATACTGCTTCGTGGGAAGTCTGCAGCGGTCAATCTTTCATAGAGCCCCGGGGGGCCCCCACAAACGGAAGCATGGAATTTCCACCAATGGCCCAGCGTTGCCCAATGGAGTTTAAGCACCACCCCATCGCTCGCTCAGGCAAGGGAGACACTCAGGCGTGACTCGACTCGACGCGAGCGCACCCCGAAGTTTGGAGTAGCCCGTGTCTCCTGCCTCGCACTACCTTGAGATTGTCACCCACAGTATGGCTTGGCTTATCAATCAGGAATGAGCTAACGACGTTCCATTGGTTGAACGAGACTGCCCCCCGCCCTATTCAGCCCCCCCCCCCCCACCTGCTTCTGACGCCACATGATTAGCTGTTTAGGGTCAGGGGCAATGCTTGCCATGAAGAATGCCATGGCAGCTTCTGTTTGACACTCTGGAGATTGCTGTTTCTTTCCACAAGACACCGACTGCATGGTGCGTGGGTTAGATCGCCTAAGTATAAATGTGTCGTAACCCTCCACCACCCGATGGGGTTCAATAATGACGTCGTCCTGCACTATTCAAGACCGGAAGCAGGTGGATGGCTTCACTGTTCTGGCAAATCGCTCGAAGATGCTGGATGTAATTGTCAGCGAAACGTCGTACTCAAATTCTAAATGTTGTGGATTCACTCTTCAAACACACCAGTGGCCTGAAGAAGTAACTAATTGGCGTTTTGTTAACGTGACACATTTTTTACTGATTGGCCGTGTCGAGTGGTGGAGGGTTGTGACACATTTATAATAACGCGATCTAACCCAAAAGCCTTTATTATGAATAATACTGGTCACGAAAGCCTACGTGTTAAACTGCATGGTGCGTTTTTACAGTTTGTTATTTTTTAGTTCATTTTACAAGAAAATATTCATCCAGGTTGTCATGTCATGTATATGTTGTATATATATGTCAATGGAATTAACACTGTCATCTCTGTTACCTCTCTATACACAGACGAGACCATAAAAACATATTTCTAATTACAGGCCTAATTGAGGATGCAATCAAATTGGCCTTGCTCTGTCGCTGATCAAATGTGAGCAATACTCACGTCACAAAATTCGTTTATAAAATGTTTGCCTGAGTAAAGCCGAACAACTATGCAAACACATATTTAAAAAAAATGTAGTTCCTGAGTTTTCATTGCAAGGAATAATCTTGTCATGTTGTGTGTGGTTTTGATGACTCATGCTGGAACACAAATCTCATAATCTGTTATGAAAAGTAGCACACCATTCACCCCATCACTTCGGTCACAATATGCAAGTGAATGCTTCTCAAGTTTCAGAATTCAAAATGAGTTTTCCAACGCAGCCCTATATTTCGTTAAGGATGTATTAAACATTCATGAGAATAGTTGCTGAAGATATACGCGTTTTGGCTATTGAACTTTCTATGGTATCTTTCTCGGATGGTAAATTCCCGTGCAAAGGAAATTAGACACGATGAAAGCAGCAGCATTCTCAGCAGGATTATCTCCAAATGCAGTCATGAACCATGTTTCCCATTCCTGTTAAATGCCTCAACATTTAAGCCGTCATTATTCTCCTCCCGCTTATTGCGGTGCTTTATTATATAAAATCATGATAGCATCGCATTGGTGGATTAATATTAATAAATAACAATAATTTACGGCCCGTTTTCAATCCAAGAGACGGAGAGGAAAGGAGGATTATGGACGGGCAAGAGAGATTGAGATGGGAAAGGGAGACGTAGAAATATGAGAGGGAGAGAGGTTGAGAGAGAACCAGGGAGAGAGATCGAGGGCAGGGAAGTGGGTGAGCTGAAGTGGAGAGAAGGAGAGGAATGTAGAGGGAGGAAGAAGTAGAAGAGGGGACAGAGGAAGAGAGACACAGCAACAGAGGCGGAGTGAGAGATCGAGGTAACTTCGGAAAAACAGCGCAGAGAAATCAAGAGATAGGTGGAGAGAGACAGCGCTCTATGAATGATTCAAAGTTCTCCTGGCTGGCTGGGAGGCGCAGACGATCATGTCTCAAGGATGTGCGGGTTGCTAGTATTGTAAAAATAAAAGAGTAGAGATCGTCTTGACCAAATATAGTTTTCAGCAGAATTTGTTAGACAGAAAACCCTGGACCGGTTTTGGCTTTCTGAGTTTCATCACAGCACGGGTCAACCTGCATAGGCAAATGCCATCCCACATACCCTGTGAGACCACAGTAGATAAACATTGTAAGCAATATAATAGTTTTTACATAATGGGACCTCCTTTTCCAGTACCAAAATATGAGAATAGGTTTTCCACTTTTTTATGGCAACAAAACAGTTGTGTTAATATGTTAAAACACCAAACTGAAACCTTTTACGAAGAATCGTGTCTATATTAACCACAATACTTGTGGTCAAAATGCAAACAAAAAAACGTACTCTGATCATATATGCATTGTCTTTGAAACTGATTGGTCCACACCAGAGACAGCTTTCTTTTGAGCCTAGTCTTTTGGAGTCCTCTGGTCTAACGTCTTAACATATCATTGATGCGCCTGTACCCTGCTGATGAGACCCGCGCATTTGAAACCGGTTCAGATTTTGCTCCATTAAACAAGTCTGGCTGAGAAGGCAGTGTTCCTTATATGGTGGTAAAATAAACTGTGTGCGTTTTACATATCACCAGACATCGGCAAATTGCTTAAGCATGTGTTTGTGGTTTATAATATTATGATTTTCCACAATTTACAAAGATGGCACGTAATACTTTAATTAATGTGTTTTTGTCACGGAAAGATGTTTTGACTTGCACTTGCATTTGTTCGAGCATGGAATATAAAGCGGAACAACAATTCTGTTTTAATTATGTTTAAAGTTGCTCCGGGTACATAAAATCGTATTTATTAGTTGCTGTTTACATTTTAACAATGCAAGCTCAGTTGTGTTTTGGAGTTAGAGGCACAACAAAAATGTTTTAACTTTTCATTTGTGCGGCCACACATCTTAAAGGGTAACATTGGCATCGTTCCTTTCCTTAATTCCCTTTTAAGGCCTCTCTTACAACAACAACAAATAGATGATTATAGGTGCTTGTGGTGGCTCTTGTAAATGTGATGCCACTGGAGGGTAAGTAGAGGGAGAAGTGCCTGTGTAGTGGGTGGCATTGTTACTGCAAGTCCCAGATTCCCGAGTTCAACTCCTGGCCAAGGTTGACCTCTGAACTGACCCTGGGCACCTCTTTCTCATCTCTCCCCGCCTCCGTTCCCCCCAACCTTTACCAACCTGCGCTGACCTCTTGTTCTTGAGCCTTTAGAGAGAGGCAAGTCGCATGATTGGATTGAGGCAGATTGACACAGGTCTGTATATATATATTTTATTATCATAATTGTTTTTATCGCACACAAAGCATGTAACACAATTGATCCTGGCAGGCAAGTTGTATGTATGCAGGAGGCTATGACGTGTGGGACACCAGTGTACATGTCGGTTCATGATACTCGATCAGGAGAGGCAGCAATCCTCCTCGTATATGTCTTCCCTGTTGACATTCACATTTAATCCCGCACCGACACGCCGCCAGATCAACATTGCCCCAAGCAGGGCTCTCTTGCAAAAAATAGTCCTTTGAGGAATCCAGATAAATTAAGGAATATTTAATTTTTGAAGTGTGTTCCTCAACCAGTGGTGGAAATTCCACGTGACCATGACGGAGGTAAAAATTCCCAGTGGATCACCACTGGGACCGTTTGCCAGTATCAAAGTATGAATAAAATAAGAATAGGTTTTAACCTTTCTGGCGATAAAACAGGTGTTAAGATGTTCAAACACCACATTTGGCGTTCTCTGGTCTGACAATGGATGAGACTAGGCCCTAAATAAGGCTGTCTCTGGTGTAGGCCAATCATTTTCAAAGACAATGCCATATATTATCAGGAGCATGTTTGTTTGCATGTTCACCACAAGTACGTGTGGTTAATGCAGACACGAATCCTTGCGAGCGGTGTCTATTTGGTGTTTGAACATCTTAACACCTGTTTTATTGCTAGGAAACGTAAGATATATTCTTGTTTTTTTCATACTGGATCACCACTGTTGACCGAAGTACATAGCCATGCAATGGATGCGTCTGTTTGATTAATTTTCAATCCCACGACACCTTCATTGCACGCTCACTCCATTTACACCGGTGGGGCTCACAAAACTGCAAAGCGACAGAAAAAAAATTTGAGAACCTATCCAATTAGACAGCATAAATCAGGCTCGAAAGAAATCAATCAGGGATTTAATTACGACCCGTAATGGCATCAGATGTGCGGGCGCAATTGTATTCTCACTCTTGACGATTACGATACACAGCAAATGGATTGAGACACTGGTTTATGTTAAGACAGAATCGCCAGGCAAGTGTGACAAACGGTGATTGTTTGTCAGGAGTGAAAAAGTGAGTCTAAGAAGATGCGGGTCAAAATCAAGTCAACCTCGTATAACGGTATCATTGGCCTAAATCACAAGGGGAGCGAGTGGTCTCATAAAAGTTTCACCTTTCATGCTAATTAAATTGGCGAGAGCTTGTCGTTTCCACCTGGTCAAAACAATTCACCTATCTTGCATCGGATATCGTTCCCGTATATGCTGCGTGTATATGTGTGTGTGTCGCATCCCATCAGGATTAGAACCGACTGTGAGGCACACCATAGATTTCCAATGCTGGTCATTCTTGTTTATCTGTGTGTTTGGGCGCCGTGATGGCGAGATGTTAACTACCTCGCTGGGTACACAGGAGGTCGTGGGTTCGCTCCCGACCCTGATGCCTATATATTTGGAGATTGCATTTTCTCCCTCTGGTCGCATGGATCTTTCCCTGGCTCATCCGGTGTTCCCCTCCACATGCATTGGCTGCTATAAATGTCCACGTGATAGGCCACTTCGTTGAGATATAATTTGTGGCAAGGTCACTTCTGAAAAAAGAGGTACATAGCTTAAGTATGCCTTCCATAGTAAAATAAAAATAAAAACATGTTTAGTGTTATTGTCGATGCTGCATTGTTCTTTTTACACGTTATATTTAGTCCATAATCACTTTCCTCCGACCGTGACATCGAGTAGGTGTTTGCAGCCAATATGATTGGTATTAGATTTTTGGATTAGGCCACGTTATTAGCCGACGAAATCTTTGCCACTTTGAGCCCCCCCCCCACCTGCCACAGCCAAACGATATTGTGACGCGCACAAGTGTTTAACGTTGCCAATTATTGTCCAAAATGTAGCAATTATACACTAGCAATTAGATATGCAGAACGTAATTGCTAATATTCGAATGTGTAGATTGGTCTTCAGCTTATTGGTAAACTGAAACTAATTATAATTAGTCAATTCAATGCCTGTAGATGTAAACATTCATTTACTTGATGTTGTTGGGTGGTGGAGAATTTTGAAGATACATATTTGGTTTGATAATTACGTGGCCTAACCCAAAAATGAATTATCTCAAACTATTAATTTGTAATGGTCTCACATACCGTTGTTCCAGTGCCTGGAGATGATGACCTGCATGGGAGACATGGTATATATTTTTATTCCAGTATGGTGATGATAATAATGGTGAATTAAGAGCCACTGACTCAAGCCCATTTTTGTGGTTGACTTATCCCATTATCCCCCTGGGGTCAATAAAATAGGTATCACTTCATGGGGAGTCAAGAGTGGATGTGCTACATAGGCATGTCAAATCTCCACCTCTGGATCTCACCCACCAATGGAGAGGAGCCATCGCTTATTTTTAGCGAGAGAACACAGCCTTTTTGGAAACTCAATCTTTTCCGCTGTGAGTCAATGTTCCTTTACCCTTTGACAAAGCCACACGTAATATCGTTACTCTGCCGTGCGTCAGCAGCTGGGCTGCTGATATTCCGGGTATGAATGCCAGCTGCTTCACTACAACATCTCTCCTTTGAGATCCTAAATTCAACCTTGGCCACATGCAAAATATAAACGTTGCTTCCCTTTGAAGAGCGATTTTATTCACTCATGAATAACTGACCTTCCTTCAGCCACCATCGTCATCTTGGTATTCCAAGTGCACGTGCCTTGCATTGTGTTTGGTTGTGTTAAGCTCTGACTCTTCTTTCAAAATTTCAACGATGTTTTCACTTGGGTCCTAGATTTGAAGCTTTCGTGACTGCAAGGATTCATATTCTTAGGTTTTTTCGGTAAAGTCACGTAGGTAAAAAAATACAATTTATAAAAGTTAAATAAAAATAAAATAAAAATCACGACGTTTCAGAAGCAACACAAGCTTCCGTCTTCAGGTGGAACAGTCACAGCACGATAGCTTTCAGAATCTCGGGAGCAATGTGTCACCAAATGCTAAGAAACATATACAGAGACACCTCTACTTACCAGAGATATTAATCTTATGGCAGTACCCTGGGATGCAGTTACTTTTAGTCTGTTGATGGACACGCGATGCGGCTATCGACACATCTCGAGCTATACACAATGCACTATGGTGCGTACGAGTGTGCAGGGTTTCAGCGCAATCGTCCTCGCTGCCTTTGGACATCGCAGAGTAGCACTGATTTTGGATTGATTGGTACTCCAGTCGCGGAGTTAAGTACACCCCTGGAATAAATAGTGTCCCAGAAAAAAACCGATGTATTTGCCTCGGCCATTTTGTATTATTAGGTACCTTGGGATACCGCCATAAGGATCATATGAACAAATCCTTCCATATGTCCAGTTGCCTGTTCGGACCGAGAGTCGTAAGTTTAACCACAATAGATGGCGGTGGTGGCATCTCCATCTGCAGAACTTGAAGAACCAGTGGCATCTACAGTGAGGGAAAAAAGTATTTGATCTCTTGCTGATTTTGTACGTTTGCCCACTGACAAAGAAATGATCAGTCTATCATTTTAATGGTAGGTTTATTTGAACAGTGAGAGACAGAATAACAACAACAAAAATCCTGAAAAACGCATGTCAAAAATGTTATAAATTGATTTGCATTTTAATGAGTGAAATAAGTATTTGACCCCCTCTCAATCAGAGAGATTTCTGGCTCCCAGGTGTCTTTTATACAGGTAACGAGCTGAGATTAGGACCACACTCTTAAAGGGAGTGCTCCTAATCTCAGATTGTTACCTGTATAAAAGACACCTGTTCACAGAAGCAATCAATCAGATTCCAAACTCTCCACCATGGCCAAGACCAAAGAGCTCTCCAAGGATGTCAGGGACAAGATTGTAGATCTACACAAGGCTGGAATGGGCTACAAGACCATTGCCAAGAAGCTTGGTGAGAAGGTGACAACGGTTGGTACGATTATTCGCAAATGGAAGAAATACAAAAGAACTGTCAATCTCCCTCGGCCTGGGGCTCCATACAAGATCTCACCTCGTGGAGTTGCAATGATCATGAGAACGGTGAGGAATCAGCCCAGAACTACACGGGGGGATCTTGTCAATGATCTCATGGCAGCTGGGACCATAGTCACCAAGAAAACAGTTGGTAACACACTACCCCGTGAAGGACTGAAATCCTGCAGCACCCGTAAGGTCCCCGTGCTCAAGAAAGCACATATACATGCCCGTCTGAAGTTTGCCAATGAACATCTGAATGATTCAAAGGACAACTGGGTGAAAGTGTTGTGGTCAGATGAGATCAAAATGGAACTCTTTGGCATCAACTCAACTCGCCGTGTTTGGAGGAGGAGGAATGCTGCCTATGACCCCAAGAACACCATCCCCACCGTCAAATATGGAGGTGGAAACATTATGCTTTGGGGGTGTTTTTCTGCTAAGGGGACAGGACAACTTCACCGCATCAAAGGGACGATGGACAGGGCCATGTACCGTCAAATCTTGGGTGAGAACCTTTTTCCCTCAGCCAGGGCATTGAAAATGGGTCATGGATGGGTATTCCAGCATAACAATGACCCAAAACACACGGCCAAGGCAACAAAGGAGTGCCTCAAGAAGAAGCACATTAAGGTCCTGGAGTGGCCTAGCTAGTCTCCAGACCTTAATCTCATAGAAAATCTGTGGAGGGAGCTGAAGGTTCGAGTTGCCAAACGTCAGCCTCGAAACCTTAATGACTTGGAGAAGATCTGCTAAGAGGAGTGGGACAAAATCCCTCCTGAGATGTGTGCAAACCTGGTGGCCAACTACTAGAAACGTCTGACCTCTGTGATTGCCAACAAGGGTTTTGCCACCAAGTACTAAGTCATGTTTTGCAGAGGGGTCAAATACTTATTTCCCTCATTAAAATGCAAATCAATTTATAACATTTTTGACATGCGTTTTTCTGGATTTTGTTGTTATTCTGTCTCTCACTGTTCAAATAAACCTACCATTAAAATTATAGACTGATCATTTTTTTGTCAGTGGGCAAACGTACAAAATAAGCAGGGGATCAAATTATTTTTTCTCTCACTGTACATCTACAGAAGATGATGCGACTTTGAAAGCCATTCTCCATGCTTAGTGTACATGCCGTACAACATGTTTGGTATCGTCAGGAGTAAAGTTGGACAGACCTCTGGAACATAACTCCTTCATAAGTAGAGGAGTCCCTGTATTTGCATTTCACTTGTCCAGCAACTAATGGTGACGAGTTACTCTCAACATGCACTTTCGTGAATTCCTGCTTTTTTATTATTACCTTTTATCTTCAAAGCAATGACGCCCAATCCGTCTAGATGGCGACACTCGTCGTGCTTGAGGTGACACGAACACACGCAACCAGGTGGGGCCAACGCAAGAAGGCTACCGTCCCCAACCCAAATCCATGCGGACTCCCTCCCCTGATATCCGCCGGTCGCAGCGAGCAGACCTCGACATTGTCATTGAGCGAATGAACACATTGCTGCCATACGCGCAGGAAGAAAATAACACTGTGGTTTGTTAATTGTGCCGCCATGGCGAGATGTTAACTACCTCGCCATGTATATAGGAGGTTAAGGGTCCGATCCCGACCCTGACCCCTGTCTATTAGGAGTCTGCATGTTCTCCCCGGTGGTCGCGTGCATTTTTCCCCGGGGTCCTCGGGTTTTTCTCCTCCAAATCTGGAATCAACGTGCGTTTGGAGTATTTCACTGCCATACATTTCCACATGATGAGCCACTTTGTTGATCTATCATTTGTGGTAGCCAGGTCACTTCTGAAAAATAACTATACAGCTCAGTGGGCCTTACCTGGTAAATTAAAATTCAACAAAAATTTATTTCGAATTAAAGCTTTCGTGACTGCAGGGATTCATCTTCTTGGTTCTTTCGGTAAAGTCACGTAGAAGGAAAATTTAATTATGTTTCATTTTTATTATTTTATTATTTCCTTTCTACGTGACTTTACCGAAAGAACCAAGAAGATCAACAAAAATAGTTTAGAAGTTTAAATTTTCATAAATATGTACGTGTGTCCCATTATGAGTGCACACAACGCAATTATCGTGCATTTGCTAGATCGGCCGGTTTCAATCGGCGCATCGTTTTGCCCTTAATTTCATTACACCCACGGCGACGATGATTGCCTAAGTCATCCCGCAGGCTAGGATTGAAACTCTCGAGTTTCTCGACGTGAGTCGAGCGTATTTGCCCCAGTGCCATCCCGGAACATGAAAAAGAAACCAAATCTAATCAGTGCAACAAACTTGTGTTGGGAAATAGCCACAACTGGCTGTGAGATGTCAATAACGAGGGGTGCGACTCCACTTCATTGGACCCTGGCGTCACCACTGCCTACGAAACAAAGCAGCTGGAATGCGCTCGATCTCGTCACATCCTTCGAAGATATACAGGATCGAGCCGGCATACGTTACTAGAATGGGTAATCCACCACCACGGTTTTTATAGGCTTCTGAAGGCCGTTCAGCATAATCCACAATTGTGCTGCACTGTACTTATATGCGTGCACTTCTGTGCAACCGGCGTTCGCCAACCCAGACTGACTCGCATGATGCAGTATGGCCAATTAAACTTAACGATCTGTATCGTTGGGGAGCCTTTCATCCAGCAGTGGATTGACATGCACGTGCGCAATGCATCCGTGGTAACACTGTCACCAACTTTCTTCCATTAACGGGTTATTTTGTATCACTTTGCAATCACGCCGTTAAAGGCAGGCAGTCAAAGCAAAGTGTCCCATGTTGGGGCTGTGCTCAGTTCCATGTTGCCATTGTAAAGGACAGTTCATATTTAACAGAGGTGATCTTCCCTGCAAAGTGTTAGTCACTGTATCGACCGTGGCGGGATGATGGGCTGAGTTGACCCCTGCTTATCTGTTGACAACTCTAACCGCAACGGCCATCCATCGACCCACACGAAATGTAGGAAAGTAAGGAGAGAGATAGCTTCAGCATCCACGTGCTACAGAACATGTACGAATTCACGAAATACCCGCTTTATCCTATTGGAGCTTCTAATTAAAGGACATCCACTGCCGTGCCTTTGAAGCGAAATTTGAATGAGCGTGTTGTTGCTTAGGTAGATAAAAAAAAGCTTTGTGGAGGAAGAGAAGGCAGCGTTATCAATATTAAAATGTATGACGGATTGGCACGTAAGCGTGAGATCGCCATCATAATCGTATTCATCATCATTATCAGCTCATTACAGCCTGTTTGGCTGTGGGTCGCCAATACCAAGCCCTTATCAAGCGCACCAGCCTTTTCCACCAAGGTCATATCAGGATAAATATAGTTGTTTTTTTTCTTTCATGGATTCGCTGAGATCCGCTGAGTGCCTCGGTTGTCAGGGTTGGTGGATTATGTTGGGGTGGAGCCAGCGTATGCACGAGATATTGGCCTGTAAAGACACAGACGCAAGGAGTAGCGAGTTGGTTGGTGACCAGTCAATGTGAACATCGTAAATGTGATAACCTTCTCTGTTTAGAGGTTTCTCCACTTTCCTTCCGCGTGCAAAATAAACGCTCTGACCCAAAAGAAAATCCCGAAGCAGGAATGCTCTTGAAAACAACATTGAGTCTTTGCCGGGTGAATTCATTTAAACTTATTGCCCATGATTACTCGTGCCATTGTTACCCAGTTTCTGCATATGTTGACCAAAATTGGGCTATTGCATGAATTCCAATGTAGTGATGTAATATAATCCGCAGTGGTTACAAAAGCAGAAGGAGATCCGTTAAAGTGCAGGGGGCATAACGGAGTCAGCGGGCGCACAGTCCACAAAGTGTGGGCAGCATGGGATACGGAGCGACCCTCCTGATTGGAGTGGGACATTGACGCGGGAGCGTTTGAGACATTCAGCGGCGTCATTCCGCAGATCCTCGAGAAATGGATCGGGTCGCCAGTTTGCACTAGAGTGCGGCCATTTAAAAGGGACGAGCAAAACAGCAAAGCGACGTCAGCAGTCCTCCTGCCGTGTTTGTTTCCCACCTGATGGCAGTTGCTTGTGTTGTGATCGAAACGTCGTGATCTATTATTTTTTCTACCTACGTGACTTTACCGAAAGAACAAAGAGTATGGATTCCTGCAAGTCACAAAAGCTTCAAATCAGGATCGACCTCGTTCAAATCCAAAACATTGCGCTTCTAAGCTTTTGCTGTATATGACAAAGCGTCGTGTCCATAACCAAATAACCAGGTCTGCACCAGGACTGTACCCCGATCTTGTCAGACCTCAGAAGCTGAGCGGGGTTTGAGCCTGCACAATGCTCAGTTGGGCGATCTCCATGCTTAATAATAGGTGTTAAAGGCATGGTGGGCGGCAGAGGTCAGTGCAAAAATAAACCCATCACCGTGCTACACTTTGAATGCGCACGTCCCAGCCTTCACCAACCCACACTAACCCATGCCGCACCTGCACATAATACATTGTGTAGTTGCCCCTAACATGGGGGTGTCGCGGTGGCAAAATGTTAACTACCTCGCCTGGTATGCAGTAGGTCGTGAGTACAATCCCGAGTTAGATTGCCTGTATATTCGGAGTTTGCGCGTGCTCCGTGATGTCGCTTGGATCTGTGTCCAGGTCCTCCCGTGTCCCCCCCGCCCCCCACATTTACAAGCGTGCGTTGAGAGTACATCTTTGGCTGATATACATTTGGCGTGATGAGCCACTTTGTTGAGCTGACATTTGTGGCCAGGTCGCTTCCGAAACAAAGAGCCACGTAGCTCAGTAGGCCTTGCCTGGCAAAATGAAAAAGTTACGTCTTCTGTTTATTCCTTCCTCCGCCTGGACTCCCGAGTCCAGAGGGCCAACGCCGCAGTTCTCAAAATCCCCCTCCTTGGCAGCTGTGGGCTCCGTATACTGACCTGGATCAGCCACCAGCGTGGACCCCCCCCCCCCCACCAAACGTGTTTATGCAGAAGCCAGGATCAGGCCAGTCGCATCTATACATTGTTGTTGTTGCTTCTAGCATTGTGCCTGGCAGCCGACGATGCATAGCCTCGGGAGGTGGGGGGCATCACGGTTACGTGCAGCTGAGTTGTTGGTACGATGCCTGTCGCCGAGTTCGATTCCCGCTCACGGCCACCAACAACAGTGGCGGTTTGTCTGAACCGGTCGTATAGACCTCCCTCTAGGTCGACTTAGCCTCAAATGAGTACATTGCGTTTAGTTTGTTGTCCTTCCCCCCCTCCCCCCCGCGCGCTACGTACGGTGCAAAATAAGTTCTACATACACAAATACATACCTCGTGTGCGGTGGGGGGGCGGTGGTGTGTAGAAATTAGTACTGGAGAGACAAAGGTGGACGGACGTGGGGCTGGCCACCTACTAACCCTAGTGGGGGGTGGGAGGAGGAGGGGGGGCATGAGGATGGCATGGCACATTGTACCCTGGGCACAGGCCATGTCTCGCTACGGCTGTGGAGCCGAGGCGCGTCTTGGGCACCGTGACTGCTGCTGGACTCGGGATGAGTCTTCCTGTAACTCGAAGTGAAATTGCGCCGTGCACCCCGCCCCGCACGGCTCGCAAACAGTGACGTTGTGGCGTGATCAGCCCGTGGTTGGATTCGTGTCGCCGGCTTCTTCGGGCAGCAGCAGCCGGTGACATCTGGGCGTGATGGTGGTATGGGGGTGGTGGTGGTATAGGAGTGGTGGTGGTATGAGGGTGGTGGTGGTATGGGGGTGATGGTGGTATGGGTGTGGTGGTGGTATGGGGGTGATGGTGGTATGGGGGTGGTGGTGGTATAGGGGTGATGGTGGTATGGGGGTGGTGGTGGTATAGGGGTGATAGTGGTATGGGGGTGGTGGTGGTATGGGGGTGGTATGGGGGTGGTGGTGGTATGGGTGTGGTGGTGGTATTGGGGTGATGGTGGTATGGGGTGATGATGGTATGGGGGTGGTGATGGTATGGGGGTGATGGTGTTATGGTTCACGCAGTGTCAGTGGCTGCCAGTTCCCCAGCCGATTCGCACAGCCGTCCAATTTGATATTCGTGGTCAGTGAATACATTTTAGCATGTGGAAGCAAATAATCAAACAAAAGGCACTATCTATTAAAATAGCACGTTCATGTATATGTTTTTTTCGTTCTCGCTAACACACGACAGTGCTGTGCATTTCCCGCGTTTTGCCGTGAACCTCGCCTGCGTTTGAATCCCTGTCACGGCTGATAAAAAAAGTTCTTATTTACAAAGGGCGCGCATTGCGTAAAATGTTACACATGTAAACGCACGTGTCATGTAGGGTTATAATAATGCATGACATTCATGTAATGTAGTCCTAAGCCACACGTGGACATTTCACAGGAATGTTGACTCCCCATAAATTGGTAATCAATTTAATAACCTTGCAATCGGAATGATGGAATTCTGCCAACATCCCCTGACCTATACCTGAACTCACAATCTTCAGTATGTGCATCCAATTCAAGATCAGATTGTGAGTCCAGTGTTGTAACCACATGTTTTTTTTACCATTATTTTTTTTGTTTAACCCATTTTTGTTTCTGTCTACAAATAAACACTGTCGCTTGGGAACACAAGTAAGTAAGGGATTGTGAGGTTGTAGTGGCATCAACAGCATTGGTCCTGGTAAACCCTTGACCTTGATGGAACATTCAGCAAATCGAATTGCCTCCAAAGGTTTAGTAAGTCGAGTAAAGTAATTCTGAACACTTATTCTCGCGCACTCTTACGAGTTCAGTCCATCGGGAATGCGCGATGATCACACGGGGCAACCTCTGTGGAACAACGACACCGTTGTAAGGCTGTCGAAAGACTGGTGAAGACTCGGCGATAGATCCTGAACATCTGGCACCAGGAACTGGTTCCAACTTTTAGGGTTCGTGGACACCGTGGTGAAACTGATGCGCTGCACGTATCATCGCACAAGGCCTGCGCACTGGGTTCATCAGCAGCAGGGTTGATCGTCGGCAGGGGATCGTAGTAGAAGGGACGGCGTCGATCGGGGGTCTCGTTGAGGCCGGCGCTGAGCACTGCTCAGCGAGATCGGGCGGAGTGGATCGGTGCAGACCCTTGTAGGCGAGCAGGCGTGGTTCGTAAATAGGCCTCTCTGTTGCACTGGGTAGCCGATGTAACTCGTCGACAAAGTGCTCGTCTACATTGAGGGTCCTGGAACAGCAATTGGAATTCATTATTTTCATGGTTGGGGGCCAGTTTTTATTTATTTTTCTTAAGCACAAGCCATGTCAGAGACAACTAATTTCTCTAGAACTACTTTTTGTGCTTAGTTTGTTGTATTTCCCTTGCACCACCGATTAGCACGGTTGGCTACGTACGGCGTGAAAGAAGTTCAACATACATACATATGTCGGTTATCAATAGCCACGTACATTGTGTACAACATCTGTAAGGGCAACACTTTGTATGTGTGAAAGCGGGCTATGTATGGGTTCACAGACAAATCAGTATCTTTGAGAATAAGGTTGATTTTATTTGGTTGTTTAGCAATTACATTGCGTACCCACAATGTGCCCACGGTCACCCGAGCCGGACAATGCCACCATAATCCTACACCCCGCCCTAAGTTGGACTGAGCAGTGTTCGTCACGTCAACTTCCGAAGCGATCACATTGGCACGAAGACTTCAACTTGGATGTGCGGTTTGCATGCGCTCGCCATGCGTTCGACAGGGAGAAAGAGATTGTGACGGAAAATTGGAAAACAATGTGCATAGTCTGTCGAACGATCACAGCACCGCGAAGAAGTGTGTGTCGCTCGAGATGAGCTTCGTTGTTGTGAAGTCGCCCACGTTTAAACGGAAACAAAGGCAATTAAGTTAAACTTTTAGGTGAACAAAATTGACGAGAAACAAACATGCACACGTAGGTTGAGAGCAACAAAATAGTAAATTTAAGTTATTGCGAATGTAACCATATTTAATATGCACTGTGGCTCGTGTGGATTCGTAACTCCAAACGTGTTTGAGGAACTTTTATGGCCCGCAGACTCTGGTGACTGCTTTGAAATAACGAATGCCCTTTGTGCTAATAGCACACTTAGTTCTGATATGTCGGCAAGCATATTATTGATTTCTCATGGGATTGCATTACTTGCCGAATAACTGTTTTACTGATTATATGAATATAGAGTGTATTTTATATCCATATATGAATAGTATGTGTCTGGAATTTATATTTCTTGGTATACAGTGTACCTCCCATTACAGCATTATGGCCGTGATTTCAAATATAATCTACATTGTCATCGTAACCAGCACTGGCTTCATAATTATTATCATATACCATTATTGTCAGGATTTCCTCAGATGCAACTTCCTGCATCATTTTCGTCATCATCACCATTTCCTATCTTACGAGTTCCATGATCAACCACTACACTAAAACGCAATATTTGTTGTTATTAACTTTTTTGACGTGTAGGCTTTCACGGCCAATATCGTGAATCAGAATTAGTTGAGATTTCGGGTCGGATTATCGTAAAGGTACAATGGCCGTTCTTTAATCCACAACCCTCCACCACCCGACGGAGCCAATCTAGTCAAGTTGCCACGTGGGGGCAAATGTGCCAATTGATTTAGTTTTTCACTTCATCGGAAGAACGTTGAAAAGCCCACGCCAAAAGATGCGACAACTTTGCGCGTCGCCAAGCTCAGCTCTCGTGAAGATAGTAATAGGTTTTTACCCTTTCAACTGCTACAAAAACTGACACCTTTGTACAAGGGATCATGTTTGCAATAACCACAACACAAGCAGTCAAAATGCAAACAAAAAGGAACAACTGTGATAATGATAATGATATGCACTGTTATCATTATCAGAGTTATTTTTGATTGCATTTTGACTGCTTGTGTTGTGCTTATTGCAAACATGATCTCTTGTACGAAGGTGTCAGTTTTTGTACCAGTTGAAAGGGTAAAAACCTATTACTATATTTTGCCACTGGTAAAGGAGGTCTCAGTGTAAATCTCGTGAAGATTTTGTCATCGCAACGTCGTGCGCCTCCGCTCACTATCATTGTCCTCATCTCGCCCCACCACATCTTGGCACTTTTGTATCTTTCTACGTGTCGCCTTCTCGCCCTCTACGTTCTCAATCGTGGCTGTCTCTATCTTTGTTCCTCCTTCTCCGTGTGCTCAATTCACGCTTTCACTCTCTCTCTCTATTTCTTCTCTCTCCCCTTCACTCGAGCAAACTTTCACCGCCACATTAAGCAGTCACCTTCGCTCACTAGTTTCCGCTCCTCACTAAAAACTCACTTCTTGTTCCCGAGCTCACGCCACGACCCCCTTAATCTCCCCCTCATAACCACCCGCCATCGTTACTTTTACCTCTTCATATTCTCATGACTTTCACTCGTTCCCCATTCATTCAATCCATTCATCATCATTTACTGTCAACAATTTCGCATTTCACAGAATTCATGCATCACAGATAAGCCCATTGCTTCCTATCATTTATTTCATTCACCTCGTCTCCATTGTTGTGAATGCTTTCTAAAGCCCCTCGTTTAGGACGCTATATAAATTCCGTAAGGATAAGATCGACATCATGTTACGATGTTACCACTATTCTTTGGTTCTTTCGGTAAAGTCACGTAGATAGAAAAATGATAATAAAAATAAAGTGAATACAAATAATAAAAAAAAGAAAAAAAACACACTCATGTAGACTGTAGCCTGGTTCTTACCACTTTGATTCAAAGTCATCGTCTTCTTCACAGCCCTTTGGAGTCGGCCACGCACCACCTGTTGTTGAGACTCGATCTGTGTACTTATTGGCAAGTTAACTGTGATTTCCCCCCCACCCCCCATGGAATAAAACATAGTCCCTTCTATAGGAATGTCGAATTTATCTCACAAAGCCCTACCGGAGCTTCAATGAACTAATGATTCGACCCACAGTGATGACTTTCATGGTTTTTGGTGAATATTTGACGTGACAGAGGTAGATCGATTGCAGTTGAAACTCGATTATGGATGTACTTGTTCAACAATCTTTGAAATACTGTATAAGAAACTAATAAAGTAAGATTTAGCACCGTAAAAAATATATAGAAATGAACACTGCATTCTAAGTCACTTGTAAATAACAATAATATGTAACAAAGCCTCACTGAGTATCAGCGCTTAAAGCTTTCGTGACTGCAGGAATTCATATTCTTTGGGTCTTTCGGTAAAGTCACGTAGATAGGTTCAAAGAGTAATGTTATTTTTTGTTATTCTCTTTGAGCCGATCTACGTGACTTTACCGAAAGATCTAAAAAATATGAATATCAGGGCTTATTGTTTGAAAAGCCCTGCTTGGAATGAGCACTCAGCTACAACCCAGTCCCATACCAAAGCATCTTTCTGCCCCAAGCAAGTGCTCATTTGTTTTCATGAGCTGCCAAAGCCATCCTCCCGTCACGCCCGATGCTGACACGCGAACGCCGGCACACTCTGCACGACTTGAAATTTGTTCATCCGTTGCATTGCTAATGCAGGTCTGCATTATCGCTGACCCTGGTAGGTGGGGGAATTGATGTCAACGTGTGTCAATAGATCTGTTTGCCTGCCTGCCAAAATGTCTGAGAAACAAATTGAACAAGAACATTGTTTGTCACACAAAAGGAAACTTTGAACCCTTTAAGATTGTTTAAAACGGAGGACGATTTGTAATAAACACATTGGGGTAAAAAAAAGAGATTGCACGATAAAAAAATATATAGAGACATGTACGCATGTGTATACACACACACTCGTGCACACGCGCGCATGCCAAAGAAAGCTGCTAAAAGTTTTATGACGAATCTATTGCCTCAGCTTTTTTATATTTATATACTCCCGTCCAAGGAGAGGGATACATTTTTTTTTTAATCAACAAATACGATGCTGCTGTAGAAATATAAAGTGGAACGCTACGGGAACGGGACCTTTTTTTTCATTCAAAAGACTGCGCATACCCCTTGAATACCTTTTCCCACTATCAGCAGCGGTGTGCTGCGTTCACAGCCGCGGATGCATTGACAAGAGGTGAAGACCATATACTATCGTGCTCAGGGGGGGAGGGGGGGGGTTGCGGGGGTGGCCGGGCAGCTTCCAGGGAGAACGCCGGAGCCTGTTTCAGGAGACGTGAAATGGCAGCACTGAAATCCTCGACTCTGATTTATGGGCCGTCATCCTTGAGGGACTCAGCGGGTTGACACCGAGATTATAGGTCTCCTTATAGCTCGCCGCTAAGGCAGAATAAGAGGGCTGGGAGTTCCAATGCTGCTCTGGGTGGGAGTAGGGCTGTTGGCGACGCCTGTGTATCAGTTTATTTTGTTGTTTGTTGCAACTTTCTGACCTGCCCCTGCTGGACATCTGTGAAAAATGTGCCTTTATAGCTCATGGGATTCCTCCAGGATAAATACATATTCTGATTCTGATTATTATCCATTCGGCGGGTGAGTAAATTAAGTGTGGATTCGTTGGCGAGCAGCCGTGGGGTATCGCGTACGAGTGCCGTACGAAGATTTGAAGTTTTCGTGATTGCAGGGATCCATAGTCTTTGGTTCTTTCGGTAAAGTAACGTAGGTATCAAATAAAATGAATAAAATCACGTTTTGAGGCTGCGCCCGAAACGTCGTGTTGCGCCCGAAACGTCGTGATTTAATTTATTTTATTTTATACCGACGTGACTTTACCGAAAGAACCAAAGAGGAGAGTGCCGTAACCGTCGCTGCCCAGTTGTTAACGTGAGGACTGAGTGTGACGGGGAGAAGCATGAACTACGCACAGAGTCCATCCAGGAAATCGGCAATAAAACGAAAAATAAATGGATTTCATGTTGTTGATATGTACCTAGGCTGTGTATCCCCGGGCTGTCTGACATGGAGTGTGACGTTTCAGGCTCGTCGCTTTGGCGACGTTCAGCGACTTTACAGCATTGACGTATTGAGTCACGCGGTGGGAGTTATGCCGCCGGCGTATATCAGCCTCTGTGACATGAATCAGAAACGTGGGCACTGACAAAAACAATGGAACCAAACCGTGGACGTTTTGCCAAATAAAACACAAGTAATGGAGCATGTCTACGCTTGGAATTACCACTGAGTGACAGAACAGGGGAACACGAGGATTCGAGAAAGTACACAAGTTAGACTTCATCTTGACTGTTTTTCGTCATTTGTTTCATATTCGACAAGAGCCCGGCACAGGGGCAGGGGGTCAAAGAAATTTCGCGATCAGAAGCCTGAAACACAAAGCTCACGGGTTGGGGCTAGAGTGAGAACAATGGACTCACTGCCTCACTTGCGTAGGGACTGCGAGCGGGAATACAGATATTTTAAAAAATGTATATAAATAGGAGGAAGGGAAGGTAAGAGAGAAGGAACAACGTAAAGGAAAAAAAAACAAGATTCATCAATTACTCTTGGTTCTTTCGGTAAAGTCACGTATAAAGATACAATTATAAATTAAATAATAGCATACGACGTTTCGATTGCAACACAAGCAATCATCATCAGGTATAAATGAAATAGCAACAAAAAATCTAACCAGAAAACTATAGACAGACATATAAGCATACAGATATCACCAAGATACATAGAGAGAGAGAGAGTAACACAGGCACAGAGAGGGAGATCGTCTCTGTGGCGAGGCCTTAAATAGACAGAGGGGGGCAGAGAGAGGGAGGGGTTAGAGAAAAAATTAACATGTCAATGGGTATGGCGACGCGTGGTAGTAAAGTACGCAAGCTGAACATTAGGCTTTCGCGACCAATATCATCCATAATAGAGGTTTTGTTTGGATTAGATCGCGTAAATATATAAATGTGTCGTTAAACCCGCCACCACCCAACACAGCCAATTAGTAAGGTTTGTCACGTAAACAAAACGTGCCAATTCGTTACTTGTACAGCACACCGGTGCGTTGGAGAGCAAAGCCACACCATTTTAAATAATCTACTCGCGCCAAGAGAATTGCTTGAGCATATTGGCACAAGACAGAGGAAAGTGGAAACAAATTGCTAAATGCGCAGTGGACACCTCCGGCCTATATGCCCATGCATCGTGATGATGATGCTGATGATGACATGCGCCAAACGAATTTATCATCGATATGAATCCTGTAGAGCAGTGATTTCCCCCGCGTCTGTCCGTGGAGCGGACAGCATATCGACTGTTAAGGAAAGCGAGGTGACTCAGGCAATACGCGTCACCAGCAGGTGGTTGAGACTAACGACAGAGAGGCAGCCAAAGCAGGGAATATACCGAGAGTGAATCTACATCGAAGATGGAGCAACAAAGTCGGCTTGTTTGTAGTGGCGATTGTTGCGTCGCGAGATTGTGAAGAATCAGCTTGTATTGTTGATGGGTCCCTAGGCCTGGACGGAGGCTTGGGGCGGCCTTCACCCACGAGTGACGACGATATGACGGCATGCCTCTTTATAACTCTATAAGTTGTGTTCATTAGCTTAAGCATCAAATTCGCGTCGAACGACTTTACTGTGTTAATGCTGCTGTGTTGACTCTGCTGCGTTAATCTGCGATAGTAATGTTGTTGTTGCTGCGTTGACCCCGCTGCGTTCACCCCATTGCATCGACCCCATTGCATTGATCCCGCTGGGTTGACCTTGCTGCGTTGACCTCGCTGTTGACCCCTCTGCATCGATCCTGCTGCATTGACCCCACTGCATTGACCTCGCTGCGTTGACCCCACTGCATTGACCCCACTGCGTTGACCCCGCTGCGTTGACCCCACTGCGTTGACCCCACTGCGTAGACCTCGCCGCGTTGACCTCGCCGCGTTGACCCCACTGCATTGACCTCGCTGTTGTGACCCTGCTGCGTTGACCCCGTTGCATCGACCCCTCTGTGCTAACGCCGCTGCGTCGACGTCTCTGCGGTGCGAGCAGAGGAAGGTGCGTGCGGTGGGACCCTGCTCGGGCCGAGCGGAGTCATCAGCAGCCCCGGCTTCCCCGGCGACTACGAGAACGACGGCGAGTGCACGTGGCTGGTGCTGGGCGAGCCGGGCGACACCGTGTCACTCGTCTTCACCTCCTTTCAGCTTGAGAGCGGATACGACTTCCTCGAGGTCACCGGCTCTGATGCGCCTTCGCTCTGGTAAGCACACACGTGTGTGCGTGTTTGCGTGTAGGTCGACTCAGCCTCAAACGAGTGTGTAAACATCGCCACTGGGAAGACAAAGGCGGCCGGGCGTGGTGCTGGCCACCCACCCCCTCGTGTGCCGTGCCGGCCTACATAGGTGCTCCTCGGCAACAGCACTTGCCCCAACCGTCTGTTGAGATTATACGGGAGATCTTTGTCTTTGTGTGCGTGGGTGCGCGTGCATTGTCGGAGAGTGTAGCGGTTAGCGCGATGTGCTACGAACCTGACGATTTGGGTTCGATTCTCGCTCAAGGCCGACACTCGTGACGATTATCTGAACCAGCTCTGGGCCTCCCCTAGGTAAACTCAGCCTCAAATCAGTAGCCAATGCGGTGTATAACCACCACCATCAAGAGAGACAAAGGCGGCCGGGCGTGGTGTTGGCCACCCACCACCTTTTTGTTGCCGTGCCAGCCTTTATTGGTGCTCGCTAACAGCGTTTTCCCCAACAGTCTGCTTCGGCTATGCGGGAGATCTCTGTGTGTGTGTCATGGCACGCCCTTGTCATTGACCCGTGGAAGTAGGTCGTGTGTAAGGCAGGGCTGAAGTTTGAATGTAAAATCTCCAACTTTCGAAGCTCATTCCTTTTTAATAGCGGTGTAATGCTTCACCTCACTCGCGGGTCAATGAATTGGCCCAAACTCAGGATCGCGATTTCATGAAGTTATCGATATAAATGTTTTACGTTTAGGTGAATGCAGCAGGGTCCAGTGGGGCCATGCGAACCCATTACACGCAGTGCGTTTGAATAGAAAAGCATTGATTCGTACACACAAAACACGACGCATATGCTTAGCTTGAAGAGCAAATGCTAATCAATGAAATGGTGCTTTTTTTTTTTACTCCCACGTTTGAATGCCAAAAGCCGCCGTTGCAACATATAAATGCAATGATCACGTTGCTTACATCGATATATACAACCGCGCATGTATGGAGGGAGGTAAATCTGTGCAATAGTTAACACTTGAGGAGCTGGATAATTAAAATAATCGCCCGAATGAGTCAGCGGCGACTTCTGGGAGGCCCAGGAACGGAGCTGCAAACAAACGGCGTTGGATGCAATTATCATTGATGACGCTACATGGCCTACATAAATCCATAAATAATAATTTTCCTGAATTACCTCAAATAAATACGCAAATTAGCTATTAAATACATGCAATTCTTTCATAATATTAAAGCAAATAGAAATTGGTGATGATAAACATAAAGTATATACAATGTCATTAAAGCATTAAATCATAGTTAGTTTATAAATGAACTTACATTAAATCCCGCACCTCCGATTGGCACAGTTGGCTATGTATGGTGCGAAAGAAGTTAAATATAGATATACGTATGAATTGAAATTATTTTATCATTGAAGAGCGGAGCACACCGCGTGGACACATGGTACCAACTGCGAGTGTTGTCGCTCTGAGAGATTCACCGCTCGTAGTGCCCTGAAGCCTTCAAGCCGCCGGATTCACAGCTCACAAGGAACCTTCGTGGAATGTGATGCTTTAATTGAAACCACGCTTTTTTGTTTTCGACCATGAAGAGCACGTGCTGGTAAAACACGTGTTGGTGAAATTCCACGTGACCTCATGGCCCATTGGCTGATTTATTCACATTTTCAAAATGATGAGGAACAATCGTGGATATATGGGTGGGAAGCAGCACATCTGATAACTGTGGCCTCATCATATCCACACCGTCCTCCACGACTTAACATCACTGTTTTGTTTGCGAAGATGCCCACTTCGAATCAATATTGATCTGGCGTGACATGTGACTCGAACCTGTAACACGACGCATTCCGCTATGAAGCACGCACACTCGATGACATTTTTGAACAGAGGAGGAGCCAGAGAAGTGGTTGTGAGTGAGCGACTGGAACTACCGGATGTTATCCACCCACCAGAAGCGATGGGCATCCAGATGATCCTAAAAAGCTCAATCTTCTTCTTCTTTCATATGACTGATGTAGATGCAGGGCAGCAGCTAGAATGTCCCTTTCAGGCGGTCGTGCCAGTTAACCACGCAAGGAGCAGCGGAGTGTATCACCGCTGTGACGATGTCTCCTTCGTATTTGTGGATCGGGGCATTGCGTCGGTATGTGTTGTACGGTCTGTTCTGGATGACCACAGTCACACACTGGAGAGTTTTTAATCTTCGATTTGTGCATCAGCTATCCGCAGCTGCCATTGTTTGCGCAAAAGATGTGGTTCAGGGTCGACCATGAGCTTCGTGGAAGATGAAACCCAGGGATCTTCTTCATTGAGTATTTTACAACAAGATGCTGTTTGTTTGTGAGTTCTTTTGAACTCCATTCAACTCTCGAAGCTTCGTCCGATACTTTGCGGACAGTTTATTTCAACATCCAGGAGCAGGGGTTGGGACCTCGGCTTGTGGTGGCGCTGATGTGGTCGTCCAATGGGGATATTTGGACTCCAAAACCTTGGTCACTTTGAGAGGGATGATCGCCATGGTAAATAGAATCAATGGCACCAGCTAAAGAACAGGCTGTGATGTGTGCTGGTTAGTGGATGATGTGAAGGATTGAGGGGTTGATTCATGAACTAAACTATTTTCATTTCACAAGGTAAGGCCCACTGAGCTATGTAGCTCCTTTTCAGAAGTGACATGGCCACAAACGATAAGCTAGGCAAAGTGGCTTATCACGTGGAAATGTATAGCAGCACAAATAACTCAAAATTTAATTTCTAAATGTGGAGGGAAAAACTGGAGGACCCGGGAAAAAAGTCACGTGACCACGGGGAGAACATGAAAACTCCAAATATACAGCAGGCTTAAAACTTTCGTGACTGCAGGAATTCATATTATTGGTTCTTTCGGTAAAGTCACGTAGAAGGGAAATAATAAAATAATAAAAATATAATATAATGAAATAATTCTCACGACGTTTCGGCCACAACGCAAGCAGCCGTCCTCAGGTGAAACCAGGTTTGTCGAGGCGACAGCGTCTGAATGAAACAGCACACGTGCTTGGAGCATATATATAAGCTGGGTTGGAAGGGGGGGGGGAAAGGGGCGCCTTGACAAAATAATTTGCATATCAAGAGGAATTTAGCATATTTATGGGAAATGCAGGTATGTGATTAGTACTACTTGTGTCCGTGCATTATGCAGGATTAGCAGCATCCAAGGGAGGGGATATGGGAAATGCAGGTATGTGATTAGTGCTACTTTGCCCGTGCATGATGCAGGATTAGCAGCATCACAGGGAGGGGATAGGGGTAGCATTAATAAAGGGAAGAAGTGTTAATAGTATGTAGCTGCAGTAACTAAAACCACCACGTAAACAACTAAAGTATAAACTACATAGTATCATCATTATACTAAATATACTCTACAATTAGCTGAGTTACTAATAGTAAGTAATACATTACAATTCTACGTCGTAAACAATATAATATGCTTCCATTTAAACTTTATTCTCTTACATCGCACGAGTCTACACCGTACTATATACTGCCATAGACAAACCCAAACATTAAAATATATACTGTAATGCTATAAACTACCCTATACCTTATCCATTGTAATATTACACTATGTATTATTCTACCCACCCTAATGTATATCACACTACTGTATATTCACTATACAATTACGATACTATATATTACTTTGTACATTGTATTAAGCATATACATTTTTTAACTATTTGTTATTATACAGTGTGAAAGATACTAAGAGGAAGCAACAAAATATGTCAATGCAGCGGAGCAAAGAATCCATTCCCTGCGGAGAATACAATGCCAGTGAGTGGATAAGGTATAGTGGTTTATAGCAATACAGTATATAATTTAATGTTTGGGTTTGTCTATGGCAGTATATAGTACGGTGTAGACTCGTGCGATGTAAGAGAATAAAGTTTAGATGGAAGCATATTATATTTTTTACAACGTAGAATTGTAATGTATTACTTACTGTTAGTAACTCAGCTTATTGTAGAGTATATTTAGTATAATGATGATACTATGTAGTTTATACTTTAGTTGTTTACGTGGTGGTTTTAGTTACTGCAGCTACATACTATTAACACTTCTTCCCTTTATTAATGCTACCCCTATCCCCTCCCTGTGATGCTGCTAATCCTGCATCATGCACGGGCAAAGTAGCACTAATCACATACCTGCATTTCCCATATCCCCTCCCTTGGATGCTGCAAATCCTGCATAATGCACGGACACAAGTAGTACTAATCACATACCTGCATTTCCCATAAATATGCTAAATTCCTCTTGATATGCAAATTATTTTGTCAAGGCGCCCCTTTTCCCCCCCCTTCAAACCCAGCTTATATATATATGCTCCAAGCACGTGTGCTGTTTCATTCAGACGCTGTCGCCTCGACAGACCTGGTTTCACCTGAGGACGGCTGTTTGCGTTGTGGCCGAAACGTCGTGAGAATTATTTTATTATGTTATATTTTTATTATTTTATTACTTCCCTTCTACGTGACTTTACCGAAAGAACCAAGAAGATGAATCCCTGCAGTCACGAAAGCTTTAAATCGAAATAAAACCCACAATGTTCCGATCGCAACACCAGCGGTCTTGTGTTGATTTTTGTTTTCTATCGACGTGACTTTACCGAAAGAACCAAGAATATACAGCAGACATCAGCCTTGCACTCAACCCCATGACCTCCTAGATATCAGGTGAGGGAGTTAACATCTCGCCACCACTGCACCTGAAAGAAGCCATGAGGGCCAGGTTAATTTGAACCGATCCGGCTTTTTAACCATATAACTGTTAACGTTCAAAGTGTGGTTGAAATCGGAGTGGCACACTCCGTTAAATGTTACTTGTTTGACATCGATGTACATTTGTTTATACCCATATTGGATAGAGAGAGAGCAACTAAGATATCAAGTTTCTACGTCGGATGGCTTGTTGAATTAGGTGACCCTTGCAGAACAGACTTTTTTGTCTTCGAGGCTTCTCACCTGGTCAATTAAAGTTTGGTAAAACTTTTTTTTGTATCTATCATTATATATATATAAAACTGCCCCGGCGATGTTTCATATTCAAATCGGTAATCTTTCAAGGTCGCCAAAGGTATCAATCAAACTTCATGCAAGGGTGGTTAAAGTGACATGCTCTTTGTATGTTTGATTGATGTTGTCATATACTGTAAAAAAGTCAAGGCTTTTAAGTGAACAAACCATTAATGGCGGTGTGGACAGGACCATTCCCGACCATCTTTGTTTCTCCATTGTTGATGTCCTAACTCATCATCAGGTACTCGATTCAAACGAGGCAATACCCTGCACAGGTGTGAATACCGTGTTAACCATGGCTGGGGTTCGAACCCAGGTTTGCTCTGATGCTCCTGCAGTGTGTGAACCATTCGTCTCTCGGCTCCACACAGAGTGCTCACTCACAGCGCTTGTTTTCTGTAAGGCGATGACGTCAACGTGGTATTCCCTTCAGGTTTCTGGCCAGGAAGTCAACTTCAGGTTTCTTGAGAGTCCTTCAATATTTAGATGGGGACACTCGAAGACCCGGCCTAAATTACATCATTGGTTGTGTTTTAGGTGACACGAAAACACATAATGGGTGGTTTAACACGTAGGCTTTCACAACCAATATCAATAATAGAGGTTTTTGATGGCGTGTGGCCAGAAATGTATATGTTGTGGGTTTGCTCTCTAGTACACCGGTGTGCTGAACTAGTAACGAATTGTCATGTTTAGTTTACTGGACAAACATTACCAATTGGCTGTGTCGGGTGGTGGTGGGTTTAACAATACATTCATATTCACGCGACCTAATGCAACAAACTCTATTATATGTAACAGGTAGGCCGTAAGAATGCTATCATTCTCCGACCCATTGGTATAGAGCTCCTGAACATATATCCAGAATAGAATAGAAACAGCACTTGCCCATGCAGTCTGTAAGGCTATATGGAAGGAATGTTCTCTTTTCCATCCACATGGTGATTAGCCCACTGTGCTGAGAACCTGATGATTCAGATTCAATTTCTGGCTACAAACCATCAGTGGCACGTGGCATCTGACCCCGTGTCTGGACATCCCCAATGGTTGACTCAGCCTAGAAGAATATGTGTTGTGTATCAGCACCAACGCTGTGAAGATAGACGTGGCCAGGAGTGGAGCTGACCACACCACCTTGCTATTATTAAGACCTTCCCCCACACCGTGCCTGTTGTGGAAATTACTTGACCACACTCCGCCACGCTCTTCTTTTCGGGTTCGGGAAGTTCGGGGGCATTATCGCTCGTCACTGTGCATTAGCAGTGGCCACAAATCAAACCCGCGTCGCCAAGTTCATAGTGTAGTGCGCTAATCAATATGCCCCCCTCCCACCCCATTACTTACTCGCTGCTTGCTAAAAGCCTCAATGTCTAAAAAAAGGGACCTTTGAGAAAGAGAGTGGATGTTTGCACGATTGCCTGCCTCTGCCAGCCAAGGTCTCAGTTTCTCTGGCACGTGTTGCAGTCCAGGCACGTGCTTGGCACTCTGCGTATGAGGCCGCATTTCATGACACGGAGTTCTGAAGCCGTCCTGCTGACAGGCAGTTCTGAGCGCGCTCATTTTTTTGGTTCGTCACGTTTCCACCGTAGCCCGGCAATGTCTGTGAATTTTTAATCAAGACTGGGAATATAACCCGTTGAGTTTCTCTTAAAAAAAAAAGTGCGGCACGTAAGTTTTTTCCTCGAATATATACGCGTGGGTTTGTTTTAATATCTTCTTCTTCCTCCTCCAGGCGATCTGTATAATACTCAGTGTCTGTAAAATAGCTCCACGAAATAAAGCACTGGGCAATCGTAAGAATCATGACCACGGCCAAGAGTTATGAAATATTACGTTATATCCTGAAAAAGGTTACACTTAATATGGCCAGTGTACGAACGACTCGTTTTCATGATGATAATTTTAATTTATAAAGCGCTATTAAACGGTCATTGTCAGGGCGCTATGCGTGAAAAGGCGGCAATAGTTTAAGGCGAAGAAGTTGGAAGGGCGTTTGAGAATAACGACAGAGAGAGAAAGCCATTTTAAAATAGATTTGTTTTCGAGTCGAGCTTTGAAGATGTCGCGGTGTCTTGGAAGTCGTCACCTCGCAGGGCGACGAGGTCAAGACTTTAAGTGCCGCAATGACAAAAGGCGCCGTCATCACCCCAAGCGAATTGCAATCATACCCAATTGTAATGCTTATTTATTCACCTCATTGTTATTTAATGTTGGGCTGTACAGTTTAAAGAGAGCACAATTTCGACTCTCAAGCTGATGTTTCTACCATTTTGCACGAGCATGTCCTATTTAAGTGGCTCATCTGTATGTATGCCTGGGAGAAATGCGAGACAAGCCACAGCCAATTGCAATGAACGAGGAGTCATTTGGAATATATTTATGCAGCCGCGGTATAAATTATGAAACGCATGCTTCATTTGACCCTGACCTGCTACGGTATTTCCTACCGTTGGTCCTGGCACTCTGCTATTTACAAATATCCCTGGCACGTGATGCGAGTCTCGTTAAAAATCATAGAATGGACAGGCACGTGTCATTGGGGAGATGTGTGTGCGAGGGGTTGTGTGGGGAGGCAGGGTAATGAGATAGCAGCTCCCACCTCAAAGTGATTTATTCAGATTTACAATATTTCTTTACACTGGAGCTGGAGGAATTCGATAAACTATGAAGCTCTTTGTCGCAGATGTCCAGTAGGGGTGGGTGAGGACGTTACAGCGACAAACAGCACAAATACACGATAGCAGTGCAAAGTACTGGAAAGACATACAAATGAAACTAAACCATCCACAACATACCAGGCAAAGCCCACTGAGGTATTCGCTTATTTTTCAGAAGCGACCTCGCCACAAATGATAGCTCGTTGGGACTCGACGGATTTCACACGAGCATACGTACAGTAAATACTTATTTTCACCAATCGGTGAGATCCCGCTAAAACGGGTCTGCAACAATGGGCCAGGGCTCATCCTAGGGCTGAACGATTTGGGGGAAATATCTAATTGCGATTTTTATGACAGATATTGCGATTACATCTTTTCTTAAAGCCAAGCTTCAGTTCAACATTCACTGTGTAATAGAGTTAAAACATGTGATGGAGCATTACCACATGATACCATGACAATATGAACTGCTCGATATATTCTAATGCAAGGATGAGAACTTAAAAGATATGAATTGCTTCCAAAATGTATTTATTACAATATTTTAATTGAAATAGAACAATCAAACATATAACAATTGTAAAGTTAAATAAATAAGGTTAAAATAAAAAATAATCACAATTCCAATAACAAAGTAATAGGACTTTTCAAATCACAAAAAAATCACAGCCTTTGCGATTGGGAAATCGTATTGTTTCAAATTGCGATTTCGATTTGAAATAGATTCATCGTTCAGCCCGAGCTCATCCCCGCTCTCTTACCCCGAGGCACCAGTCGTGGAATGTCCACATTGCTGTGTTGGGGCCACGTCTACTCATAGGCTAAACTACTGACGTCTTACCGTGCAGTGGTGCGCATTTTATCGACTCCGGACAAACACTGTGATGAGTTTATCTCAGACCTGCGAATGAACTTGCAATATCTCTCTCCTGCTTTCAAAGTCGAACAACCTAACCCCACATTGTAATACTGCTCCTGGTTGAAGCTGCACTGTGCATGGTTACACCATCTGTACTGTAATGAGCAATCATCCTCTAAGCCAGTCCTTTTTTGGTATGACGGCTCCCCAATCAAGAGCACTGGTCTCCCCTTTCGGGCCCCGATGTTACTCCGACCACAATGCACAGATATTTCACGTGTCCATGCCTCGAGTCGCCAGTGTATGTACGCACGTTGAAGTTCTTTACATAACCAACCGCGCTAATTGTAGGTGCCGGCGGAAGGACAACAAACTGTGCACAGAAAGCGGTTCTAAAGAAATGCGTTCTCCATCGAGGTGACATAAAAGTTTCACAGCTCCATCCAGCCGCTTCCTCATCATCGCAAGGCAGAGCGTTTCCGGACGGTCGCATAAGCGCATCTGCGGTAATACAGGTTTTTTTTGGGTTAGATCGTGTAAATATTAAAATGTGTCATTAAACCCGCCAACACCCGACACAGCCAATTAGTAAGGTTTGTCGCGTAAGCAGAACGCGCCAATTCGTTACTAGTAGAGCACACCCGTGTGTTGGAGAGCAAAGCCACAACAGTAACAATCTGAGTACGATGTTTTGCCAGTGAATAAAACCAGCTTCATCAGCCTACGTGTTAAAACGTGTCTGCGGTGTCGGCGAGGCGTTTCTGTCTGACGTCATGTACAAGCGCGCCACGCGTTCGCCAGGGCATTGCTTTCATTGCATCTACTCTTAACGTATCGCGTCGCCGCAGCATTCCCCGTGGTGCGCGTGCGAAGGTTTAAAGGGGGGCCGTTAGCCACGGGGCAGAGGAACCGATTCCGCTAAACAACAGTTGTGCTACGGCGAGGCTGACCCCTTCATTGCGACGACATGGAACGTCTGCAGCCGACCTCCAGGCCCACGGAATCGATGAACGTTGCGCCGATGGGTCGTTGGAGGGCGAGACGCTTCCCTTGACTGTCGCTTCACGGTTGTGAACTTTAAATTGGCATTCAGCTTATTAACCCGTTAAATAATGTATGCATGTATGTAATAATATCTATTTTTAAAATTTTGCTTACCAAGGAACGCATTAGGATCGTTGGCTGATTGATTTTTAATGAGTATCTTGTATGTGGGAGGAGACTGAATGCTTAGATCAAACCCGTAAATACAAGGGGATAAAACCTGAAGAAGAAAAAAACCCCACTCACAAATAGCTTCATCAGCCTTCTCGCTGTGCTGATTTCTGCAATCGACCTGGTCGCAAAGCGATTGTTTCCGAGTGTTTCCGCTGACAACGTCGATCCGCGGATGATCTAACCCATCCCGCCTCCGGAGCAGTGGGTGGCAATGCACAGCGCTGCCCGGTCGTACCGTGTAGCCGCTGTGGTGTGCTGTCGCCAGTCTGCTTCCCTGCTGCTGCTACGCAAACTAAAATCCCATTGCGGTCACGGACAATTTAAATTCAACATTGCTGTGGGTGTGCCGGATGAGAGTGATTGTTGCGATGCAACCTGTTGGAATTCACCCGCCCGTCCAGTATTCAGAATCAGGAGATGTATTAATACCGGAGGAATCCGATGAGTCTTAAAAGCTATTTTTCACAGATGTCCTGCAGGGGCGGGTCAGAAAGTAACAACAACAAACAATGGCGGAGCCAGGATTTTCAGGTAGGGGGGGCAACCCCTCCAGCAATGAAAAATTATAGAGGACTTGTCCCTTCCTTTTTATGTGTGCGTCTGAGTCACTTATAACTGCTTTTCCGTTACTTATTGCCAATTATGGACTCAGACTATTGTCCTATCATCTCATAGAGTCCCTGGCACGTAATAATATGCTACACAGTGGAAGTGGGGGTCGCAAAATGCCGATTTTATTATTAATAAACCCCAATGATCCAATCAAAATGAGGAATTTCGATCGAATCATTGGGTGGGGGGGGGGGCACGTGCCACCCCCACTGGCTCCGCCAGTGACAACAAACAGACGATATTAAAAACACGACATTAGAACAACGTTCAGGAAAGGTAAGCAAATCACTGAGCTGTCAGCTTTTTTGCAGAAGCGACCTGGCCACAAAATGATAGCTCAGCGAAGTGGCTCGTCATCTCAGTCGAAGCAGGTGGCAAATCCGTCAGGCAAATGAGCCGCGAGCCTCGCCCTCAAGTCAACAATTTTTCTGAAAATAATGCAAATGGTGAATTATTGAACGCGATAAATATGACATGTTTTGTCTTCGAGCTCGACGAGCGGCTGGAGAATGTATTCACGAGGAAGCGAAAAAACGAGATAGGACGACGTTAATCCATTTTGTAACCATAATGCGTTTACATCTTCACGCAGTCCAAAATGGCAGACTGATTACGCACACACACACGTACACAGATCTTCCCCATTGTACCCTATAGACTGTTGTGGTGATTTCTGTGGCCATGGAATGCCTTGCCACCTTTGGCCTTTCCAATGTTGATGTTTATAAATCACACACTCGGTACCAATGTCATGCTGAGTCAACCTAGAATGAAGACACGGGCTCAGATATGACTCACTGCTCGTGATGAACCGTGGTAGGGAATCGGTTGCAAGTTGCCACATTTTTAGTTCAGTGCGCGAACCACTGTGCCACCGCTCCCTGCTTATCGCCTTGACGAAATGCATGGACACACATATACTAAGCACACTCTCGTCGATAAGGAATGCATTTCTCAATGGAGTTAATTTTCTCTCTTATCTATCCAGTGTAGTTTCCCAGTGTTCATTGTTGTTAGACTTTCTTTTTTTTTACCACACTTGACATTTTGTTATTTCACTGAGGGCACTTTATTTTAATCGTGTACAAAAGCCATTATCAATTTACTTGAAATAAAAAAGAGAACACGGTTAAAGCGAGATGAATGTTTATCCTCCTGCAAGATTAATTTGCGCCGTGAATTAGATGGGTTTGGCATACGTGGACGATCGTGAGCAGCACGCGCGGAAGCGTAACCACCCCTCGGTTAGCTTAATCAACGTGTATATTCGCTGACTTGCACGCTGATAGATTACATTCAAACGTTGGTGAGTCTGACGGCGCGCCCTCGTTGGAATTTGAATGAAGCGGTGGAATAAGCCGAGTGGCGTTCATCACTGTGTCCATTTAATCTGGCCTAATGGTGGAGTGAGGTTCGGTTGAGGATTTCTGGGCTGAGCTCATCAATCACCGGTGCTACA
The DNA here is from genome assembly GCA_014621495.2 of Entosphenus tridentatus. NCBI lineage: Eukaryota > Metazoa > Chordata > Hyperoartia > Petromyzontiformes > Petromyzontidae > Entosphenus > Entosphenus tridentatus. The sequence continues at coordinate 2,017,285 of CM025625.2, forward strand.
CTGAGCCAGCTTCCCTCCTGCTGCTGTTGCCCTGTCAGCCTTAATCTTATCCTATTTTTTGCAAGACAAAGTTCAAATAAACTCATAATGGCAGACTCCTTCGTCAAGCCACCGACGGATAGAGGCTTCCGCATGCCGTGTCGGTTGCGGGGACTTGTGTGGTATTGGGCCTCCCCTAGGTCGACTCAGCCTCAAATGAGTACCTGGTGCGGTGTCTAAACTTCGCCATTGGGGATACAAAGGCGGCCGGGCATGGTGCTGGTCACCCACCTCATCGTGTGCTGTTCCGGCCTTAGGTGCTCGCTAACGGCACTTGCCCCTATGGTCTGTCAAGGCTACACTTGGGGATCTCAGTCTTTGCTTGTGATGTATGCATTCATGCATCCATATTCCATGTTCATATATGACACAAATGCATGTATATTGAACTTCTTTCATACCTTACGAAGTCGACCATGCCAACATCGCTGAGCTGCACATTACATTAACTTGTGCAATGAAAGTGCACGCTTGTTCACAGGGCACGGTGACACGGTGGGCTACGTGCTATGGGGGGCGTCCATAAATGACGTTACGCGATTTTGGACGATATTTGACCCCACCCCCCCTCGTCACACGGCGTCACAAAAAGTCAGACCGCCCCTCAAATATGACGTCACAAAGCTCTGCCCCCCCCAAAATAAAACATGTTTCAAATCGCTCTAAACTACTGTATTGTCATTGTAGTGCGTATTTAATGTGCCATTGCACTCTGATGTTGTAGGAGAAAACATTTACTAAAACGTATATTTTATTAAGTAGAACGTGTTGTCTATATTTGTTTAAAGTTGCGCATTTTGATGTGACGTCACATTTCTCAACCCCCCCGCCTCGTCACACATCGTCACAAATGTCTGACCCCCCCCCCTCCTAGGTGCGTGACGTCATTTGTGGACGGCCCCATGGCCGTAAATCACACGAAGCTTCAATGTTATTAGAAGTTTGTTGTCAAACAGTTCGTAAGGGTGGGCGCGATTTTGCGAATTTTGGTGAGACCGCTGGTGGGAATTTGCCGAGTGCAAGTATTTGCTCATCGCCGTAGCGTTTGTAACTCGCGGGGCGCGAGGAGGAAAGAAGGCGACTGTAATTAAACAAAGAAAAGCCCCGAAGCTTTGCTCGTCAATGGCTCATGAATACAATGCGTGCGTGATGAATTATCTGGCCATTAGAGTTTGCTACCGCAGGTATAGACGAAATTGGAGGCTGCCAGCGATGTGGACGCCACACTGACAGTCCAGGTGGATTGTGGAAATGAAGACGAATGAAGGCCATAAATCTGCATTGCCGCTTAAGCGTGGGCCATTGTGATCACCTCTTTTTTTGTGCGGGGTACATTGCCGAGTGTGTGCCTAGTCTCGCTCCAGTGTGTGCGCATTGTATATTCAAGTTCCCGTGCACTTACTCTTGCTTGGAGAGCGGTGGCGCAGCAGTTAGCGCGCTGCGCTCTGCGCCACGAAACCGGCAGAGACCCGAGCTCGATTCTCGCTCGCGGTCAACACCAGTGACGATTATCTGAATCGGTCGGCGACCCTCCTCTAGGTCGACTCAGCCTAAAATTAGTACTTGGTGTGGTGTGTACACATCACTACCGGGGAGAGAAAGGCGGTTTGGCGTGGTGCTGGCCACCCACCACCTCATGTATAATTTCGGCCTTTATAGGTGCTACTCGCTAACATAGGGGTGTCTTTGTACTTACTCTTGGTTTATCTCGATATTGTCAACATTTCTTGCAGAAACCCTATTGTTGAAAGCCCCCATCAGAGACAGGTCTGTCAGTCTACTGCCTAGAGATCCCATCAGGGACTGATTTGTCAGTCTACTGCATTTAGATCCCATTAGGGAACGGTCTTTCAGTCTACTGCCTTTAGACCCCATTCGGGACTGTTCTGCCAGTATATTGCCTAGAGATCCCATCAGGGACTGATCTGTAAGTCTACTGCCTAGAGATCCCATCAGGGACCACTCTGTCAGTCTTATATCAGAGACCGGTCTGTCAGTCTACTGCCTTTAGACCCCATTAGGGACTGTTCTGCCAGTATATTGCCTAGAGATCCCATCAGAGACAGGTCTGTCAGTCTACTGCCTTGTGATCACATCAGGGTAGAACACATGCATTGGGTAGTTCGATGAGGTACACGTGAATGGGTCTTAGTAGTTCATGGCTATTCAGACAATATCTGGACTCACTGATGCACGTGAGCAATTTTATTTCTGCTCTTGGCCCAACAATATTGGTGTCCTCGGGTTACATATATTTGGTCAAATATCGAATGACAATTGCATTTCGAGAGCTGCGCCTTTTAAATCCTGCGTGATGAATTTAATGAAAAATAACTGGAACGTGATTATTTTGAAGTCACATGCTCAGGACATACTGTGCCGTTAGGTGTGTGCGGATGGACATGCAGGATTAGTGGGGTGCGCACCCCACCTGCCATCCTCCTGAAAGAGGTTCCATTCCTGGCCATGCACACCAGCTGCAGTGCGTCGTGTCCACGCATCTTTCCTTGGCATCCCCCGAGGTCAGGATGATCTCACTATATTTCCCAGCAGGCCGCACACGGGCCGTCCATAAATGACGTCACTCACCTGAGGGGGGGGGGTCAGACATTTGTGACGATGTGTGACGAAGGGGGGGGGGGTTTGAGAAATTTGACGTCACATCAAAATGCGCAACTTTAAATAAATATAGACAACACGTTCTACTTAATTAAATCGACTTTTTAATAAACCTTTTCTCCTACAACATCAGAGTGCAGTGGCACATTAAATACGCACTACAATGACAATAGTTTAAAGCGATTTGGGGGGGGGCAGAGTTTTGTGACGTCATTTTTTGAGGGGGGGTCTGACTTTTTGTGACATCGTGTGATGAAGGGGGGGGGGAGGTCAAAAATCGTCCAAAATAGCGTGACGTCATTTATGGACGGCCCCACATTACAAATCACGCGCGCTGGCAGACCGCGTGACGTAGTGTGTCGCCTGTGCAAGACGCTATGACAACGAATGGCGGAGTCACGTCGACATTTTTTCGCACATGGCCACTAAATCTCTATCCCTCGTCGCTTCACGTATGTGCAGTTTATGCCACGTTCTTCTCACTAATCTCTTGTCTGCAGCTCTATCAACTCTATCTCTCCGGCGACCCTTGCAGCGGCTTTTGGCTGGCCATCGAACAACGACGGTCACCGCATTGCCTGGCTTTCAGATGTGTGTCTGCGGCCATCTGGAATGTTTTTCTTTCCGATATTAGGAAGCCACTGGAGCTGTGCACTTTTAAATGTAAATTGAAATTTCATTTATTTAGAACTGCTTGTTGTGTTTAGTTTGTTGTCATTCCCCTGCACCTCCGATTAGCGCGGCTGGCTACATATGGTGCGAAATAATTTGAACATACATACAAGTACGTAGATACATCTCTTTATTTGCGTATGTCTCGGCGAGGCTTTTCTCTAAGGGGGGCAAAGTTTCGCAAAGCCACTCCCAAAAGCCTTCAAGGGCTACATCCGCTCTGTGACCTGCCAGTTGAAAAACCCTGCCCTAGATTTATTTGTGTGGTATTATGTAACCACCAGCATGGGGATCTCCCAACAGTCTGGTCAGGCACGATGCTGGCCACTCCGTCCTCTTGTGGGCTCTGCTGATCTTGGGATATTGCTATTTAGTCTTTAAGGCCACGTGGAGAATGTTGTGTATTTGTGTTTGTGTTGTAGGCAAACACTTGATGTAGAATCAGATCCCACTCAGAGGTTGACTCAAGACCCTTATTCCTCTAGAATAATTAAAATTAATATCACTTTGTTGAAATATGCAGATGTTTTCTGGCTGACTTCAGCCATAGGGATGTGGAATTTACACAATCAGACCACCACAAACTCAGAGCTGCCAATGGCCTATGATTATGTCCCTTTGCTTATGCAGTGACTGGGAATGTCACTGTGTGGTGCCGGGCTTGCGAGGCCATGGAAGGATGTCTACTGTTGTGTGTACACCCCAGACACGGGTGTAGTACCAGCCCTAGTGGGGGCTTGGATGAGCGCCGGTTAAGCACGGTGGCACCACGCACAGCGTGCGGTGCAGGCTCCCGTTGAGAGAGCGAGGGAGTGTCAGCTAGCCAGGGTTATGTTGGGGCCATGATACTCTGGCTGACCTGGGGACATGTGACCGGATGATACTGGAGAGGGGCCACCGGTGGAGGGGGGCAATTCGTGGTCACATGGTCCAAGAAGCACTCTCGAGAGCCTTCGAGCAAGGGCGAGAGAGATCGAGGTGGGCGGGGCGAGAGGCGGAGCCAGCTCCAGCCCGGCCCGATATAAGGGGGGCCCTAAGAGGGGCTCGGGGTTCTTACTGTTGGAGAGGCAGGAGATCCATGTCAAGCTTGAAGAAGCCTCCAGCCAAGCGGTCCGGGACCCAGCTTGTGGTCCGGACCGGGATAGCGGAACCGTGTCTAGTTCCGCCATAGCATGGCTAGTTGGGTGGTCACCACCCGAGAGTATGTTGTGTTAATAGCTTGGAGTATGTTGTGTTAATAACTTGGAGTATGTTGTCCTAAGAGTTTAATAAAACGTGTTGCTCCCAAGACAACGTCTACGACTTAGTTGGACTCACTACACTTGTTTGAGCGTGGAGGCAATTAGATGTTACATGGATATTTGAAGTTGTTTACTGTGAGTTTCTGCATGGCTGAGAATTATTCTACAATTATTCTGCAAACTCTCTGAGTTTTTCGTTGCCCCAGGAACGGGGCTATGAACTTGCCGTTTTTGTGATGTTGAAAATATCCTGAAGGTTGCTCCTTGCTGCATTGGTTGAGCAGTAAGTAATCAAGCAAACACTGATTGATCGTATTGTTGCTGTGTTTTTTTCCTGCAGGGTGTGTAAATCACCCCTTTTATATTTATAATCGGTTCATTTCCCAATCATTGATTTTCTTCTCATCAAACCCACTGTAAACACATTGTTGCACTTCATCATTGGGAAATTAAACATCTGAATACAGGGGTAACATGTGCATACATATGCACACACATTTAAATAAACGTGACTTTTTAGTTTGCTCTGCAGACATTTGAAAAATTATAATTATCCATCTTGTTGGATTGGAGGTAATTACGACACTAAACGGACATGGTCTTTCGTTGCATAAAAAATATAAATGTATTATTTAGTCCCGATTTAACATGGGAGGGGGGGGGGGTACAATCGCGAAGTGGTTCACCTGGCATCCTGTGCTTGATTACCGTTCACGGCTAACATCAGTGGCGTTGTGTTACCTAAATCGATCCTCGGCCTGCTATGCACCATCCCGCACCGGGCAGCGTTATGAAATACATTCTAACAAAACCAGAGGCGCAGAGAGACCTCGAATCCTGCCATGGATTCATTATAATTTTATACATTCATGAAAAGGGCACACACTCCGCTGATGAGCATCGTAGAGTTCAAACGGGGCCAGAGTTTGCTTGCTTAACCTTTGCTGGTATACAACATTGGTTTCACCGTGCTTAGTTTGGAAGACTTGATGGGCTAACATATGATGAAAAAATTATACAAAGTGAAGCGTCAAGAACAGACTGTTATTTTTTACACAAATCCACGATTCTTCCGCAATGATTGCAACAGTGAAAGTGTCGGCTTATGCGAATACATCCAATTTACATTTCCTTAACTTCACAACACGTAGGATTTCTACGTGTAAATGGTCTCTCATTGATTATTATGTTAAAGCCCATTTACAGAACAAGTTTTTCGTTCTGAAGGGAGACCTGGGATAACAAAAAATATACAAGGTGAACAATTGCTAAAAGGTGCACACATGTCGTGGAACAAAAACATATTAACGTGCAAAAATATGCAACGATCGTGATCGGTTCATCCCTCCAGCTGGCCATCCGAGGGACCCGTGGGTTCGCCAGAACGGTGGTGACACCGGCCCAATCTTGGAGGAGGCATCTGTGCACAAGGCGATGGAGCGTGGACCCCACTACAGTGGAACCTCTCTTTACCGACCACCCCTGTTAACAACTAATCACTTAACGACGGGCATCCATAGAGCTCAATGTGTAATGTATAGTGTCGTGTATAGTAGTGTAGTGTATAGTGTAGTGTATAATCTTGAAGAGTACAACCCCTGTTAATGACCTCCCCTGTTAGCGACGAAACGCTTAACGATGAGCCTCCGTAGAGTCCAATGTGTTTGCTTACCAACCATTCCCCTGTTAACAACGGGCTGTTAGTACAGTATATATTAATTCATCCATTGATTAACCATGCTTTTAAAAATATTACGTGTTTGTAATGTTGTTGGTATCTTTACGTATTGATATCCATTGTTTAAATATTATAAAGTACGTTTTGTGGGTTAAAAAGGGGTAACTTCCAATGCCATCTGAACGAATTAAGCCTTTAAAATGTGGAACCAATTACCGTCGTTGACAAGGGTTCTCCTAGATTTGAAGCTTTTGTGAATGCAAGGATTCATACTCTTAGGTTTTTTTCGGTAAAGTCACGTAGGTAAAAAATAAAATTAATAGAAACTAAATATAATAATAAATCATTTTTTATTATAAAATAAAATTAATAGAAACTAAATAAAATAATAAATCATTTATTCTTTTATTTTGTTTCTATTAATTTTATTTTTTACCTACGTGACTTTACCGAAAAACCTAAGAGTATAAGAGTTATCCTGTTCTCTGATTGGCTCAAACAGGCCTTCATCTCCGATGGCTTTCTGACGCTGATCTCTACTGGGGGAACGAAGGCATTCGCTTTCGGAGCTGTGCCATTCTCTCCACGGAGCAAGCAACTTGTTGATTCCCGACTTTGCGGTGTCTATTTTATAGACCCTGAATTGGGTGATGAGATAAGCCGATCCCAGACCGGGATATTTATATTGTGTGACCCTTTCTGATCGTGGGTCGAACGTTCTACACTGCAGTGCCACATGGCAGTCAGAAATGTGTATATGCAACCAGTTGGTGAAATGTCAAAATAGGTGTGATGTTACAAGTATTATGTATGGCTCTATTGGGAGTGTGCTTTACTGCCTTTGGTGTTGTCTGTGCAGAAGTTGCACTCATGGTCCAGTGAGTGTGCACGACATCGGGCCAGAAGACGGGTAACAAACGTGTGTGTTTAGGAATGCTGCATTGATGAAAAACGAGAACAGGCATAGATCGTATTGAGGGTCAGGAAATAATAATTTCACTTGGGGTAGTGCGGAGCAAGCCAAATAAGAGAGCTGTGGATACATAACGGTGCGGTTATAGTAATGGTACCTTTTTGGCAGTATCAAAACATCTTTAAAAATTTTAATGTTTTACCCTATTGGCAATAAAACAGGAGGTGTTAAGATGCTCATACACCAAATAGGTACCTTTTTTTCCACACATATGTGTGGCAAAAAATCCAAACAAACGTGCCTTGATAATATATGCATTTTCTTTTAAACTTATTGGCCTATACCAGACAGCCTTTTTCATGGACTTGTTTCACCAGCGTTAGACCAAAGAACGCCAAAAGGGCGAACAGTACAGAGACAATGCAAGCATCAGAACACTTATTGCTGGGGTTGAGCAGTTATATCTATGGGACCTTTTTGACAGTAGCAAAAATGATGAAAATATAAAAAATTATTTTACCCTTTCTGGAAATAAAACAGGTGTTAAGAAAATGGTGCAAGTGATTCCTTGGAATCAATTAGAAAATTAGCACATGCTCTTATTGTCAGTGGGCCCAATTCACTCGGCTATCTTGGTTGTCATTCCACCTCTTGTTCGCTGTGCTCCAGCCGTTTTTACATAAAATCGGATCCGTTCCCGCATTCGGTGATTCACACGAGGCCAACGCCACGTGGCACACCGGCCAATGCCACGCGACACACCAGCCAATGCCACGCAACACACCGGCCAACGCCACGTGACACACCGGCCCCACCGCTCATGTGGCGGCCCAGAGTGAGTAGCGGGTAACGACAGCACCAAAGGTGGTGCAAACAGAACAATCTTCCTTCAACAGCCACTGGCCAAGTGGCTGAAATTTCACATTCTAAAATTTGGAGCCGGATAATTGGAACTTTTGTGGACCCTACAGCTGCCAAGGTTAATTGGAGTCATGGACGATAGGGTCTTGAAGAAGAGAAGCTCCATTTTATTAACGTTGGAATATACAGCGACTTGAAAGTGCCTTGCCGTAATGCCTCTTAATTAATCATGAAAGTATTCCTTGATTGGTCTGTCAATGGCTTTACTGACCATCCGTGAGTCCTTGGAGAGACAATGGGTTCTCGGATCCAGAGACCTTGGAAATATCTGCAATGAAGAAACATTAATAGAAAAAAAGCAGTGCAAAACAAAAACAAAACCCATTGTCTCTGTTTTCTATTGATGTTTAGCGCAAATGCATTTTTTATTCACGATAAACTTTTGCTGGACATTCCGGCATGCCAATGGATTTTTTGTTATTGTTCATGTTGCTGCTCAAAGTGTCTCATGGGCAGGGCTTCCAGTTGATGACATCGCACTCCTTGTCAATGTTTTACCGCTGTTGCCAGTTGGGCTGCACATTTATATCTCCTGACGTGGAATGTGTACGCTGCAGAAGCCACTTGTAAGTCCAAGTGTGAGGTTTGAAATAGGTAATTACGCCAGGTCTGTCGAGGTGACCTCATTCAACTCCTGCAGATGCACCGCAGGAGTGCGTGGTGGAAGCTCGGGAGAAGAAATAAGTTAATATGCAGGCCAATCATACTTGGATTAAGAGAGGATAAGTTGAAGCTGTTCGGTAGTTGACTCAGCCTTAGGTGTTGTTAAAAATTAATGCCGGTTTGTGGAATTGAGTAATGGTGCTTAACCATGCATTGATTCATCGGTTCATTCGAATTGATTCTTACACTTACAATGTAAAGATGCAATCATGTATTCTAAAATATTTTTTTTTATTCAAATACCGTTATGCAGGTTATCGGGAGAGGTGGTGTCGCAGTGGTTAATGCACCGTGCCATGTCACCTGAATTTGATTCCAAGCAATGGTTAATATCGGTGGTGACAGTTATCTGAATCAGTCACAGGTCCACTTTGCATTCCTGCACTGACAAGCATGCTGAAGTATGAACATGTTTTTTTTTTATAACAGCCAAATACTCGAAGCACGTGTTTATACATGTGGTAGGAAAAACCGGAGGACCCGGAGAAAAATACAAACGACCACGGGGAAAACATGCAAGCTCCACATATACAGGCGTCAGTGTCGGGATCGAACCTACGCATTCCCGTATACCAGGCGAGGTAGCTAACATCTTGCCACTGTGGCGTCCACAAGTATAGTTAAACAACCCCCATGACTGGAACGGAATGTTCGAGGCCACCAGCGCATTGACAAATGGCTGTAAATTATTTTTGTTTATTATTTGTTGTCCAAATTATTTGCCAATATTACATTTAAGCTAATGGGGCGAGTGCAATACAACTGAGACGCAAGAAGAATTAGACAGTAAAAAGTAGAGGAGAAAAAAAACAAATTCACAATTGAATGAAATTACTTCCATGAATCACGCACGGTTGAATCGCCAGGGGAGTGGTGTCGAGGAGTGACTTTTTACGTAGCTAAGTGTCATGGATGTCCTCGCCATAGTTATGTGGAATTCCCACAACTGGCTTAGTGGTTCACTAACAGAGGAGAGTACTGCCCAGTGCTCAATTGGTTATGGGGATATTCTAAAAAATAACCTTATGATGAGGGTTGCCAGTGATAGATATTTGGATGGCCGGCATACTTAGCTTACTGAACTCTGTGCTAATGAGTCATTGGTATTGACATCGCAGTGTGAACTCTCATCCTCCAGGTTTCACATTTCATTAATATCACACACTCAGATTGTGGTTATGAATGACCTCATTGTCTCATGTTACAGCTTTTTTGGAAAAACAAAAAAAAGAAGCTTACTTGCTACAATTAGTCATTATACAACAACACAAAACAGGCTACAAAATCTGCGTGTGCCTTAGAAACGTGGCGTATAACGGAGTACTGTATAGAGATGCTGTGTTCATTAACGATAGGGCCCGGAGATGGTGTTTGAGGTACGGGAAATGTCTTTTTTACCGATTCAAAATTGAGTTTTGTGTCAGGTTTACTTGCGTCAATTGTGTTGTCGTACACCCTCCTCCATTCGCTACAGCCAATTAATGTATGTGTATGTTGATATTCTTTCGCACCACACGTAGCCAACCGTGCTAATTGTGGGTGCAGTGTTGAGTCTATGGGTATTGTTAGTCTATGGGCAATATGTATGTTGAACTTCTTTCGCACCGTACGTAGCCAATCATGCGAATCGGAGGTGCGGGAAAGAAAGAAAGTTTCCACTGTTGTATCACAACCGCCAATGCTGCGATCTGCTCAATAAAGCATGGACACAAGTAGACACTGTTTCATCCCGTGAACATTGTGACACTCGTTATTCTCATGCTGAACATTTATATTTTGCATCGCAAGTTTAACACGTAGACTTTCACGACCAATATTATTCATAATAAAGGTTTTGGGTCAGATCACACAGCCAGTAAGGTTTGTCACGTAAACAACGCGCCAATTAGTTACTACTTCAGCCCACCGGTGTGTTGGAGAGTAGATCCACAACATCTAAAATTTGAATACGACGTTTAGCTGGTTATTAAAACCAGCATCATTGGGCGATTTGCCAGAATAGTGAAGCAATCCACCAGCTTCTGGTCTTAAATAGAGCAAGATGACGTCATCACTGAACCCATCAGGTGCAGAGATTAGAGATCAGAGGCGGAGGTGCGGATATTGTAATTATATGATAGATTAGTGCGGCCTGGAAGCATATGATTAAGTCAAACATCTTACAACTACAATTCCTTACACAGGAAAAACATGCTAATGAACTGATTACTAATCTATACTCTCCACTACTAGACACTGCTATACATTACTATACACTACTGCACTATATACTGCTACACTATATACTACTATACACAGACTATAGGTTTTCCTGGGGAATTCCCAGGCATTCCCAGGCCAGCCAAGCGACATCATCCTGCCAGCGTGATGTGATTGTAATAATGCCAGGCAGTTTTTTTTTCCTGCACTGATTCTGCTGAAGGCACAATGAACAATGTGGTGACACTGATAAATTAGTAATGTGGTGAGATTGAGAAATGAAAAATGTGGTGATATTTTGTTTACTTCTTACCATTGCTTTAACGTAAATCACCTCCGTGTGATTTATAACCGATTCACCATGACTAATTGCGTATATATGTTCAGAAGATGAATGAATGCCGATGTTGAAGTCTGCTCGCCACAAGAGGGCTTCAGTAGAGTTTAGTTTAGTTACACCAACTCATTGTATTGATCGTGAAAGAATAATTAGGAGTTCATCCATGCGCTGAGTTTTTGCTGTTCTTCCGTTAAAGGAGCGCAGACTAAGGTGATTCACCCTGTGGTGCATAGTTTACGTTTCATGGCCAAAATCACACTGAGGTATCCTTTTCGCGGTGGCCCACCTGTTCCATGTTTTCGTGTCCACCTTTTAAAAACAATTCATACCATCATCAAGGCAACATGGACGTCATTAATTCGTATCCATATATGATCAGTCGAGCTGATGCATTGATTTTTTGAAGTGAATTTCTAAAATGTTAACACGTAACTTACATTAACTCCAAGTGTCATTCAATTGTATTTTTGTACAGGTTAACGGGCATGGATCTACCTGCTCCACTCATCAGCAATAAGAACTGGCTGCGATTGCACTTCACGTCTGATGGAAATCACCGGCGCAAGGGATTCAGTCTCCAATACCTAGGTAAGACTGAGCAACATCACTCAAAGTCAAAAGAAGTCGAAGTGATTTCATGTGGGAACGAGCTTTTGAAATGCTCATCTCCTGTTTACACCGCTGAGCATGTGGTGGGAATTTCACATTGATGTGGCAGGGGCGAGTCCATCCATAGGAGAACCACCGTTGACTTGACCATGAAGTGTTATTCGTCATATTGACACCCAGAGGGGTCAATGGTCTGAGTCAATCCCCCAACCCAGGACTCGAACTCGCAACGTTCTGATTGCAAGCCGCTCGCTCTCCCGCTGAGCCACTTGGCCGGATGATAAACATTATTTAAATCTAGATTGAAAACTCATTTCTTTAGAACTGCTTTTTGTGTTTAGTTTGTTGTGCATCCTCCGTACCACCGACGAGCACAGTTGGCTGCGTATACATACAGTCGCTGCATGAGCAGCGTTATTCTATAGAACTGAATGTGCATTCATACCACGTAACTGCATGGTCCAATGAAGCGCAGTCTGTGTTGCAGTTCCTCCTGTTTTGCTACTTAATAACATGAAAGAACACACACCTGTGTCTGTGCCAAACACCAACACCTAACACTGAGAATGTGATTATTTAAGATTGGGTAAAGCAGCTTATGAGTGTTGTATATAACGTGCACGGAATACACTGTAGATGTAATGAAGATGGGTGGGTTGTGCGTGTCATTGGAGTGGCACCGCAGGACCGGTGATCAAGGCAGGGACCTAAACCCATGCATTGGGATCTTTTAAAACTCTCCAACGCCAATGGCTCTAGCATACGGATGTTCAAGTTTCAAGTGTATCTTGTTTAACTAGGTGAGAGCTCAGGAGGTTAAGATGGTCTCATTTGCCAGAGTGGCCAGGGGCATTATTAGTCTGCCAGACGGGGCTACAATATGTATGATGCTAATTTAATCATTTGCGAGTAATTTTCGAGTTTGGCAAATATGGACCCTCACGCCCGGCACACGATAATGGCCTTTGTCTCCTAACTACAAGCACACGTGCACTCCGTGCTTTGCACGGGTACATTTACATCTTGTGTATATATGTCTCATAGACAGCCAAGGCCAAAGTAAAACAAAATATGTGTTCATGTATTGGTGAAGGAAATTGTTGCACTTGAGAAGCTGGTTTATTCATGGACGGGTGCCAGGCATTCGAATCCCAGGATGTCGGCAGTGTTGCTTCAGCGCCCCTTGTTCAGGAATTCGCCCCCTGAGCCATCTTGTGATTAGCACAGTTGGCTACGTACGCTACAAAGAAGTTCAGCATACATGCATGCATGCTGTGATCTTACAGATATTTTTTTTCAGGTGTGCTTTCATTCATGTAAAAAAGTGCAGTATATTTTATATGTCGTTTTTATTGTATTCCAAAAGCAGTGCGTGGTACAGAAACTCCGCGGGAAACAAGTCCTGAAACTCTGTATCTCCTGGGTTTAGATGAGGGAGGGGATTGGGCACACTGCCCCTCTTTGTACGGGGAAGGGAACATGAGGGAGGAATAACGTAAGTGAGGGAATAGAGGAAACGTGGAGGTGGGGTACAACATTTAATTATTGCCTTGCATTGCTAGAAGATATTTACTCATACACCTGACATTAGATTTTTATAAATCAGTGTGTGTTTATAAAGTAATAACACTCATGGTTTTTGGGCCTGTGCTTTAATTCTGCTGTGATGGTTTTTTGTCATCATTACAGTATTTTCCAATCAATACAGCTTTATTGGATATAGCGTGCTTCACAATAAATTGTTGCAAGGCACTTCACAAATACAATCAAACAGTATAAAATAAGGATGAGAAACGGTCAATACTATTTTTATCACACACACAATTAAATTAATGAGAGTGAAAAAATAATTTCACGCAGACATTTCATGTCAAGTGACAGTATTATTGCTATCTTTACTATGTTATGTCGGATAACTTTAAAATGTCTGAAGCTAACTAAAATCACGTAAAATAGAATTTCGGCAGCACACATAAACGTGTAAGAAGCACACAGCCTTTGTGCAAAATTCAAAAAATTATCAGCAATTCCTGAAGAGGTGCATTGTGGTCATCGTGTCTTAGGTCAACGTCGAAATTAACTTTAGCAAATTTGATTGATTGACAGGCAGGAGTGATGCAGAGACAAACAAAGCTGTGGACTAGTGTCAACCTAACTCGGCTCATTATCGCTGTATAGTCACCAGTGTTGACTGCTGCAAAGCCTGCCCCTGGAAACCACACGTGTGGAGTCCCCACTCCCACACTTTGGGGCCCATTAGCTTGGCTAATGCCAACGCTCATCTCAACCTTGAATAACGGTGACCTCGACAGCCCACAGGAAGGAAGTTCCGTGGGGTTATCCACCAGCCCTCGCTGCCTCTACAATGCTGGATTACAGGCAGTGGCGTAGCCATCACCAATCTGATCATTACGCAGCATGGCACAATTTACGCATCTGTCCGGCGTCACAGTGGTGGGAATGGCTTGTGCACAATGTGTGCCAGGCCGACAACTCAATCTGTTTGGCCACCAGGTCAATACGAGCTGGAAATATGGCCCAGACAATCGTACGGCAACACGTTCGGCTCTGTCCATTCCGTGGCTTAGACCGGGCCATGAGAGCATTGTGCGTGCAATGTGATGGTCAGATGGCATGCATGCAAGCAAGGTACGATGGTAATCGTACCTTCCTCATTGCCCATGAGGTAGATTACTTCCTTCTTGATGTGCTACAGCAAGCCGTGGATTGCAAAAATCACGTATTTGTGTGTATGTAGAACTTTTTTCGCATCGTATGTAGCCAACTATCCTAATCAGAGGTGTGGGGAAGGACAACATACAGGCCATAGTTCGGGTGGTAATGGCTTGTCTCGAGGTTGTATTCTTAGATATGGTAGTGGCTGGGCCTATTGGCCATCGGAGATTTTTTTGTTTTAGCATGAGGACGTCGTTGGTATGCGTCTTCAACTTGTTGGCAAGATGCTCGCACTGCATCTGCGGAAGTTCCTCAATGTGGAGTTGGTTGGAGGAACCTTGTTCCTGGATTCACCAGGGGTGTTGTTTGGACTTGGAGAGAGAGCCCTAATGGTGGACTGAGTTGTTTGTCTGGAGACCGGGAGATCGGTGATTCCATCAGTCATGATTTATGCTTCACAGAATGGCCCGTGTAAAGGCTGCCATCTTTCACTTCCATTGCAGAAGCAAAACAAGGCCATTATACGACACGCAAACAACCAAAATAGTAATAGTTTTCCAAACCACTCATGAGCTTGATGGTAAAATATAAAAAATATAAAGAAAACACGAAGAGTTTTATATACCTCATTACTCGATCCAGTTATCTTTTTTGTTCTGCTGTGTATTTCATGCATTGTTTTGTTCGGGTTATTTAATTAGATTTATGTTATCCCAGGATTTTGTTTTTATTTTGCTGAAAAATAATGCAGTCCATTCCCTGTTGCATTACATTTCAGTTCGTTGGCACAGATTATTGGTCTTTACTAACAATTTTAGTTGATTGTAATCTAAATTACATAATCATGTACAATGGGGCCTTCGGTGCTGAGCTCCTCTCAACTTTGTTGCATTCTCACAGGAGCAGTAATCATTTAATTGAGGGAGCTCTAAAGTTAACAAAACTAGAGCAGCCATTAAATAAAGCATCAAAATAGCCAACTTTTCAGGCAAATATGTTCAAACGTAAATGTTACTTTTCCATTTTATAAGAAAATTAATTGTTTGTTTCAGGAGTAGTCGATTAAAGTGGCAATGACATCTGGTGTGAATTAAATTGGCATCAACGTTGTAATTCTGGCTCCGGGGAATTTCGCCCCAGACGGCATATGATGGTTGAGGATACAACCTTGAGCGTTAATTGCCAGACTGGATCAAACCTTATCCACAGCGGCTTTGCCCTCAAGATGTTTAAATGCAAGGCGTGCGCACGCTGAGTTCCACAATTGAGCAGTTTGAGCCGTTCTTTTTTTTCGCTCGGGGAAATGATGCTGCACCACGCTCGTTTAGAGCTGGCAGGCCCGACGTCAACTTCGACCATTTGCCAACAACAGTAAAAGAGCTCCTTCGCAACTGGGACGTTTTGGAATGCTGGGTACCCTTTAGCTGCCTGATCCAAAAGCAAGACACGTGGGTTTTGATGATTGTGTGACGTAAAGAGAGGGACTTTTCTGGCAGGGTATGGATATGTAATGTGAGGTTATATCCGGGTCGTTGACGGATTACAACTTGTCACGATGATTGGCTCTGCGGGTCCTGGTCCATAGCCAATGGGGAGAAGCCTAGGGGCGTGGCCCTGACGTAATGGAAAGGTGACAGCTGTTTGTAGAGGATTGTTTCTGCTGGCTTTAGCCACAGCCAATGGGGAGACGAGTCAGGGGCATGGTCCCGGGAGCCTACGGGGGAGTCTAGAGGATTCCATAGAGGCTAACCAGGATTGGTGGAAACGTACCACGTGACCCAGGTATTAAATAGGGGTGGAAACGAGCAACACGTGGTCAGAACTGGAACGAACGGAGGAGGAGGCCACGTGAGAGCGGGGGTCCAAGTTGACACGTGGCTGTGCGCGTCTCTCTCTCTCTATCCCTCTCACGCTGCCTGTCAGCAGCATGAAGGAAGTGCTGTAATGAAAAGCGAATAAAGACCGGATTCCAGAAGTCGCCTCAACGACCTTTATTACATATATAATCATAGCTGAACTCTAACAAAGGAACTCGAGAAAAATCGTCGGCTGCGCTTTAAAGGTCGTGTTGTGTCTTGACCCTCCAGAGCAAATCCGGACTCACTCCTTAATCAAACCAGAGGCAGAGAAGCTTCAACATGAACGAGTGCTTTACTGAACGACTCCAGGAAGTGCCCCCCAAACTCCAGAGACCGTGGTCCTTTATAGCTCCTAGTGAAGCTTGACATAACGTTAGGGACCGCGGACAATTATACCCAAACAACAAAACATAACATATCTTCCTTCTTAAATGGTAATGTCCACATTAACACAAACAATAACTTTCTCTAACTTGGAAGAGAGGGTAGACAGCCTAAACATTCTGTTAAACCCAAAAGGGATTATTCTGCCCCTCGCTTCCAGGGTTAGCACTAACTATAACGTACTGGAAGTTTTCTTTCTTTGGGTGGATTGCGCTGCAACACCGGAACATGCTCAGGTGTAGATGTAGACTCAGGCTGAGCCTCAGGTGTACTTGGAGGAGTGGTCTCCGTTGGAAGTGGTGAAGAAGGGGCTGGCGTAGGTGCTGACATGTTCCAGTAGGGTTTCAGCTCACTTGTGAAGGTAAATGCTGGCGTATTTACTTCAGAGGTTATAGCCGCAGGTTCACGAGGAAGTAACTGGTCGACATGTCTCCTCTAGGTCTGGTTGTCTTGGGTGCTGACTCTGTATGAGACAGGTTCAGTCTTTTGAGGAACAGTTGCAGGAACCCACTTTTGCTTAGTGGTGTACTTCCATGCATAGACAGGATCTCGAACAGAGAACTGTCTGTCCTGAGACCGCCTTGCTCGTACATTGACTTGATCTTGCTGCTTGTCTTGGATCAACGTTTTGGTGGGTGTTGGTCTCAATAGATCAAGGCGAGTCCGGAGCTGTCTTTTCATGAGTAGGTAAGCAGGGGATGTTCCAGATATCGCATGCGGAGTGTTGCGATACTTGAGCAGGAAAGTGTCAAGTCGCTGCTTCAGTGGTGCCTCCCTTGTGGATGCTTTTAAAGCATGTTTGATTGTCTGAACCATTCTCTCTGCAAGTCCATTCGTAGATAGATGATAAGGACATGAGAGGATGTGCTTGATTCCATTGTTCTGTAGAAAATGCTGCATTTATTTAGATGCAAAAGATGTCTCATTGTCCAAGACTATCTGCTCAAGCAGTCCTAGATGTCCAAATATTTTCCTCAAAATCTCGATGGTCTTCTCCGATGTTATGGTGGACATGACTGAGACCTCTGGCAACTTTGAATGGGTGTCAACGGCAACCAGAAGCATTGTTCCTTCCACTGGTCCTGCAAAGCCTAGGTGAACACGCTGCCACGGGCTCGCTGGCCAATCCCAAGGATGCAGTGGGGCCAAGCTTGGCGTGTTTCTGTTGATGTGACATTAAGTGCAGGATCTGGCTGTGGCTTCAATATCCTGGTCTAGCCCAGGCCACCATAAGTATATATACTCTTTTATCCGGACAATGCCACAATGTCAAGGCAGTATGATGACACGCATACCCTACAGTAGGCATCCCGCAAGTCACCGTCAACTCTTTTCCCCGAAAAAGGTAAGGGAGTAGATCAGGCGGCATGTCAGGGACACGTGGCAGGTCACTTGTCATCACTTGGTCGAACACTCTGGACAGTGTTGAACCTAATTTTGTTTCCTTTTTTATTTGTTGAGCGGTCACGGGTGTAAATTTCGATTTGAAGCTTTCGTGACTGCAGAGATTCATCTTCTTGGTTCTTTCGGTAAAGTCACATAGAAGGGAAGTAATAAAATAATAAAAATAAAACGTAATAAAATAATTCTCACGACGTTTCGGCCACAATGCAAGCAGCCATCCTCAGGTGAAAACCAGGTCTGTCGAGGCGACAGCGTCTGAATGAAACAGCACATGTGCTTGGAGCATATATATAAGCTGGGTTGGAAGGGGGGGAAAGAGCGCCTTGACAAAATAATTTGCATATCAAGAGGAATTTAGCATATTTATGGGAAATGCAGGTATGTGATTAGTACTACTTATGTCCGTGCATTATGCAGGATTAGCAGCATCCAGTGGAGGGGATATGGGAAATGCAGTTATGTGATTAGTACTACTTATGCCCGTGCATTATGCAGGATTAGCAGCATCACAGGGAGGGGATAGGACGTAATAAACCATTTCGGATCTTAACTGATTGTGTTCACGTTTACGGTGACTTTCAGACTGCGTTCCACTCACTGGCATTGTATTCTCCGCAGGGAATGGATTCTTTGCTCCGCTGCATTGACATATTTTGTTGCTTCCTCTTAGTATCTTTCACATGACGGTCAACGGTACAGTGTATAATAACAAATAGTATAAAAATGTATATGCTTAATACAATGTACAAAGTAATATATAGTATCGTAATTGTTTAGTGAATATACAGCAGTGTGATATACATTAGGGTGGGTAGAATAATACATAGTGTAATATTACAATGTATAAGGTATAGGGTGGTTTATAGCAATACAGTATATAATTTAATGTTGGATTTGTCTATGGCAGTATATAGTACGGTGTAGACTCGTGTGAGGTAAGAGAATAAAGTTTAGATGGAAGCATATTATATTTTTTACGACGTAGAATTGTAATGTATTACTTACTGTTAGTAACTGAGCTTATTGTAGAGTATATTTAGTATACTGATGATACTATGTAATTTATACTTTAGTTGTTTACGTGGTGGTTTTAGTTACTGCAGCTACATACTATTAACACTTCTTCCCTTTATTAATGCTACCCCAATCCCCTCCCTGTGATGCTGCTAATCCTGCATAATGCACGGGCATAAGTAGTACTAATCACATACCTGCATTTCTCATATCCCCTCCCTTGGATGCTGCTAATCCTGCATAATGCACGGACATAAGTAGTACTAATCACATACCTGCATTTCCCATAAATATGCTAAATTCCTCTTGATATGCAAATTATTTTGTCAAGGCGCTATTTCCCCCCCTTCCAACCCAGCTTATATATATGCTCCAAGCACGTGTGCTGTTTCATTCAGACGCTGTCGCCTCGACAGACCTGGTTTTCACCTGAGGACGGCTGCTTGCGTTGTGGCCGAAACGTCGTGAGAATTATTTTATTATGTTCCCTTCTACGTGACTTTACCGAAAGAACCAAGAAGAAGAAGGTCACACGTGTGTTCTCTACCATATCGAAGTAGAAAACCTTCCATTCGCTACTTTTAGGGCAGTCAGGCAGAGGAAGTCGTGACAAGCCATCAGCGTTGGTGTGTTCTTCAGACCTTCGAAACTTGATGTCATAGTTGTGAGCACTCAGGATGAGTGCCCAATGCTGCAGTCTGCTCGCTGCAAGAGTTGGTTTTCCAGAGTACGGACCAGAGGACGATTGTCCATCAGCAAGGTGAATCTCCGTCCGAACAGGTAGGAATAAAACTTTTAGATTCTGAAGTTAATTCCCAATGCTTCTTTATCCATCTACGGGTATTTCACCTCCGCTTTGCTCAGCGTCCTTGACGCGAACGTGATGGGCCCTTCTTTTCCAGAAGGTGTGATGTGCAACAAAACAGCCCCAACTCAATATGAAGAGGTATCACAAGTCAGTTGAATTGGCAAGGACGGGTCGAAGTGATTTAACACTTTCTCATTGATCAACGCTGCCTTTGCCTTCTTGAAAGCAAGGTTACACTCACTGGTTCATGATCATTGGTTTGCCCTCTTTAAAAAGCCTATGCAAAGGCTTCAGCTGTGTCACCAGCTGTGGAATAAATTTGCCATAATAGTTCAGGAGACCCAGGAAAGACTACAGCTAGCTGACATGCTGGGAACAGGGGCCTCTGCAATGGCTGTCACCTTCGATGGGGCTGTGTGGAGACCTTCAGCATCGATCACATGGCCTAAGTAATCCACAGCAGGCTTGAAAAAGTCACATTTCTCTTTGGGAACACGCAGACCATACACTTCAAGTCTTTCTAGAGTCTTTTCTAAGTTCTGCAGATGTTCCTCATCATCTTTTCTTCATCTTTTCCTATGACATGGATGTTATCAAGGTAACACTTTACCGCAGGAAGACCACTCAAAAACTGATCCATGGCCCTCTGGAACTGGGCGGGTGCCAAAGTAATACCAAAAGGCAAGCGGCGGTATCTGAAGAGTCCTCTGTGGGTAGTGATCATGAGGTACTTCTGTGACTCCTCATCTACATGCATCTGCAGGTAGGCTTGGTTTAGGTCAATCACTTTGAAAACTCCACACAGGCGAACAGAGCCATCACGCTTTATCACCGGAACTACAGGTGTTGCCCACTCGCAATGTGGAACCGGATCCAGGACTCCTATCTTGACTAGCCGTTGTAAGTCGGCATCCACCTTTGGTTTGAGGGCATAGGGAATGTTTCTCGCCTTCCTGTAATTGGGGTGAGAGTCTGGCTTGAGCTGTAGTTTCACCGTAATCCCCTTCATACTTCCCAGTTCATCTTTAAAGATAGCGGCATGCCTATGCAACAAAGCTGGCAACCCTGTTCCTTCTTATGCCAATATATGCACCTTCATCCAGTCCAGACGAACATTTTTCAACCAAGGCTGGCACATCAGCACTGGATAGTCTCCTTTGACCACGTAGATGGGAAGTCTAGCTTTTTGTCCGTTTAATTCCTCCAGGACCTCTGCTTTTCCAGTGATGAAAACGGTCTCTCCTGCATACGTCTTCAACATGAATTTTGCATGTGTCAGGGAAAGATGGTTTAGTCTTTTCTTAAATAAAATTTCCCCAGCTCCTGTATCGATTTCCATCTCGATCGGCTGTCCTTCCAACAATGGTGTTACCTCATTAGCCGTAGAGCCTCCTTTTACTGTTAATATCTTGCTTAGTAACTCATCTTCAGAGTCTCTGTCACTATCACTTGACTGATCCTGCTGAACAGCATGCAGATGTTTTTTCACTTTTCTCGACCTTTCCTTATGGGTTTCCTTAACTGGTCTCTCTCTTGTGGCTTTACAAGCTCGCTCAATGTGTCCTCTTTTCTTACAATGACGACATGTCAGCTCCTTTGCCCAACATTCAGATGGGTAATGACCTTGTTTTCCACATCGGAACATTCAGATGGTAATGACCTTGTTTTCCACATCGGTAACACTTCTCTGTGCTCTTTTGTTTATCCTGTGCTGCCGCTACACTGTACACTCTTGATGCAGCCTACAGCTGCTGTGCTTATTTTCCAGCTAGCTCCATGGATACTGCCACCTCCACTGTTTTTTGTAGGGTGAGTTTATCTTCAGAGAGTAGGTGCTTCTGTTTTGCCTCACTTCTTAGGCCACACACTAGCCAATCACGGATAGTGTAATTCAATTATATTAAACTCACAATGTTCAGTCAGTCTCTTTAACACTGTCACATATTGGCCAATATATTCACACTCCTCTTGGTTACGTTTATGAAATCTGAATCGCTCTGCAATAACAAGTGGCTTGGGGCAAAAATGTGCTTGCAAAGTTTTCAAAATGCCCTCATATGACTGGTCACCTGGTTTCTCAGGCTGCACCACACTCATTAAGCAAGCGAAACGTTTAAGCTCCCATCACACTAAGGAAAGTTGCCACTTTAACTTCATCTTTAATGTCATTAGCTATCACAAAAAATCAAACCGTTATGTAAAAGCACTCCATTGGTCCCCTGTTTATCAAAATGGCCGAATGCTCCAGTAAGAAGATGCATTTTCACTCTTCCCTCTTGATTTTCATGTTGACAAATAAATTCAATTTTACTAGTTTACAGCTTGTTCGTTTTTAATGCAATTAAATCCCAGGTGTCGGATGTCCACATTCCTATGGTAGGGACCAGTCACTCTGCAGCACAAACTGTTAATGGTATGCCACAAAGTGGCTCTCGCTGTGATTGGCAATCGATGGATACTGGGCTGAGTTAATTTCCCCCCAACCGTGATGGTAACTCATAAACTTCTAGTTATGAGTTGTGCACTCTTCAGATGCCTGCTTTTTGAATGACATGAGGAAAGTTGTTATTACTATAATAAATGTATTGCATGTAATTCACAATATGCAAACATCAATGCCATTGTTATCACCAACATCATCACCAACATCATCGTTGTCATGCACACCACAATCATAATCCCTACATCATTATCATCATCACCAACCCCCTGATCTTCATCATAGTTAAGATCGGTATTACAACCACTACCATCATTGTCTTTTTCATCATTGTTATCGTCATAATCATTACTGTTATAATGTAGCTTTATCTACAAATGTAGTCATGACTAGATGCAAATACGTTTCTGGGCATCTGTGAAAAAGAGCTTCACAGCTCATCGGATTCTTCCTGTATAAATACACATTTTTATGTTGATTCTGAACAACTTCAGAAGACGATATCAAATAACTTCTTCTAAAGTCACCTTGCATATTTCATGTCCTGCAACGAGTGGATAACCACTTTTCATACCGTGTGTGACATATTTAGAAATATCAATCCTCAAAGCTGATTTTTTTTCTTTCCTACAGTTAATCCTAATTGGGCTGAGTATATCAACTCATTGCAGTTTATAACCTCACTTAATAACGAGAGGCTGACATGGCCATTGTGTCTTCCTGAGCCATCCAGCCACAGGTGTATGCCATGTGTAATCTCACAAGTTATATTATCCCCTTCATGTTTTGACATTTATCATTCCACCTGACAGCGACCTTGTGCCATTTATTTAATATCCCGCTTGGCCGTTCGTCCATTCAGTACCCTTGAGCTGAAAATATATCCACGTTGAAAAAGTGTGTGGTTGTTTTCCTATTTGCAGAAACTGCTCGCCCACCATTGCACAATGTTTGTGACAATCATAACTTTTCTAAGGTTGCAGCATGAAGTTTTGGCTGTGATGATCAGTGAACAGATTGCCCCTACTTAACCGAAGGGAGCATGTCATTCTAACCGCCAGCTGTCACGATGGCTTTTGATGCCTTCCTCAAGAGGCTTCACTCAAGCGGAGGCACCCTCCCAGATCGCGTCACGTGTGTAGCTGTGGCAGAGCTACTCGACTCGCCAGTCGGAAGGTTGTGAGGTCGCGTGCGGAATGGGGACACCATACACGCAACCTATCACGCAGTCAGGGTCAGTAAAATGATGATACAGGGTGCGGTCCGCCTGTGCTGGGTCGCCGTGTGACTCGCTCTGTGAAAGGGAGCTCCTCACTTCCATGCTGGCCACACCTGGACACGGTCGCAGGCGTCTGTCGCGTAGGCCCAACGTCAGGCGCCGTGCTTTGTGAATGGATACTAGGGGGGGGGGGCAGCCCGTGTCTGTGAACAGGCTCACATAGCCCCACCGTCTCCTCTTAGTCCCACCGGTTCCACATCTATCACCCACCCCACCGTCCCCTCTTAGTCCCCCACGTTATTCGCTGGAACAGTCAGCAGCAATCCAATAGTTTTGCTGTGTATGTAAAATCAACTGTATTCTCGAATATAGTGAATTGTCTACAACCCACGTCTGCTTTTACAAATACAAAGTATTACTCGACAGATGTTGTAAACAATGTATGTGGCGATCGAACTTCTTTCTCACCATACGTAGCCAACCGTGCTAATTGGAGGCGCGGGAGATGGACAACAATCGAAACGCAAAAAGCATTTCTAACGAAATGCGTTTTCAGTTTAGATTTTAAAGTACATATATATAAACATTGCAGAAAACTGCAAACATTTAAAATAATTTGGCAAGGTATTGTAAGATATAAAGTCCACATTAATTGTATCATCCGTTTTGCTAAATATCACTTACATGGTAATTGTTGCTCATTTAATTGTTTTCATATAGTATTTCCTGACATAACAAGAGTACAGTATCTTCTTGGTTCTTTCGGTAAAGTCACGTAGAAGGGAAATAATAAAATAATAAAAATAAAACATAATAATAGTGATTAAAGTTCTAAATCACGTCAATTACCCATCCTAATTAACCATTAAATTCGTACTTTGCAAAATGTTCTCTGGAGTAATATATAGTACGATGGTTATGAGTGCAATTTTTGCTTAATTATTTATCATGTAGCTGACAGCATGTGCATCATACGTCTTATAGATACCAATTTGGAATGACTGAACTGCAATTTGAAACACTTTTATTTGCACAGTAGGTAAAGGAAAGCCAGATAACTTATGAATTAAAATTATGAAATACAATGACAAAGTTATATAATGGGACCTTTTTTCCAATATCAAAGAATGAAAAATAAGAATAGATTTTACCCTTCCTGGCAATACAATAGGAGGTGTTAAGATGTTCAAACAAATAAATACATTTTGCAAGGAATCAAGTCTGCATTAACCACACGTACTTTTGGTGAACATGTTCACCTTTTGGCGTTCTCTGGTCTGACATTAGTGAGACTAGGCCATAGAGAAGACTGCCTCTGGTGTAGGCCAATAACTTTAAAAGACAATGCCATATATTGTCAGAGCTTGTTTTGTTTGCATGTTCGCCACAAGTACGCGTGGTTAATGCAGACCTGATTCCTTGCAAAAGGTCTCTTGGTGTTTGAACATCTGAACACATGGTTTATTATCAGGAAGGGTAAACCCTATTCAGATTACAAAGTTATGGAAAACTGATTTCGCAATAATTATCATAGGGTGAACATGTATATGGTATTGCATCGTATCACAGTAAAAGATGGCAGCTTTCAACGGGCCCCTGTCACGTGAGAGATCACGACTCATGCCCCCAGAATCAGAATATTTAGTTATACTGGCGTAATCCAATGACCTATGAAGCTCTTTTTCACAGTAGGACAGCAACCCGGGGTCCGAACATCGATCAATGATCTCCCAGTTTCCAAAGCATTTGCACATGCAACGCATCGCGAAAAAGAATGTTGTGGAAACCGTAGTTAAGAAGCTGCAGCTTGTCAAGCTTACCAAGCTGCAGAGTCTTAAGCTGCAACGTTTACAAAATCAACAACTGTTTCCACAACAGCTTACCAATCTGCAGCATCTACAACATTCTCTGGCGCGTATCGTGACTGGTGCTGCAAGATGCGACCATGTCCGTCCAATGGTCACCAAGCGGCGTTGGTTTCGGGTTGCCGAACGAATACATTACGAGGTGGTGTTCATTACACACAAAGTGCTCGCCACAAGTTAATCACAATACCTTGCTGTTCTCGTCAAGGAGCATAAATCATCACGTAAACTTCGGTCATCCTCTCATTGGCTTTTAGCTGACCATCGAACAAAGATGGTCACGGCATCGCGCGCTTTCAGATGCACTTCTGCAGCCGTCTGGAACGGTCTTCCTTCTGGTATTAGGAAGCCACTGGAGCTAAGAATTTTTCAATCTAGATTGAAAACTAATTTCTTTACAACTGGTGTTTATTTTGTTGTTGCTCCCCCACACATCCGATTAGCATGGTTGGTTACGTACTGTGGGAAATAAGTTTAATGTATATACAACATACAATCCTAGTTGCGGGGAAGAAAGGGCAGTGGAGGGGGGGCTATGCCTATGGAGCCAAAGCGATGGGACAGAATAAGATATGGTGGTCGTAACAGGAATAGCTCGGCACGCCTTGGGTCCAGTGGCTGCACGTGACATTTCCACGAGGTGGGGCTGTTGTGAGTGACCTCTGAAAATGTGGTGTTCTCATGAAGAAAAACCTCCTCATGCTCTTGGCATTCTACTGAAAGTGATATAACTGTCTTATCTACTCACGGTAGGCACTTATAAACAATACGAAACAAAACAACGCACTCAAATGCTGTCCCAATGACCCTCAAGTCCACACTACACAACCCCTTTGACACTGCCAAAAGCCGTGACCTGCTCTATTGGCACAGTGCCACCTCGCGTTGTGACGTCGTCTCATTACAGCCATGGGCGCCTTTTTCACCGTCCTGAATTGGTCTCAAACGGCGTGGCTAAAACGCGAAGATGATCGCAATGAACAAAGGGAAATTCACGTTGAAAGAATCATTAAACACAGCCAATTTATTTAATAGAAAATCATGTTCTTATTCGAAAATGAATTTTCTCATCTCCAGCTGCTTGTTGGTGCTCCGCCCCAGCGCCCCTAGTGGACGAGCCGCGCCTGCTTGGGTCACGTTTATTGTGATCGTGGAGACGCAGCTTGTGAGGCTCGCCCAAGGATGTTTGTGATGCTGAGTCAAAGTCGTACCCACCATACAATGTTTTCACTAAAATGCAACTTCAGCCTCCTTCCCCCTAGCGGTGTATCCGAGTTAAGGAAGTAGACACCAGAGATGTAGAGTTTATTCAAAGGCACAGACAGGTTCAATCGGTAAAAATTATTACCAACGTACAATACTTCTACAATAATAATTATAATCATTGTAATTCGCATTGTGTCTACAGCCGTGTGTGTTATTCTCCAACCATTACCTCTCTGTATGTAACCCGAATCGTTTGTTCAATATAATACTTTTGGACAAAATTAAAAAAGTACCTTTAGCGCAGCAAGAGATGCACGCCCTGAATGGTACTTTTGGAAAGTCCTTGGCAATGAAGTGTAGGGTTTTCAGGACGGTAAACGATTGTAAGCTGCAGTTTTCGTTTCAAAAGACTCCTCTTGAAGGGCCTAATGAGACCCCCCAGGGAGTGTTGAAATTGTAAAGAAAAAATCAAGGCAAATTACAATTTGCGTGCAGAAGTGAATATAATACATTTACGTAAAGTGAGTCTATTACAGTGCATAATGTGAGTCATTGTTTTTAAATTAGTGTGGTGTTCATGTGTAATTACAGCCCATGCTCCTATTGCGCGGATATAATGGAGGTACACGTGCTTCTGATGTGGCCTGAGGTCAATTCACGTGGAATGTGCCTGATCTCGGAAGATCTCGGAAGATCGGTGGGGTTGAGCCTGGATAGTGCTTGTATGGGCGACCGAGATCCATAAAATCAGCTTGCCGTTATAGGCTTCGGTTACAGGTTTCTCTGGGGCTATGCTGCGGTCAGCAGTGTGGAGATGCTACAGCATCCATTGTTGTGCTGTCCTATGCTCTCAAGGCAATGTTCCCAACCTTCACTAACCCACACAGACGAGTGTGGTGAAGTATGATAAAAAAAATATATATTTAGAAAATCCCATAACCCACACAGTGTGGGAAGGCCCTTATCCAGCAGTGGCATTTCCAAAAGGGTTGTAGATTATCATCATCATTAGTCACCTCCAATCTTGGGTCCACAGTCTTAGACCGCCACTGCTTCAGTGTGTTGTCATGACGTTGTCTCTCTTTTACATTTCTTTCTCTTAATCTTCACCGCAATGCACAAATTCGCTCCGGCCCTCTGGTCTCATCACACGTCCCAAACATTTTATCTTCCTTATCGCTCTGGCATTAATACGTTGGTTGACTTTGCTTTGCTCTTTGTAATACTTGTTTTTTTCGACCCAGCTGACTTTCAGGATTCTTATTCTTAGGTTTTTTCGGTAAAGTCACGAAGGTAAATAATTAAAATAAAAAAATATTGTGTTGCCTCCGAAACGTCGTTATTTTTATTTTTTATTTTACTTTTATTAATTTAAATTTTTTACCTACGTAACTTTACCGAAAAAAACCTAAGAATATGAATCCTTGCAGTCACGAAAGCTTCAAATCTAGAATTTCAGGATTCTCCTTAGAATCCGCGTTTGCATACTCGCCAGCTTTCGTTCCCATCGCTTCACTTTGATGTTGTAGGAGTGTTGTTGTAACAATTAGTGTTGTTATAACAATTCTATATTTATTTAAAGTTGCGCACTTTGATGTGACGTCACATTTCTCTCGTCACACATCGTCACAAATGTCTGACCCCGCCACCTCCTAGGTGTGTGGCGTCATTTATAGACGGCCCCTATTCACATTTAATATGTGTATAGGTGTGATGTACGCAATTGTCTATTCATTTTGTGAGATATTTCCAGGCATCATTGTCTGGTTGCAAACTGACAATCTGATTATTTCTTTCCCATTCAGCGAAAATATGGCCATGGTGTATACGCTGAGGCAGTAGGGCATTTCTCGTCTTCGAGAGTTGGAACACAGCTTTCCTTCCCCCAGTTAAATTTGATTTAGAGAGCCGTAGCACCGTTGTTTTTAAAAGACATTCTATTGTACTCGCCGCAGACAACTGTAGCGACAACATACAGTACGACCATAACCACGCCCCTTGTGTTTGTTTCCCATCCGTACCAATACACCTCTACATCATCCCCCCCTTGTACAGCCCGCAGCCGTCCCCGGCTGCAACAAAATCTCAGCAAGATGCCTCCCCCCCCCGAATTCGCGTGTGCCTCGCGTAACTTTAACACCAACAACAACAATAACCAGCAACCAACAGAGGGAAAGAAAAAAAATTACCCGACGCACCCCCCCCGAATAAATACCCCATCCCATAAACACACAACATATATACAAGTGCCCAGGACGCCCCCCGCAAGGTCCCCACCAGCGGCTGACCTCACAAAAGTCTGCGCGTTTTTGCGCACGTTCTTGCAGCGGGGCCATCACAAGGGGCAGCCGTGGTTGGACCAGTGGTGGGCGTCAATAGTTCGGGTGCGGGAGCGTCCGGTATGTTCAATGAGTGACCCCCGACCCCCCCGGGTGGGGTCGCCGGACGTGGGCACGTCATTCCCGGTGCACCTGGAGGTGGAACAGTCAGTGACAAGTCAGTCGAAGGCAGCGAAGTCGGGGAGTCGGTGGACCCCTCACATGTTTGGCCACGCGTGTGTGTGTGAGGAACATGGGGCGCAATGAACGGTTTCAACCTGGAGGGGTGCACGTACCACCGACGCTTCCCCCATCGGATGCGTATACATTGTGGGCGCAAGACCTGCACGACATCCACGGGCCCCCGCCACGGCCGTACCAACTTAGACAAGGTCGTCAGTGGCACCTCAGGACAGTGCAACCACGCCTTGTCCCCCGGTTTCCATTGGAGCACATATGCCCGACCCAGCCTGAGCCTCTCATTCACCCTCTGGCGGAGTTCCGAATTCTGTATAGCCGCCTCCCGCACCTCTGTTAATTTATCGATGTTAAATTTGACGTGGTCGGACAATTTAGAGTTTGCATGTGGCGTCGAGAGCTTTAGCTGAGTCGCAACAGGCGGGTTAGCCTCGCGGCCATACATCAGGAAGAAGGGCGAAAATCCGGTGGCCGCATGAGGAGCCATTCTGTAGGCTGCCAAAACCCCCGCAATGTGAAGGTCCCAATCGGTCTGGGATTCAGAGACCTGTTGGGACAGCATGGACGTGATAGTCCGAATTTTCTCCATACCCAGGAGCTCGCACACTTCGCGGAGGAGTTTCCCTGAAAATGTTTTACCCTGGTCGGTCAGCAGCCGCTCCAGAGCACCTTTGTCGAGGACGTAGCCCTGGACAAAGGCCTCCGCGATGGCTGCTGCCGACTGGTTAGCTAAGGGCCAGGCCATAGGCCATCTCGTGAAATATTCAACCCCTGTCAATAAGTACCTATTTCCCCTAGGTGTAGCGGGAAATGGCCCGAGAATATCCAGTGCAACGAGCTCGTTAATCCGGGAAACTTTTATCGACTGCAGCGGAGGGTTGGACCCCCTCGCTAGTGGTTTCCGCTGCGCGCATTGAGTGCACGACCCCAAGAGATCACCCACGTCCCTTGCCATGCCCGGCCAGGAAAAATCGAGCTGGAGCATGGCAAGGGTCTTGTGAGTCCCCAGGTGAAGGAGCCGCTCATGCGCAGCCCACACCACTCTACCCCTCAATGCGGAAGGCACCACCAGCCGGTGGCGGCGGGATCTCCCGTCCCAGTGCATTAAAAGCCCCTGGAACAACCCCCACGAGTCAACTTTTCCCGTCCCCTGACCAACCCCCCCGATCCGACGGCGCAAAGCGAGGAGGGAGGTGTCCTCCATTTGGAGGCGTCCCCATTCCGCCACGGACAACCCCAGCAAGGAATCCCTCCCTTCTTGCTTTATAGGACCTGAAGTTAAAGGCGCATCGGCGGCGGCCGCAAGGACCGAATCAGCGATCACATTCGGAGGTCTACAACGACCCGAACCCAAGAGGCAAGCGCACTTGGAGGTGGGCGGCAAACGCGACAGAGCGTCTGCATTCGTGTGGTGGACACCCTTACGATATGTGGTGACAAAATCGAAATCTTGGAGAATTTCCAACCATCGAGACAACTGTCCCGATGGTTGTTGAATCCGCAAGGCATACTGCAGCGCCGCATGATCTGTACAGACGATGAAATGTCGACCGTACAGATATGGGCGGTACTGCTGAATGAAATAAACGATCGCCAATAGTTCACGACGGGTAACGCAGTACCGTTGTTCCGCCGGAGACAACACCCGACTACCGTAAGCTACCACATGCTCTACGCCCCCAATGAGCTGCGAAAGCACGCCCCCAATGCCCGTGTTGCTTGCGTCTGTATCGAGCAAGAAGGGTTGTGAAAAATCTGGATAACTCAATGGCGGAGTCCCCACCAGGGCGTCCCGGAGGGAGCGAAAAGCAGCCTCCTCCTCCGGTCCCCAATGAAACTTGACTCCCTTGGATGTCAAGGCATGCAACGGTTTCGCGATTGTAGCGAAGTCAGCTACAAACCGTCGGTAATACGACGCGAACCCAATGAAACTCCTGACCTCCCCCACTGAGGTGTCAGTCGGCCAGGAGCTGACACATTTCGTTTTGGCGGGATCCGTGGCAATCCCTGAGCGTCCAACAATGTGACCCAAATACCGCACTGATTCGCGGAGCAAATGACACTTCTGCGGTTTGAATTTCAAATTGGCAGCCCGCATTTTGAGGAAAACAGCACGCAACCTCTGGAGGTGGTCATCGAATGTTTTACTAAAGACGATGACATCGTCTAAGTAAATCAAACACGAATCCCATTGCAACCCCGCCAAGACCAGTTCCATTAACCGCTGAAAAGTTGCCGGCACAGAATGTAGCCCCATCGGCAAACGGTTAAATTGGAAAAGGCCGTGCGGCGTACAGAAAGCAGTCTTAGGTTTAGATTCCTCATCCAGAGGGAGCTGCCAGAATCCAGAAAGCAAATCCAACGTGGAAAAGAACCGCGCCCCCGCCAGGGCATCAAGCGATTCATCCATCCGAGGAAGCGGGTATGCGTCGGCTACAGAAATCTTGTTCAACCGACAAAAATTGACACAAAACCGCAGTGAGCCATCGTGTTTTTTAACTAAAACAATCGGCGCACCCCAAGGGCTGGTAGAAGGGGATATAATATCCGCGGCTAGCATGTCGTCTATGGCCGATTTGACATGATCCTTTTCGGCGGGACTCAACCGAAAAGGATTTTGGCGGATTGGCGCGCTGTCACCCGTGTCAATATGGTGTCGCAGCAATTTAGTACAACTTATCAAATTTGTGTTGACTAAAAACGTCGGAAAACTTGCGCATGAGAACTCGAAGCCTCTCACGCTGTGAGTCGGACAGGTCCACTGATCCCACGCAAAGCGCATCCAGCCATCCCTCATCACGGTCCGAACGCGGTCGCGACGGAGGATCGGTGCTCACCTGACCCACGACCGGGTTCTCACAGGGCGCCGGCGTTGCGTGTGCAAGCACGGTCCCTTGAGGAACCACGGCCGTTCGTGATCCCACATTAAGGACCGCAATGAAGGGGTCCCCGTCCCCTTTCACCATGGTCTGAGCTGCTAGCAAATCAGGTCCATTGAGCCCGGCTCTAGATGGTCCCAAGAGGACCCCCCGATCCGCAACTCCCTTAGCAAACGGCCGACACAACCTAAGAGGCACGAGCATCTGAGCTCCCGGTGGTACGCGTACAGTCCTCGCCACGAGCGCCTGCACCGTCGCAAATGCCCGACGCTCAGTAGCGGGGGAGGACAAAAACATCGTACGTCGGCCCGACGGGAATTCGATGCAACCCTGGTCGATCAATATACGGATAGGCATTTTGGCCAAGAAATCCGTCCCCAACAGGCACGGAACCGCCAGCGAGGAGGAGACCAATACCGGGCCGGATAATTTGATGTCCCCAATACAAAATTGCGCGCGGATCTGTCCAATGATGCCCAGCGAGCCCCCGTTAGCAGCATAGCATGGAACCTCAACGGGGAGCAAAGGACGGCTTTGAATGGGAAGGATGTTATAAATTAAATCGGATATAATAGTCGCCGATGCTCCCGTATCAATTAAAACCCGCACCTCAACCCCATCAATGTGACCGACCGACGACCCCGCCGACGCGGCAATAACACGATGGGCGAGCTCCGACCACTGCCCCGGTTGGAGCGCCCTCCGCATTTCGGAACACTCCGACGCAACACCCGGCGATTTGCGACCCCTGTTCGTTGCAGTGAGTGAGTGTGTGACAGGTGTGTGCATAGGCCAAACATGTGGGGTGCCACGACTCGCCGGATTCTGCTGCTGGAGCTTGGGTAGAGGCGGCGCGGCGTCCGGACGAGGCGTCGCTCCGTGCTGTCGAGGAGCCCGGCATCCCGAAGCCACGTGGCCCTGAAGGCCACAGTTGTAGCAACGTGTGAGCGCCCCAGACGGCCTGGGCTGATCCTGGCGGCTTGGTCCGTTCCGAGCTTGTCGTCCCGCGGATCTCCACTCCACCGGACGCTCCACCCCGCAGACCTCCTCCGATGGGAGGGTGGTTACCGCCATGGTATGCCCGGCCACCGCCTTGCTGGCCTTGCGACGCAGGGACCGCAAACTTGCGTGGATGTGGCGCGCGGCCAGCAAGGAACACATTTCCGTGTCGTCTTGTGCCAAGACGGCAACGTCCAACTCGTCCGCCAGCAGCAACAGTTTTTCAGTCACCATGGCGTCCACTCCTTTCTCGTCCATCCGCGGAAAAGCTGCCTTCGCCGGGGCCAGGAGAGCTGTTCGGAAAGCCAGTGGGCGATTCCTTGGCGCCCCGATGGCGATCGTGGAACAACTGCCTGCAGTCCGAAGGTGGCCCGTAGACAGCGGACAGAAGCTGCAGCGCCAACTGCAGCATGGCGCGCTTTTCCTTAGGCGCCGAGGTGAGGGTAGCCAGGGCGTCATTGTCGAGCATCGCCGGCAGCGCGCGTAGTGCTTCATCGTCTGTCCAATTCTCCATTTCCTGGTGAGCGAGGAACCGTCTTCGGAAGCCTCCCCAGTCACCGTCCTCGCCCACGAACTCTTTGAGGGGTGGTAGTCGCTGCTGTAATGCGACGTCCGTGGTCGTGGATTGCGCCCCGTCGTTCCCGGCACTCGGTACAGTGTGGGCGGGCAGAGCGTATGGCATCGCCGGTCGCTCCGTTGGTGACGCGCTGGCCGGCGTTGATGACGTTGCGGCTTCTGCTTGGCAATCGGCGGTCACCTGACGTAGGCCGGCCCCGCCCTCTGCTCCCACTGTAGCGATGGCGGCAAATTTGACTGCTGGCCGCGTTGAGACGGCGGGAAGCAGCGCTGCGTGTCGGCCGTCGTCGCCCCGTGCAGCTTCTCCAGCCCCCAGCCGCGTGATCTCCTCCAACGTGGCAGCTGCAGCGTAGAGCAGCTCCGCCAGGTGGGAGTGAGCCAGCCGAAGTCTCTCAGCCGACGCTCCCCACCCTTCCTGGCGTTGTGGAGCGGGTGTACTCGGCCCCGGCCGCTCGGATCCGTCTTCGGCCATCTCGGGCGCCGAGTCAGCCGAGGTGTCCTCCATCTCCGGCTCCCTGGTACGAGTCGTCCCTCGTGTGTCCATCGTTGAAAGACCACTTCCGACACCAGATGTAGTAAGTTGCAGGAGGCTTGGACGACGTAGTTGGAGGCACACTTATTTATTAACCCCAACGTATTTACAGAGACGGGGATACACAACACTCGAAGGGGTATCGGCCCCTTCACCCGTCTAACAGGGAGACCCAACGTCTAACCCGTCTAACCTACTCCCAAGTCCTCCACTTCAGAGCTAGGGGAGGCTATCTATTCCAGCCCTGGTTAAGCTGGGATTACGGCACCCTGAGTCTCCAGACCGGCTCTTATAAGAACATCGGTCTGGGCTCTCGGGGCCACGCCACTGGCTTTCCCCGGTCGGTCCTGACAAGGACAGCGAGCCAGGGGAGTTCCAGGGCCTATTCTAGCTGGTCTTCAATCTTCGCTGGTTAAAGCTAACACTCGACCCCGAGCCCTCCGGCTCACCACCTTATATAGCAATCTCCCCCCGGGGGGGGGGGGGGTGGCTGTGGGGGATGGCAGATGCGGACGTCGATGTACGCACCTTCTCTGCGTACGGCCATAACCACGCCCCTTGTGTTTGTTTTCCATCCGTACCAATACACCTCTACACAGGTAACGAGCTGAGATTAGGAGCACACTCTTAAAGGGATGCTCCTAATCTCAGCTTGTTACCTGTATAAAAGACACCTGTTCACAGAAGCAATCAATTAATCAGATTCCAAACTCTCCACCATGGCCAAGACCAAAGAGCTCTCCAAGGATGTCAGGGACAAGATTGTAGACCTACACAAGGCTGGAATGGGCTACAAGACCATCGCCAAGCAGCTTGGTGAGAAGGTGACAACAGTTGGTGCGATTATTCGCAAATGGAAGAAACACAAAAGAACTGTCAATCTCCCTCGGCATGGGACTCCATGCAAGATCTCACCTCGTGGAGTTGCAATGATCATGAGAACGGTGAGAAATCAGCCCAGAACTACACGGGAGGATCTTATCAATGAGCTCAAGGCAGCTGGGACCATAGTCACCAAGAAAACAGTTGGTAACACACTACACCATGAAGGACTGAAATCCTGCAGCACCCGCAAGGTCCGCCTGCTCAAGAAAGCACATATACATGCCCGTCTGAAGTTTGCCAATGAACATCTGAATGATTCAGAGGACAACTGGGTGAAAGTGTTGTCAGATGATACCAAAATGGAGCTCTTTAGTATCAACTCAACTCGCCGTGTTTGGAGGAGGAGGAATGCTGCCTATGACCCCAAGAACACCATCCCCACCGTCAAACATGGAGGTGGAAACATTATGCTTTGGGGGTGTTTTTCTACTAAGGGGACAGGACAACTTCACCGCATCAAGGGGATGATGGGCGGGGCCATGTACCGTCAAATCTTGGGTGAAAACCTCCTTCCCTCAGCCAGGGCATTGATAATGGGTCGTGGATGGGTATTCCAGCATGACAATGACCCAAAACACACGGCCAAGGCAACAAAGGAGTGGTTCAAGAAGAAGCACATTAAGGTCCTGGAGTGGCATAGCCAGTCTCCAGACCTTTATCCCATAGAAAATCTGTAGAGGGAGCTGAAGGCTCGAGTTGCCAAACGTCAGCCTCGAATCCTTAATGACTTGGAGAAGATCTGCAAAGAGAAGTGGGACAAAATCTCTCCTGAGATGTGTGCAAACCTGGTGGCCAACTACAAGAAACGTCTGACTTCTGTGATTGCCAACAAGGGTTGTGCCACCAAGTGCTAAGTCATGTTTTGCAGAGGGGTCAAATACTTATTTCCCTCATAAAAATGCTAATCAATTTATAACATTTTTGACATGCGTTTTTCTGGATTTTGTTGTTGTTATTCTGTCTCTCACTGTTCAAATAAACCTACCATTCAAATTATAGACTGATCATTTCTTTGTCAATGGGCAAACGTACAAAATCAGCAGGGGATCAAATACTTTTTTCCTTCACTGTATCTGGCGCCAAACTGTGCAGCATCGCCTTGTGTGAGCCTCGGTACGTGTATGTTATGGGAAAGGGTTACAGATGAGATTTTAAGCATTTCTCCTCACGCCCTCAGCTTTTACCCTCTGATCTTGTATCATCCGCGAGTGGGAGACGGTGCGTTCCATATGTATGAATGAGCGAGTTAGAGTTGTCCATGTATTTTTTTTAATGTTAGAAAACCAGATGAAATCGATGAGGCACGGCTGATACGGAAAATGCCGGCGAACAAAAAAGCCAATGCATTTTGTCGTGTTGCTGTTATTGCGAGAATGGTTGGTGCGTATGTGATCAAGGTGGTATTTGCAGAGCCGACAGCTAATATCCACAATTGCCGCGTGAATTTCCATTCGCCGTATGTGGACGTCGTGTGCATGCGTATTGACGCCATGGGACTGTTAGCGGTGTGGCGGTTCAACAAAGCATTACTATCGCGGCGACCTAGGCTTGATTTTGTGGCCAACTCACAACTGCTGCAGTGTTCTTCTTCGTACGGCTGATATTCAGTTTCATTTATTAGGTATAGCCCTGTGAGACATTCGGCTCTTGAATCGGGTGCAACAGCAACAAACATTAACGTGAACAAGAAACATCTTAAAGTGACTACGTGCAAACAGAAAAATCCAGGAAAAAACAGCAAAGTCTTCCGGAAAAAGCACCGTATATCAATGCTGTGTGCAAAAATCCCAGTGGGATGCAAGTCAAACAATAACAACCATAAGACAATTTAGATTAAAGTTATCAGTCTAACTCTGTACTACAAGAAACAAATATGGCTAAACCAAAACGTTTTCGAAATCACCAAAACAAAGCTATAAAAGCAATGTAACAGTGATCATAGGAACTGTGATTGAAATTTTACAATAAACGATATACGTAACATGTGTAATAAACCTCCTTGAGACGGCTTTCGGAATCGGTCCTTTATTTTCACTTCCACAGTTCACAAACACTCCCCGTTGCTGGCAGGCAACGGGAAGCAGGCAGACAGCCACCAGAGACGCACCGCCCACGTGGCACCCGGAGCCCCGCACGCGCGTGGCCCCTCGCTCTCTTCGTTCCGTGTCTGCTCTCGAATCTCCCGTCTCTCCCCTCTTTAATGCCTGGGTCACGTGGTACCCTTAAGCCAATCCTGAATAGCCAGCGTCGAACATTCCAGATTACCCCCATTAACTCCCGGGATCACGCCTCTGACCTGGCTTCCCATTAGCTGAGGCCAAGACCGGCAGAGCCAATCACCCTAGCTAACATGCCGTGATCACGCCGAGGCCATGCTCCCAGGCTCTCCCCTCATTGGCTATAAAGCGGGACCGGCAGAGCCGATCACCACGTGAGCCGGACATGGCTCTTATTACACATGTACGACCAAACTTTGCAGCTAGAGCTGGCTGCATGAGTCACTCCATAACAGCAGGAGTATCAGTAGGAGTATCAAACATTTTCAATGCACCTTTTTGATATAGGGCAACGGTTTTAATGTTGCATTGATGTGGTTGGGCCAAATAATTGCGTCAGGAGTAGCAGAGTGTATCTCTGTGATGATGCCTCCTCCTTCGTACTTGTGAATTGGGCATTGAGTCACGATACGTTTCACGATTCTGTTCTGACTCACCACAGTCGTACACACTGGATTGTTTCCCCCACACCCGTGTATTAAGTGTCCAACATCTGCCATGGTTCGAGTGGATGCGGTTTAGGGTTGTGATAATCGGAACTTAATGAGGAACCTGAGGCAGTGTGAGAACATCAGCAATGGGGAGAAGAAGTGGCCAGGTATTGTCTAGAACCCACCGCTTGTGCGGCAGGATGGTGGCGCTGTGGTAGCAATTGTGCCTCACAGCAACAAGAGCCTGGGTTAGATTCCCAACCCGGGCGCCTTTCTACATGACACTTAGGGGCCGTCCATAAATGACGTCACGCGGTTTTGGACGATTCTTGACCCCCCCCCCTTCGTCACACGGCGTCACAAAAAGTCAGACCCCCCCAAAAATGCTTCAAATCGCTTTAAACTATTGTCGTTCTAGTGCGTATTTAATGTGGCGCTGCACTCTTATGTAGGAAAAAACATGTATTTAAAAGTATATTTAATTAAGTAGAACGTGTTGTCTATATTTATTTAAAGTTGCGCATTTTGATGTGACGACACATTTCTCAACCCCCCCCCCCCCTCGTCACACATCGTCACAAATGTCTGACCCCCCCACTAGGTGTGTGACGTCATTTATGGCCGGCCCCTTATATGTTCTCCACCTGTTCTATACGGGTTTCCTCCGGGTTCACAGACTTCCTCCTATAGCTACAAAAAAAAGTATGCAATGTCATTCGACCCTTAAAACTTTCCTGAAAATTACTCAATTGGGATTACGCATAGGAATATCACCATTTATTGTGAAAACATCACAGGACCCTCCTGAATAGCGTCCTTGAGACTTGGGGTGAGGCATTCCTGGGTAGACATAAACATAGCGTACTGATGAATAATAATAATAAATCATTACCATCCTATACGCTGCGTCAGCTTTAATATGCGCATCGTGTGCGCCAATATAACGCGTTCCTTTTAGCTATACGGGCTGTTTTTTTTATTCGTATGAACAGCGATGGGAGCGTTGCTCGGTGCACCGCACTGCAATGCAGGTGAGACTGCCGTCTGGCAGGGTGAAGACAGCAAAGATGTGGAGATGAGATCAGCTGATTGTGCGGCATTGCGGGGGACGATGTGGGAGACAAAGTCAACAGCCTCCACGCAGCAGTGGATTCGAGTTGATGATGATGAGGATAACAAGCTGGGTAGTGTTGTGGCAGAGCAGTTGACTCACAATTAGAAGCTTACAAATAACATTTCTTTATAGGGAATACATTCAACCCATCATCCCTCTAGACCAGGGGTCAGCAACCAAAACAAGAAGAAGAGACATTTTTTTTTATTTCGAATTCGGTAAAAAAATTCAAATACTGAATATTTCAAGGGCAGCAACGCGTGTTAATATGAAGACGGTGGTTGCTTAATAAATAAACGTGACGAAGCGATCCTTAATGAGCCGCATGCCGCTCCAGAGCCGCAGGTTAACGACCCCTGTTCGAGACTCTGGGGTCTATAAAGTACTGACAATGTTGTAGAAATTCAGCAGTGGTTGTATTAAAACAGGGCTGGCTACCAAATGAGGTGAGCATTGTGCCTGGGTCACTTGGGCAGAGAGACACGTAGATAATAACTGGAATGCATTCTCCATTTTTACATACCAAAGTGTTGTGACTGCTGATGACTACGTGGAATATTTTGTTTTTAATAAGCAAACAGGGATGATTGTTTTAAACACTTACCACACTTACATTTGCTGTTATTGTACTGATATTTGTGTACACACATCACCAAGCCACCCGCCCCCCCCGTATTGGATAGCATTTCTAATTGGCCTTGTTGGCAGAGCATAGTTTTGCCTTGGCCTGTTCAGCCATTTGAGCAAATACTTCGTGTGTTGGGGGCACCAGTTGACATCTTGTTCTCGGGAAAGACACTGATTATGTGTTCCTTGTATTTTTGTGCTGGTTAAAAGAAAAAAAAATGCCCAATTGAAAAATTTGCGCTAACGGAGAGCGACCGAACATTGCGTTGTGTGTGCAAGTTTTGCATGTCCCGTTCACCTCTGTCCACCCCACCAGTGGTTAAACGCTTACTGTGGGTAATTTGGACAATTTAGTTAAAACATGTATTTCAATTTTTGTGGGGTTTTTTTCGTGCACTCACTCATTCGTTCTTTCAGTTTGGTTGGTCGCCTTCGTTCACAGCTTTGTTCCCTCCCTTCACATCCGCTCTTTCTCTCCCTATCAAAAACAAATCACGGAGATTACTTGGACATGTACCGAACGTTCTCGGGTACCCCCTTGCTCTCATATTATGTTTTAACCTTTTTTCTTATTGTACGTGTCATTCAATTACGACCATTGAATACCTTGCTTGTTGTGCAACATTTTTTTAAAAGGACCCTCTACTAATAATCTGCAATGTTAATGGTTTTTGTCTTCTGTTTTTGTTGCTGCTGCTGCTGCTGCTCACGCACACCACGGATCTCCCTTATAAAAAAGACAGGAATCTGGCTAAACGGGGTCATCCGTGTCACGAATGAAATCAATTGGTGTTTTCAGGCCACATGAACCACCTTTTGAGGGTCGGCTTGTACGTATGTATGTACGTTGAACTTATTTCGCACCGTACGTTGCCAACCATGCAAATCGGAGGTGCAGCTTGCAGATGCAGAGACTTTTCCCGAGGGAGGCTTAGAAGCAGTAAAACCAGATGGTGGACAAAATATGTCAGGAAATGCAACAACGTCAATGGATGGCAAATCTTGCTTTTCTAAATTGTGCAAGATACCACACGCCACATTATTTCAATATATTCATCTGCATATTAATTCACTCATGAGTTTACAAGACTTTCCACTGTAAATTTGTGCCTCCTGGAAAATGTAATCCTAACTCCCTTTTCATAAATCGAGTCAGAGTTATTTCCTGCTCAAATGAGCATTGGAGGCATTGGCACCCATCTCCTGTTCACAGCCCTGCAAGAGCCAGTGGTGGAAATTCCACATTTTTTTACCCCTGAGAGGACCATGTGGTTGAGTCAAACCGGCGACCCAGGGTTTTGAACCTCGAAAACCTCTCGATTGCGATTCAACCTCGCCATGCCGCTGAGCCACCCGGTCGTGATAATGAGAAAGGAGAGCACTGAGTTATGCTGTGGCCTGCCTCGGGCAAGCACACATATGCCAGCAGTAGTAATGAGAAAGGAAGTGAGTTTATATATTTAAAAAACCTGCTGTCATTTTTTTTTACATTTGCTTTGTCTCAGTCGACCACATTTGGGAGGCATTTACTATAAAGTATTTTTTTCCCCCCGAAATGTAATTACAATAGAATGTCTCATCAGGACTCTTGCAATTGCATTTAATACCGGTGTGTGGGCGTGCACTGGGCCTTTGTGATATAACCTCTCACTGGCTGTGCGGAAGAGTGGGCCTGGTCGTGGAAAACTGGTAATGAGTGTGCAATCTGCTTTTCTCCCCCAGTCAAATAACCGTTGCGTTATTGCCTAAATACGATAAACTCTTGGCCCAGTGTTGCCGTTAGAATTCGAGCATTCATTTATTTGTGTAAAAAAAATGATTAGGAGAAGAAAAATAACCTAATTTGCGTTTTCACTCAACCTGATCTATTATACTTTGCTGAGCAGGGCATGAGTGGTGTGCCGTGAATGGGAAATATTTAGGGAGGTTACAACTTCTAGTTCCGCTGAGACCCATGGTTCGAGTCTGTGTGATTTGACGTGGTTTTCAAGTGTAGTGACTTGATAATGGTCTGACCCCAGTTACCAATGACAGCATGAAAAAATATTCACGTTCAATTTGTTTCTGCACTTATCTTGGCTAAATTCCGGCTCTGAGAATTAAAAAAAGTATTGATTCTCATGTATCGAACATTACTCGAGGTGGGAAAGTGTCAAAGGCAACTCTGACATTTGCTTCCTTGTATGTATGACATGAAGGGTTACACTGCGATAGATATGATGGACACTTTTTCTATGACAATGCTGAGAGCACAATCAAGATGAGATGATGGAGAAAGATAACAATTTTTGTCGTTAAAGTATGCGATATTGAAGTTCTCCTTTGTACATACTGATCGCTCTGTTCCGTTTTTCTCTCTTTCAGTGAAAAAGGCAAAAGACCTGAAGTTCAGTGGTGTGAAGCTTTATCCTGGAAAGGATGGTGGACAAAAGTTCTCAATTCGTACGTTTGTATTCTAAACACTTCACAGCGATGGCAACACAAAGTGTCCCTGTAAAGCGCCCGATAAATGCAAATCCTGATTTTTACGCCTCGATGCACGTTGTTGTGAACTGAAGAAAACATTTTTTTTAATGAGGTGAATTTGATAAATCATCGCCTACTGCGCGTGGCATCTTTAGCTCTCAAGTCATGCTGTCTCCCTGTTCACATGCGCACTGTGGCAACACTTCACTTTGATCCTCACCCCCTGTGTATCGATAGTGAAATGTTAATGTGACATTTTAATGAGGGACTACTTGCTGTGTAGTGTTATCCTGGTGTGGTCTGGCACTGTTTTGATCTTGTTTTTGCTGCCTTTTCCAAGCTTGATAAATCGGACTTATACAATATTTTTTTAGTGACTTGCGACGTTTATTTATCTATTTTGCACTCATATCGTGTTTTTTTGTGTTGTTTGCTGTTGTAACTTTGCTGACCCCGTGCCCATACCGGGACATCTGTGACAAAAAGAGCTTCATACAGTAGTTCATCGGATTCCTCCTCTAGTCGAAATGAAGAGTCTGATTCGAATCTCCTTGGTCATAGTGGAAATATCACATTCCATTGGTAGAGGTCAGACTCTCCATCAATTG
The DNA here is from genome assembly GCA_014621495.2 of Entosphenus tridentatus. Classification (NCBI taxonomy): domain Eukaryota; kingdom Metazoa; phylum Chordata; class Hyperoartia; order Petromyzontiformes; family Petromyzontidae; genus Entosphenus; species Entosphenus tridentatus. The sequence goes on from CM025625.2 coordinate 2,059,963, forward strand.
ACCCCTTTTGAGTTACCAAAAATTGATCCTAATTTTTACCGGGATCTGAAGCTTCTATGACGAGAGGAGATCAATGCTTATTTTAAGGTGTTCCAGAGGTCCGGAATGATATTATAGTTGTATTTTAATCATATGTTCATCGACTATTGTTTAAATATTATATCGTCTTATGACACATCACCTAGAATGCACATCACCTAGATTTAATCCGATCTGCAGTGCAGAAATATCTATTGTTGTACCCTACCGTGCTGCAACACCAATGCTCCTCACTTTCACCAAGCCGCACTAGTCAGCGTAGTCAAAGAACCACTCGCGTGGCAATGCCTTCATTCAGCAGTGTACGTGTGTTGAGATTCTTTCGCACCCTACGTAGCCAACCTTGTTAAACAGAGGTGCGGGGGAAGGACAACAAACTAGCAACAATACAAATCAGTTCGAAAGAAATTCGTTTTAAATCTAGAGCAGTGGATTGTACAATGTGTGAGTCTCCGTGAAGCATTTACGGTTCCATATCGCCGTGCTTTTTTTGTTGTTGCCACTTACCTGGAGGTTCACCGTCGACTGCGCAACTGCTGCAGGATCTAGTGGAGGGGAGGGGGTGGCAATGTGCTGTGGGTTTCACGCCGTTGTGATCTCCTCTCTCTCTGTCTCTCACAGCCAGCGAGGGGGGACTCACACAGGCGTCAAACTCATGCGGAGACCCCGGAGACCTGGAACGTGGCACGAGAACCGGCTCCGATTTCAGGTGACGGGGGGGGGGCAGAGACTGATGGCGTTACGCTCGGCTCGCGACGCCGGGATCCGTTCACCGCACATTGCTTACGTGTGCATGGCTTCAGGTTGCCAATATTGGCTGAGATTGTAACGGCGATGTCCTGCTTTCGATTCCCGGCAGGCACCTTTTGATTAAGTGTGAGTTTTCAAGCCGGTCAATAATGAGTGCAAAAAAGCAACTCATCAAAAACAACTCATCGTAAATTTGGTTTGACAATCAATTTTGGATCATTCCAACTTTGATAAATTCAACTTTAATGCTGATTTGGCCACCTACGTCCTCCTTCGTACGACGTGCCGGCTTTGATAGGTGCTCACGAACAGCATTTGCCCCAGTATATAAATGTCTTTGTCTGTGTGCAGCCATGCATGTGTTTGTATGTGTTTGAATGCGCTAGTTCGCGTGCTGCACTACAAACCTGGCTGCCGAGTTCGATTCCTGCTCATGGCGAAAACCAGTGAACATTATCTGAACCAGTCCTGGGCCTCCCCTAGGTCGACTCAGCCTCAAATGAGTACCTGGTATGGTGTGTAATCATCACCACCAGGGATACAAAGGCGGCCGAGTCTGGTGCTTTCCACCCAGCCTCTTGTTTGCCGGGCTAGGTGCTCGCTAACAGCTCTTGCCCCAAAAGTCTGTTGAGGCTATACGGTGGACCCTTGTCTTTGTCTGAACGCACAACCGAATCTGGTGGTGATCCCCATACAGACTTGGAGCCACCATCCAGTTCACCTGCGACGAGGGATTCGTTCTGCTTGGATCGAAGAGCATCATCTGTCAGCGGGTGGCAGATGTGTTTGCAGCCTGGAGCGACCAAAAGCCACAGTGTAAAGGTTCGTCCGTTTAAGGAGTCAATATTCCAGTCAACGGGACAGCTTTGGGCAATGCTCCCCCTTATGAACTTGGTGAATGTTTGTTCGTTTCTGGATGGCGGTAACCAAGTCCAGTGGCTGCAACCATGCGGTAGCCGTTACACGCATTCGCTGATGGGAGGATGACGTTTGATAGTGTAATAAATGCGTCGGTTTTCATTTGAAAAATAATCCCACATTTGGAAATTCCTGAGTAGCATAATATGATTTCTGGACGTGTGTTAATTTAAAATGGGCTCCTCACAATCAGAAGGTTGCAAATTGAAATCATGACGATGTGGTTGACTCAATCCATCATCTCACTGGGGTGAATAAAATGGGTTACCACATTGTGAAACATCAACAGTGGTTGTCCTGTGTATGAATTGCTCCTGCCATAGGAAATTGGCAAAGTCACTACTTGGTCAGACGCAATGCTCGCTTGAATATCGAGCTTTGCCTATTTTGGTTGTCTTTGCATAAATTCCTTTAGTGTTAGACTATAGCTAATCATGCTCTGTATTGAATCATGCAGGGTGGAGTATAAATGACTTACCTTGTACAGCTCTGATAGCTCTGTGGATGGTTATTGTTTATTATGTGTGTTCATATAAGTGTAATGCGAGCAAAGACAGGGTCACGTGAGTGTGGGCGGAGTCAGGGTCACGTGAGGGGGAGGATATAAGGGGAGAACCGGAAGGGGATCGGGAGTGAAGTCAGGATAGAGAAGGGAGAGGCCACGCGGAGTGCTGGCGAGGAGTGGCGCGATTGCGACGAGGCTGGAGTCACGGCACCGTCGGCCAGCGGTGCACGTGGAGCAGCGGGGTGTCTGCAGAGTGTGCGGGAGCACACGGGGCAGCAGAGTGGCTGCTGTATGTGCGGAGTCACGCGGAGCAGCAGGGTGGCTGCGGAGTGTGCGGAGCACACGGGCAGCGGTGTGGCTGCAGAGAGAGAGAGAGAGCGGGAGACATCGCGGAGTGCGGAGGCACGAGGCGGAGCAAGTGCGGGTCGGAGCAGAGACATCGCGGGGTGCGAGCAAGAACCCAATAAAGGACACGGAGAACGACATCGCCTGGGAGTCCTTTATTACACTGGTGTCAGAAGTGAGACATGTCGAAACAGCTTAGGAAGAAGGCCATACCTGCACCATCTTCTGCACCATCTTCTGACGAAGATGACGACCTTTCTGCGGCGGTGGCGCTAACAACAATGGAAGGCGGAGGCGAGACAGGGACGGGCGACGTGCTGAGAGTGCAAGATGTCGTCGGCGCTGCGGGACCGTCTTCGGGGGTGGGCGTCGAGGGAGGGTGGCGACACATGGCGGCACAACTAGAGTCGCTGAAGGCTGTTTTAACTCAGCTTTGCACCCTGGTGACTCCCGCGACGAGTCCGGGGAGCCCGACCAGAGGGCAGCCGAGTGGGGCCTTGTCGTCGTTTCCAGCCCTCTCCACCACGCGGCACGGTGTCGCCATCTTGGGCGTGGTCGGGGAAGAACGGCGGGAAGACACCATCTTGCTGCCTCCGACGCGGGAAGACGCCATCTTGCCGCCTCCGACGCGGGAAGACGCCATCTTGGGCGTGGTCGGAGACGAACGACGGGGAGCCGCCATTTTGAACACGTTGCAGAGTCACGCCATCTCCTCGCTACCGCAAGTGACATTATTGCCGAATGAAGGTGGCGGGAGGACCCGAAGCCAGCGTCTAACGACGGTGAAATAATTCTCCATTGGTGGAGATTGGAGCGCATTCGCCTGCCGTTTTCAAGCGGCGGTACGGTCCGCTAAATGGACTGATGCGGAGGCTTTGGAGGTCTTGCCAAGGCTTCTTGACGACGAGTCCATCCGGTTCTTCTGCTCCATCAAAGCTGATAAGAAGACGACGCTTCAGGGGGTCTTTGAGGAAATGGCGGAGGCATACGAGTCCCCCGACGATGCACACAGTAGGTTCGTGCAGCGGCAACGGGCACCCGAAGAATCGCCGGTGGCATTCCGGGGCGCGGTGATCGAGTTAGCAATGGCCGCATATCCAGAGACAGAGCCCGATTTGTTGGAACCCCTGATACTGGGCAAAATGTTGGAGTTATCCCGGGACTCGGGCATCCCCATGCCCGTGTGCGGCCACGATAAGTTGACGTCCCGGACGGCGGCTAAATGCCTAGATGCCCAATTCAATCTTCGCCGCTGGAAACAGGTGACGGCGTGGACAAGGAGCCCCACAGTCCATGGCGGCGCAACAGGAGGGGTCCCGAAGGAGGCCGTCTACGTTCCGCACGAGATGGGTCTTGAGGAGCTGACGGCGGCATCGACCCAGTGGCCGACTCGGGGAGGAGCGGGGTGGCTACCAGGGCCGCCGGCGCGGGAGCGACAACACCGAGGGGGTGCTGCACGCCGAGCCGATCTGGCATGTTTCCGCTGCGGCCGTAAAGGCCACTTCGTCAGAGAATGCTGGGCTCGCGTTTGACAGCTGCCCCAGCAGGAGGCCTCGGTCACGACGGAGAAGGACCACCCACGACAGGCAAGTCGGTACGCATCAGACACCCGGCAAGGCCTGTCACCTCATGCATCACCATCGTTACGCGGCCCGGGTGCCATTACTGACGGGGAGGCGTTCGGTGGTCCGCGTCGCTCGCTGACGCAGTGGCACAAATTGGCACGGAGGGTAGTTGCGGCTGCCACGGGCTCATCGACCATGCCGGGGTCGATCCAAGGGATCGACGTGTGCATTTTGGTTGACTCGGGTGCGTCAGCGACCATTATATCCGACGTGATATTTCACCTCTTGTCCATTCCGCCGGGGCGCGTGAGGCCGGTTTACGACTCTTGCATAGCGGCGAACGGGGGTAGTATGGGCATTGTGGGTCAGGTGGACACCAGTATATCGGTTGGGGGTGTTTCGGCTACTGGGACAGTGTTGATTTCCAGGTCCCTCGCGGTGCCCTGTTTGTTGGGTACCGATTTCCTAGCCAAGATGCCCATTCAAATAAGGGTGGATCTTTATTGTATTGAATTGCCGGGGGGTCGGCGTGTTGCATTCTTGCCATCACCCTGGGCCCGGACAGCTCCTGACCGTCAGGTGCAGGCGCTGTCCGAGGTATCGGTTGATATTCCGCCTGGCTCGCAGATGCTTATTCCGCTGCGGTATCAGAAACCGGTGCCTGGAATCGAAGGGGCAGCGGGTGTTTTGTTATCACCGTCCACCGCTATAACGGATGGCTTGACGCTGGTGGGGGCACAGACGATCGTCCGGCCGGGTCAACCTCCGTTTTTACAGGTATTGAATGTGAGCGCGGAAAATGTTGTTGTACCGACCGGAACGGTTTTGGCTCACGCTACAACTGCTTTCACGAGCCATGGCGATCATGACCGTCGAGGCCTTGTAGGGGGGGGGTATCGGTCTCGACATCACAGGACGATCGATGGATTGCCGAGTTGTGCCGGGAAAATACGTCTTTGACTGCGGACCAGCGGTCTGCGCTCCGCGCAATGTTGGGGAGGTATTCCGACGTCTTTAGTGCGGACGATTTCGATTTGGGTCGCACCTCCTTGCTTTTCCACCACATTGATACGGGGGATGCCGCTCCGATTCGGATGAACCCGCATCGGTTGAGTCCGCCAGAGCGGGATCACATTCGCGGCGCAGTGGAGGAGATGCTGTCCGCCGACATTATTTCCCCGTCAAACAGCCCGTGGGGAGTGCCGGTGGTCCTTGTGAAGAAGAAGGATGGGAAGCTGCGGTTTTGTGTGGATTTTCGAAAATTAAATAAGGTGTCGGTTGCGGATGCGTACCCCCTGCCGCGTATGGACGATTCCCTCGATGCCTTGTCTGGGGCGAATTTTTTTTCTACTCTTGATCTCTCATCGGGGTTCTGGCAACTTCCCCTAGACGAGTCCTCGAGGGAAAAGATGGCTTTCCGGACGCCGCAGGGATTGTTTCAGTTTAATTGTCTTCCCATGGCCCTGAACGCCGCCCCCGCGACATTCCAGCGGCTGATGGAGCTCGTGGTAACGGGTCTGCAATGGGAGACGTGCTTGATATACTTAGACGATGTTATCGTTTTCAGCCGCACGTTTGAGGAACATTTGCGGAGGTTGGACACGGTGTTTGCCAGAATGCGTTCGGCTAATTTGAAATTTAAGCCCAAAAAGTGTCACCTCTTACAATGATCCGTGCGCTATTTGGGCCACATTGTTAGTTCCGATGGGGTCGCCACGGACCCGGAAAAGACGGCGTGCGTCCGTAACTGGCCGACTCCGGCCTCAGTGGGCGACGTGCGTCGGTTCGTTGGGTTCGCCTCATACTACCGCCAGTTCGTTCCTAACTTTGCCACGATCGCGAGGCCCTTGCACCTGCTTACGGCTAAAGGCTGGAGATTCAGCTGGGGACTGACGGAAGAGGCAGCATTTCAGGGCCTGCGCGATTGTTTGGCGTCGGCACCGACGTTGGACTATCCAGATTTCACTCGACCTTTCATTCTGGATACTGACGCTAGTGACACCGGGATTGGGGCTGTTCTCTCCCAGTCTAAGAACGGCGTTGAACGCGTGGTCGCATACGGTAGTCGCGTGTTGTCTCCTGCGGAGACCCGTTACTGCGTTACGCGCTGCAAACTTTTGGCCATTGTACATTTTCTTCGCCAATATCGGCCGTATTTGTACGGCCGTATGTTTATTGTACGCACGGACCATGCGGCTTTGAAATATGCCCTGTGAGTCGACCAACCTTCTGGCTAATTGGCACGATGGTTGGAGACTCTGCAGGAATTTTCGTTCGATATTTAATATCGGAAGGGCACGCGTCACGCGAACGCGGACGCACTCTCCAGATTGCCGCAGGGGTCCCCTTGCGCTTGCTCTTCGGGCACGAATAGATGTACGCGGGTTCAGCAACCCTCTCGGCCTGTTGTGTCCGCTGTAGACGTGCCCGAGACTCCCGGTTGCCCGGGACCGGGTGAGGTGCCCGAGGCTCCCGTATGCCCGGGACCGGGTGAGGTGCCCGAGGCTCCCGTATGCCCGGGACCGGCGGATGGTGTTTTGAACCTGCCACGTTCGGTATGGCTTCGCGAGCAATTGCTCGATGAGTCACTGGGAGCTATGCGGGGTCGGGCTGCAAAGGGGACGGGGGGCCCCCTGTCCAGTGGGACGCCGGGAGCCGCTCTCCGGGATGGGTTGCTAATGTGGAGAGAAGGGTTACACTATCGCTGGCGTCTGGTGGTGCCGTTGTCATTACGGTATGAGTTAGTTCGGACTCTGCACTGCGAGACCTTGTTACATCTCGGGGTGCAGAAAACCTTGTTAACATTGCAGCGGGACTACTTCTTGCACGGCATGACGACCGATGTCGTCGGGCACATTCGGGCGTGTCCCGACTGTGCCCGGTGGAAGCCGCCTAAACACCCATATGTTCCACCAGTGCAGTTCATACAGGTGTCCCGCATTAACGAGTTGGTGGCATTAGATATTTTGGGGCCTTTTCCGCCGTCCGCTCGGGGGAATAAATTTTTGCTGGTCGGGGTGGAATATCGTTCCCGCTGGCCGATGGCTTGGCCCTTGCCGGACCAGTCGGCGGCATCTATCACGGACGCGTTCCTGTTCGGTTATGTAATGGACAAAGGGGCACCGAAAAGGTTGCTTACAGACCAAGGGCGAAATTTTTCTTCAAAATTATTGGCTGAGGTGTGTGCTGAACTGGGGACCAAGAAAGTTCGAACATCTCCCTACCACCCTCAAACGGATGGCATGGTGGAACGGCTTAATCGGACCCTGTCGGCTATGCTCTGTCACACGGTTAGCGAAAAAAAAGCTGATTGGGATTTGCACATCCCTGGGGTGCTCTCTGCATACAGGATGACGCCTCATGCGTCGATGGGGTATTCACCTTTTTCTTTTTAATGTACGGCCGCGAGAATGTGCCGCCGATGGACGTGCAGCTGGGTACGGGGGCGAAGGGTCCTGTTAAGCCTCTTCCGGAGTACATTCGGGATGCCGTTCGTCGCGTGGCGGAGGCACGGGAGGGGGCCAGATTGGCTACGGCTAAGACCCATGCCCGGAACGAACGTTGTGCTCAGCGCTCGGATGGGGAATCCCCCTGGCGAGTGGGGGACATGGCCTGGCTGCACTGCCCGCAGGTGCGGGTGGGGACCTCCCCTAAGTTGCACAAACCATGGCAGGGGCCGGTTGTGCTCATTGAGGTGCCTAGTCTGCAGTCTGCGCGTGTTCGTTTCGGATCGCAGCGCTGGTATGTACATACGTCTCGCTTGAAACCCTACGTGGCCCCACAACCGGATGCGTCATCTCCTAACGTTGCCTTGCCGGTGTCTGTTGCGTCCGAAACGCCACTGTTCAACCTGCAAGCGCGCCTGTCGTGCCTTCTACAGACAGACCGGCCATGACACGGACGGAGACAGTGAGTTCTGCTCGGGGTGGGACTACCCCGGCGACGGGGACATTTGGCCCCGCCGCCCCTCCAACCCCGCCGCGGACGCATTTGCTGGAGACCCCGGCGACGGGTCTCCCGGGGGTACGGGACTCTGACATTGGCGGGACTCCAACAGCGGCGGGCGGTTCTGATCCCGCCGCTCCTAAAACCCTGTCGCGGTCACGGTCTATGTGGGGGCCGCCCCCCATTCAGGACGGGCCGGCGACCCGCACGCGTTCCAAGTCCCTTTCCTTTCGTTAATTAATCTATGTATTGTTGTTGTGTTGTTGTTGTTGTTATAATCTCCGTGTCTTGTTATGCCTGTTGCTGGACTTTTGCTCGCATTATTTTGTTCTGTTGCAGCCGGGGACGGCTGGGTTTTTCTACACGGGGGGGGGGGGGGGTCATGTAATGCGAGCAAAGACAGGGTCACGTGAGTGTGGGCGGAGTCAGGGTCACGTGAGGGGGAGGATATAAGGGGGGAACCGGAAGGGGATCGTCAGTGAAGTCAGGATAGAGAAGGGAGAGGCCACGCAGAGTGCTGGCGAGGAGTGGCGCGATTGCAACGAGGCTGGAGTCACGGCACCGTCGGCCAGCGGTGCACGTGGAGCAGCGGGGTGTCTGCAGAGTTGCGGGAGCACACGGGGCAGCAGAGTGGCTGCTGTATGTGCGGAGTCACGCGGAGCAGCAGGGTGGCTGCGGAGTGTGCGGAGCACACGGGCAGCGGTGTGGCTGCAGAGAGAGAGAGAGCGGGAGACATCGCGGAGTGCGGAGGCACGAGGCGGAGCAGGTGCGGGTCGGAGCGGAGACATCACGGGGTGCGAGCAAGAACCCAATAAAGGACATGGAGAACGACATCGCCTGGGAGTCCTTTATTACATAAGCATCAAGGGGCAAATACTTGCATCACAAATGATTTGTCCGGACATGATGAGCATCTCTGTTAGAAACTCTTTCTCCATGTAAGCTGCGACATTCTGGAAATAATAGTGTCAGTTCACTGCCTTTTGATCGTGTTCCATTGTGTTCCATTCCCGGTCATGGCTAACATCAGTGGCACATGATATCTGAACTGGTCCTGAGCGATCCCAATGTATTTTTTTTTCTACGAGGTAAAGCCCACTGAGCTATGTAGCTCTTTGTTCAGACGTGACCTGGCCACAAATTATAGCTCAACGAAAGTGGCTTATCATCACGTGGAAATGTACTGCAGCCAAATACACCAAACGCGTGTTGATTCTAAATGTGGAGGGAAACACCGGAGGACCCGGAGAAAAGTCCACGTGACCATAAGGAGAGACATACAAATTACAAATAGACAGGCTTCAGGGTCGGGATCGAACCCACGACTTCCTGCATACAAGCGAGGTAGTTAACATCTCGCCACCGCGGCATCATTAACCACGCACTCATCAACATTAGTCATCCGGCAAAGGTTAATTGAGTTTCAAGTCTCCGGCTTGTTTTGTATGTGCGAGGAAGCCAGAGTGGCCAGAGGCAGCCCCCCATGTGGGAGGAGATGCCACTCACATCCCTCGGGCTACCTCATAGCCCTGAGCAGTTGAGAGTCTCAGTAATCTCTGTGTAATCCACCAACCTGCTCTCCGAAACACAATTGCAGGCGTGCACCACCATGCTCAGCACATTTCATCTCAATGAGCTCTGCTGTGGTTAAATTAATGGAATTGCATCGACTGATTGATTGATTTAGAATATACCAAGCCTGTTGGTGCACTCTCTACAGAAGGAGATGTATGGGCCATTAAACGGCTACATTTGTCTGCGATGTCGGTACAATGTCCTCTTCTTTTGCTAATAGAATGGCATTAAAAAGATTGGCCTATCCTTTCCAGGCTGACAATTGTCTCAACACTTTGGTCAGAAATTAGACCCTAATGGCTCATCAACAACCCCATCTCGGTGTAACTTAAATGCTTATCTCAGTCACCCACCAACCTCCATGCTACACACGTGCCCAACCTACGGCAACCTCTTATTATGTCTACAATGCCTTCTGCCTGCCTTTGCTCTGTTCACAATGTTGAAGTTGCTTAGCTATTCCTGCGATTGATGTCCGAATGTCCTCACTTCAAATGCCAGAATCCTCTTTCCTGATATCTTGCTGAAGCCCAGCACTCTGACCAATGGGAGCAATGGGCATTGCCCCTTCCTCGGGTCCCCGTCTCTGAACACTAACCCTAATCTCTGGATTCTTCCAACATTAATCGTATTCTAAATGTCCAAGTCGCTTACCCTGTGCTCTCATGAAAATTCCTGGTATCCACTCTCATCCACTTACATTAATTTCTTAAACAACCTCTTCTAAAAACAGCACACAGGGGGCCTTCCTTCGTCAATATGGCCATATGCTCTCTCAGTCTCTCCCCATGCCTCTATCTCTCTCGCCAGCTCTCAAAAGGTTGCCGTGTTTTCAAGGCCCGTTAATTTTAACTGAACACCGCCTTAACTCTATGCTGTTCGTTCGCCCACGCTTTCCGCATGATAACGGCCGCGGTCCGAAGATTCGAGGCTTAGGTGACACATACTCTCAGATCACTACGCAGCTTAAAATGATTTGTAGGATATATACGATGGCAGGTTACGCCACCCTTGAAGGAGAGAATATTGTCTGAGAGGTAGACCCCTCAGCTAGTTATTTAAAATTCACATACTTAATATAGTAATATTACACAGTTGATTTCGTATGTTGTTGTATGTTTATTAAAACCACCTTTGTATATACCACTTGCACAGCGAGTTCCAATCCTGGTCAGCGATGCGACTGGTCCCATCATCCTTCTGGCAGGTCGATAAAAAGTGGCACTTTTGAGACATCACAATCGTGGTTGTACTGTTGTGAAGCTTGCCCTCAACGTTGAATTTTCACCACAGACTCGGGACTATATAAAATAGTGTTAAAGTAGGGAGGCCCTTTAACGTTGCCTCGTTTGACTGTTGAGTTTATTTGATTTGTCATGCGGATGTCGGTTCCGTTTAGCAAGCTTGCCCAGCTATTTTACGAGGGATATCCATGGCTGCGTGAGCACAGCAGCAGCAACAAAACAAATACGTAACACCAACATTGCAGAGAATGAATGGTGGAGTCTTTAAGGGACATTGCACAGCCAACAAACGATGTATTTGACGGTTGCGAAGGAAATGCACGCAAATAAAAACAATGGTTCAAATATAATATGAGAGCGAGAGGTTGCCAGAAAAGGTTAGGAAAAGGTGGAAGTATGGCTCTGTGTTTTGGTTTGGAAAAAAAAAACTAAATTGGGGGACAAAAATAAACGAAAATTATAAAACTAGTTTTTTTTATTCCCAGGTAAGGCCCCACCGAGCTATGTAGCTCTTTTTTCAGAAACGACCTGGCCACAAATGATAGCTCAAACAAAGTGGCTTACCATATAGAAATGAATCGCAGCCAAATGCTCCAAATGTATGTTGAATCTAAATGTAGAGGGAAAAACTAGAGGACCTGGAGAAAAATCCACTGAACCATGGGGAGAACATGCAAACTCCAAATATACATCGGGCGTTGGGATCGAACTCGACGAACTCCTGTATTCCAGGCGAGGTAATTAAAGCTGTAAATGAAGGGAAAGCTCAACAAACTGGCTTAACATTCCAGAAACGTGGTGAAGTGGTATGCAAGAGATATACCGGGGTGTTGTTTTGACCGCTTATGGGTTAACCACCCCTTAATGTGGCCATCTGTGAATCATCAAATGTGGCTAGGTTTCACGTGATCAAAAATTCAAAATTTTAAAGGGTGGCTTCTGAATTGCAATCAAGGTCACACACTGTTCCAAAGGTCTCGTTAAAAAATGTTTTGCCTGTGGCAATGTTTACATTTCCTTAATTGTTGCTTTTGCAAAAATAAATATAAAACTCGTGTGATTCTAAACAAGTGGGATATGTTGTAAGTGTACTGCCCTTAGGTTAAAAATGCATGACTCTTGAATGAATATGAGGGATATAATAATTTACATCCGTTTGTCAATCCACTGCTGGATGATCACCTCCCATTTAGTGAAGCGGGTACAGGCCCCATTCAAATGTCATCACTGCTTCTATCTCGGCGTGATGCTTGAGTCCTGTTTAAATGCATTACAGGCAGGTGCTACCTATCAGGTTCACTACTTACAACGCAAGTGTTTTATATTTAAATTTAAGCAAATTTAAGCAACACAACAGAAACAGGAAAAATACATAAAAACGCGATAGCCTTACTGAACTATACTTTTTTATTTTACCAGGTCTGGCCCACTGAGCTATGTAGCTCTTTTTCAGAAGAGGCCTGGCCACAAACAATAGCTCAACAAAGTGGCTTAACAAGTGGAAATGTACAGCAGCCGAATAATGAAAATGCATGTTCATTCAAAATGTGGAGGGATAAACTGGCGGACCCGGAGAAGAATCCACGCGATCACGTTGAGAACATGCAAACTCCAAATATACGTCAGGCGTCAGGTTCAGGTTCAGGATCGAACCCACAACCTCCTGTATACCAGGCGAGGGAGTTAACATCTCGCCACCGCGGCACCTTAAAGCACATGTAAGGCAAACTCTACCTTCATCTCCAGCCCTGGTAAAGACACATCGAGAGAGATATACATCTCTAAGCATGGGGGAATGCATGGGTGGGGGGCACAAGAGTAGAAACGAGGCGATCGAGGGAGAGAGGACAGGGCAAGAGTGGATGGCGAGGTTCCAGCAACGACGGAGAAAGGCATCCGGTGGAGGGCGAATCAGCCTCGCGCTGAAGCGTCTCGCGCATGGCACGCTACGTACTCAGATTGTAAATGTTGCTCTCCAACACACCAGTGTGCTGCACTCGTAACGAATTGGCACGTTCTGTTTACGTGACAAACCTTCCTAATTGGCTGCGTCGGGTGGTGGCGGGTTTAGCGACACATTTATATATTTACGCGATCTAACCCCCCAAAAAACCCTCAGTATTATTGCTATTCTCAAAGTTGCTGCTGCTGTTGATGAAAAGGGCGGTGCAACTCATAACGCGCGCAGTGTATTTCACAGACACGAGTGATTGTGACCCTTGATGAGTGGAGAACGCCAGACAAAACATGCAAGGCCTTGACGTTTCTCTTAAAAGTTGGGAGAACACCGAACTGCGGTGCTGCTGCTGATGATGTCCAGCCGGGGATGGCATTCCAGATGGCTGGGGGAGGAGGGTGGCTGCCACGGAGAAATGAAACCTGGCAAGCGACGGTCCTGGTCCATCGGTAAAGACAACGCCCAAGACACGTAGCCCACCGTCTAGCCTTCAAGGGACTGTTTGGGGGCAAGTGCTGTTAGCGAGCAACCTGTGAAGGAGTGGCGAGCTGCGGAGTTGCTGTAGTGCGGTGGGGGGGGCGGAAGGTGAAAAGGGCAAAAGGCTTTCGTGAATATCGCCACTGTCGGCAACGTGGACATGGGACTGGCGAACGGATGAAATGAATAGTCTTTGACTGCCGAAGATTATAATGAGGCGCGTGCTTTGTGGGAGGAGTAGGCAAGTGTCTTTGCGCGGCAGGCTTGGCAAGGAAACGCAGCTTTTGCTTTGGCGCGCGATGTGAAGAGAACCTAGAAGCCGGAGAGGGTTAGAGGAGACAGGCCTAGTCAGTCGCCATAACGGAGGAGGACGAGCTGCCTGACAGATGGACTAATGCGAGACTTAGCGAGGGCATCGACCATTGAAGTGCGGTTAGAAGGTGGGGAGGGCAAAGGGAGGGAACGGAGCAACGATGGGAGAATGAGAGGCGAGGAAGGGTGGCGTGGGAGGTGGCTAAGCACGTAAACTCTGCCTTGTTTTTTGTCTTCGTAAACGAGGATGTCACTACTAAGCCAACTTCGTTCATGCTCGACTTGTTGTAAATTAGGGCTTCGTGAACGTATCATTTCACACTCGTTTGCGCCCTCAAAATATCAGGACCTCGGCGTGCAAAACGGTAACGAGATGAATCCTCAGTGGTACGTTCATACGAACGATGTGCCCCTACCTTTATATATAGAAGATTTCTCTCTCGTGCACGTACGTCTGTTTTAATGGCTGCAAATACAATGGCGTTTTATGCTCATTCATTCACTCGTCCATTTATTGGGCAATTAATATTAATTAAATGGCTTGTGGATGAGTTCCTTAATGCTGTCCATCGGGTTTGCATTATAATCAGTGTAAAATACTCGCTTGTTGAACAGCATGTATAGTCTTTGCGCTGCACGCAACAATGCTTTTGTTTTTTCGGCTCAAAATTTGTAAAGCTTGCAAGTTCAGTTCCAGTCAAGGGTCAATGCGTCTGGGTTCAGCGAAACGAGTAAACGTGCAACGTTGGGCCCAACGTCTCCGAAGGACCTTCCTGAAAGTCGACCTCGGCCATCGTTTGGGCGAAGCTGCTCTCTCCCACGGGAATGTAGAATTTTGATTGCAGGGCCGAGGAGATTAGCCGAAAACCCCGAGCTCATTTTAGTACGGGAACACTGACTTTGAACTTGATGAAAATGAACTGAGTAAATTAAATACACGATGTGCGAGGACAGGTTTTCCCCATGGCTGTCGTGTTACGCCAGATTCAATGAACTACCCCACCAGTTCAGAGAGTGATCTCTGAACTGGTCCTGGGCCTCCCCTAGGTCGACTCTGTCACAAATGAGTACTGCATCTGGTGCAATGGGTAAACATCGCCACTAGTGAGACAAAGGCGGCCTTGAGCGTGGTACCGACCACCCATGCCCCCCTTCGTGTGCCGTGCCGGCCTTCATAGGTGCACGCTAACAGCACTTGCCCCAGCAGTCTTTTTAAGGCTCTAACGGAGATATCTTGTCTGTGCGTGTGTGTGTGTGTAAATGAGATCAGTTCATGTGCAGGAATGAGATGGATTGTGGCGTCGTGGAACCGTGAACGATGGGGACAGTGTGGGGAGGTTTTAATCTGCAGCGGTGAGAATCAAGGTGCACTGCTGAGTCGGGCAGTTTAAATCGGGTGAGGCCCATCGAGCTTAAGAAGTTATTTTTTTCCCAAATGGTAAACCGGCCAAATCATCCAATACGGTATGAAGTAGATGCGTAAGACTCCGTGACATCATTTACAAGAGTAAGCAATCGTTCGCCAGGTTGCGTACCTGTCAACCCCTTATCAGTGCCTACCTTATCACAGACCAATTTAGACCTTTTTGATCACCCCGTGCCTTTATAGATCTCAACGTTCATCCTCCAAAGTCCCATCACAACGGAGCAACACAAACAAATAAAAACATTTTTGCCAGTATTGAAACGGCCGTACACCGTATGGACCTGAAAACTCAATTGATCTGTTAAAGAACACGGGTAAACCGTATGGGTTGACAGGTATGAGGTTGTCACGATCCACAATTTAACCACTAAACATTGCACACGGTGGAAAAGTTAGGAATACAGCCACGAGGCTAACACGTCTTACTACCGCCGGCACAATTATCCCATTGTTTCACGAGTCACAATAACTATGAGTATCATTGTTAGCTCTTCATTAACAGGAAAGTGATGGACTCCATTGATTGTATTTCGACTTCCTGTGAGTAAAATTGCAAACTGATTGCATGCCAATCAGGATGATCTAATAATGTAATCATAGTAGCATGTGCACCGTGCCGTGATGTAACGGTAATTAAATATTTTACGATGGGGGTCAGGCATCCGTTCGACGATCGTTAACGCAACTGCCCACTTTTGCTTCGTGAGGATTTACAAAAGGGATGAGAAAGAGGTAGAAGCTTTCATTTTAAAAGTCATAAATGTTTATTGACATTCTGCAAGTACTATTTCGCACAACTAACCTTTTGTGGGTAGATGAGCTTTTACTGCATGCAGCATACCATTAATATGAAAATTTTATAGAGTTGTTTTGGTATTATTTAAATTTTAACCTGGTATTCAGATTGCCGAGGCGTGATGAGTTACACAAAAAATAAAACGCCACGTGTAGGACACATTTATTGAAGTGTGTGTGGGTGGGTGTTTGTTAAAGGCTAATACGTAGGGATACATTGTCTTTGTGTGTGCATGACTGGATGTTTTTCAATGTTGTACTGTATATATTCTACATAATGGGTTCACGTAACTCCCTATAGCCAGTGGAGGCCTCTCAATAATAGATTATTATGGCGCCACGGTGGTGAGATGTTAATTACCTCGCCTGGTATCGCCTGGAATGCACGGTGTGTTGGATTCGATCTCAACCCTGACGCCTGTATATTTGTAGTTTGCGTGTGTTCTCCCTGTGGACACGTACATTTTTCTCTTGGTCCTCCCCCTTTTCCCTCCATATTTAGAAACTTGCGTTTAGAATACAGTAAAACCTTGGATTGCGAGTAACTTGGTCTGCGAGTGTTTTGAAAGACGAGCAATTTTTCAAATTAAAAATTAATTTGATAAACGAGCGAGGTCTTGCAATACGAGTAGTACTTGAATACGCTTTGTCTGCCGAGCGTCACGTGATCACAACTGATAAACACGTTTCCAGAACGAATTATGCTCGCAATCCAAGGTTTTACTGTATTTGGCTGCGATTACATTTCCCCCACGATAAGCCACTGGGCTGAGCTTCCATTTGTGGCCAGGTTGCTTCTGAAAAAAGCGCTATATAGCTCAGTGGGCCTTGCCTGGTTAAAATATAAAAAAGTTTAGTTTATAATTGTATTAATCGAATTGGCACGCTGCATCGTGACAATTTAATTTCGAGTGATGAATCACAACACGCCTGTTGCGTATATGTGACTGTGCGGTGTACGTGCGAAACGGTGACGTCATTGTCAGGGCATTGCACTCTTATCCCAGATACCTAGGTTCAATACCCAAAACATGGGAAATGCAATAATTGGCGCATTACATCTAAAACGATCCTGAGCTTCCCTCGTAAGTTGACTTGACTTTAAACAAGTACATAGTGGGTACAGTCTGTACAATACTCAAGAGGATGGATGTTAAGGTCAGGCAGCAAAATTGGTCACATCCCCTCCCTCCCCCGTCCAGCGTCATTAAGTGGCAGCAACTGGCGTCTACTGAGCTACATGGGATGAGATGTTCTTTGTGTGTGTGTGTGCTTTACGTACGTAAAGCACATTTATATATATATATACAAAGCCGATATAAATGTTAAAATTACCATATTTACAACACGTTTGCCGTAAATAAAAGTTAGCCACTTTCCCAAATTCGTCGTAACCTTTTCAGGTGTGATTTGTCTAAGCCTTAAATCGACTGCTTGTTTCCCTAAGTCGTAAAGAGACGAAGCTGGCTCTTAAGTCTCCAAGACAATAGTTTTTAATGAACCGTGAGATTTGTTTTTATGTAAATGCACCTGCAAATGCCACCCGTGGGTTTTTATTTAATTCTGCGTTTGTTTTTAGATGTACGGGCAGCTCTTGCTCGGCAACCACCCACACGTTTACAGGAGCCTTGGACCACAGTTTATTGAAAAAATATATCTCGCAAAGTGGCACTGCATTTAGATGTTAGAGCACTTGACTTACAATCAGGTCATGATCACCACTTTCTGGGAAGATGGCTGTAGTTGTTATTCAGAGAATTGGCCTAAATTATTTGTAATTTCCACAGTTTGTAAATCCCATCCACAGGTTCAGGGCCCCCAGTGGAGATGACCAAATTCCCTCTGCTCCTTTGAGCTGGAAGACACTGATTCTTTTCGACCGGATTGTCATACGGCCAAATGGTAGCACGATTTCCGCTTCTATTTGTACATGTTGAAGTTATTTTGCACCATATGTTGTCAACCGTGCTAATTGGAGGTACGGGGAAAGGACAACAAATTAAACACAAAAAGCCGTTTTATATACATTTGTTTTGCAGGGGTTTGCGGTTCCAGCCTCGTGGCTCCCTGGTTAATGATACTGCCAGTGTGTTGATCGCAGACACTTGCCATCTGCTTGACAGTGGTCGTTAAAGGTCCCGTGACTGATATTCGAAAAATAATAGGCTGTGCGTGCTGGTCATGGTCCAGATTTTCCAAATATGATAAATGTAACTGTAATTAACCTAATTGGTTAACACTACACAGATGCACCGCCTTCTACTGGTCAGACTATACCTGTTTGTGAAATATAGCCCCTCCGTTATAGCTTTTGTGTTATATAATGGGCACTAACTTTGAAAGTAGTAAATGTATTTATATATTTTATTCATGATTAATCAATGCTTGGGTTACCGACTTCTCACACAGCTGGAATGCATCTGGCACTAAGAGAGTTAAAATTGAGATCCAGGGTTGAAATCCAGGTCGCCTCCTCTGCGATTCAACATAAATTTCATCGGTACATCAAAAAATGTGAAAACGAGAAAAAGGGGTTTGAAAAATATTGGTGTTGACTTTGACAAATTGGTCGCGTGACTACGAGCTACCCAGCAGGGCCGGCTCTGCCATATATATGTATGTTGAACTTCTTTTGCACCGTACGTAGCCAACCGTGCTCATTGGAGGTGTGGGCTCAGGATAACAATCTCAACACAAAAAGCAATTCCGCAGAAATTAGTTTTCAATCTAGATGATATGAAAGTGCATAGCTCCAGTGGCTTCTGAATATCGGAAGGAGGAGCATTCCAGACAGCTGCAGAAGCGCATCTGAAAGCGCCGCACGATGCAGTACAGGAGGAGGGGGACACCGGCGTGCCAGACGCCGTCTCCGTCCGTCACGCTCCTCCTGACGTCGACCTCTTAGCAGGGCCGAAAGACACGTGGAGGGGGGGACGGGTGGGAGGCGGTGGGCGACACACGAATTCACATAGACAGCGGCTCACAACTGGACGTAGCCTCCAGCGCCAACGCCGATTGCCCGAGACAACGGGCAATCGGCGTAACAAATCCACACTAAATTTGACAATGAAAAAAATATTTGATTAAAACAAAGCAAAGAATAGGTGAATTGCACGGTAATTGTTAAATATGTAAGAAATACAAAATGTCTGGAAAGGTAATTTAATAAATTAGGCAAATAGAGGCAATTGAAGAAAATTGGTACAAAATGTAATGCAATTAAAAAAATTGGCTTAAGGCAGTTAGACAACTTCAAAACAAACTCGGTTTAATAAAAAAAAACGGTTGGGACATATTGTAAGAGCAGAATCGCGGAGATGTGTCAACTGCACAACATTTCAATTTAAAGCTTTCGTGACTGCAGGGATTCATCTTCATGGTTCTTTCGGTGAAGTCACGTAGAAGGTAAGTAATAAAATAATAAAAATAAAACATAATAAAATAAAATTCTCACGACGTTTCGGCCACAACACAAGCAGCCATCCTCAGGTGAAGAAACAGAGCCATAGAGTGCTGTCTTTCCGACAGGTCTGTTTCTTCACCTGAGGACGGCTGCTTATGTTGTGGCCGAAACGTCGTGATAATTGTATTTTATTATGTTTTATTTTATTATTCTACGTGACTTTACCGAAAGAACCAAGAAGATGCACAACATTTGTTTGGAAGTGGCAGAAGGAACTCATCTATGGCTCGTTGTGATGATATCGATAGTATTGGCCACGGTGACCTCTTGGTCTTTTTTAAATTCCACGTGCTTTGAGGGCAAGTGGAGGAAGTGTGTGTGTGTGTCTACGCGTGACCTCATCACCTGTATACGATTTATATATATATCGATTTAGTGCATGCTTAAACACTGATTAATCTGCAAAAAAGCCATGCCATGACCTTAACACAATTCCATTCATTGATTTCTTCAGATTTATAGGACAGGGCTTCAGACGGAAAACTCCGTGAGTATTGTTCCTCAACGGGTGCATTTGTATGGCAAGTTTTAGCTGTATGTGGACAGTCAAACCGTTTGCATTGCTTAATTCACCGCTATTCAATCCTTACGTACGACAAAAATGCATTCATGAGCTAAATGCCAATGTCAAGGTCTGCTTGCCGCGGGAGGGCTTCCGGAGAGAGTTTGTGTAGTTTTGTTATTCCTCCATTGCAGGAGTGCAGACCACAGCGCTTTACTGTATGGTCCACAGTTTGGATTGCACGACCACAATTTCACCACTGTGGCGTGTGTCTTGAACGTTACATTGTTCTCGGGAGATGAGCGCGTCGGCCTGTTGATGTTCTGATGCGGTTGATGGTTCCACCAAGTGTTCTGGAGAAGGAATGTCAAAGCTTGGAGGTGGTGCAATGTTTGGGTCTCGTTTGGGTAGAAGACAATGGCCCCTTCTTCCCAACTTGCTACGGTTTTCGTGTCACCTTTGACTTCAACAGGCATTTCTTAATCATAGGCCTCTTTCATCAATATGATAAAAATGCAATTTTGTAACACAACAACAACACCACCATTCGCCACTAAGTGGCAGTGCCATCACCATGGCGCTTGTGCCAGGCCAGGTGCACTCTGAGGCCACGTAAAGTGTCTAAGGCCCGCTGGCAGAAGGTCACGGGACAGACCCAAGAGTCGTGGATTGACTGACTGAGATTATTGGCTGATGCACCACCTGTGCCCCCTACTGTGCCAACTTATTATGTTTTAGCCACCCAGGGCTCCGCTCGTTTTTATAAGCATCACTCTTCTGCCCTCCATTGTTGCTGGTAGACGACTGCCTCCAACTGCCCAGTAGCATCCTTCATGAGCCTCCTCCACAGAGGCTGATCTTGACACCGCTGGTACAAGTCCTTGACAAGTGCACTCAGCTCCACATCCTCTTGTACCACATGATTCCATCTCTTCTCTAGTTCATGCCACACCCATTTAGCTCCTTCTATCTGGCCGAACAAAAACTGTTTAGGCATGTGGTGGCTGGGCATGCGGGCTACATGACCTAGCCAATGCAACCTTGCCTGCCTGAGGAGATTGATGGGATTTTGTCCAGATCTTTCAAGGATTTGTGAACTCCTCACACAATCCACCCTAGTTAAACCCAGGATGTATTGTAGGCAGGCCAGTCTATATGTTTCTAACCAGCGAAGATGTTCCATTAGGGGGGCCACGTTTCACAAGCATAGAGAAGGAAGGGCATGATCGTGGCCGAGAAGACCCAATGCTTTGTGTGTGGAGCAACAGAACAGGTAGCTTCCACACTGTTACACTCGACTGATTTGGAGTGAGACTTCTGCTGTCAAACCAGAGCTGGTTATGAGCACAGTGTCTAGGTATAGAAAACTTACCACTCTTTCTCGAACTGCCCCACCACCAATGGGGAGTTGAAGGGGTGGAGTGTTTGATTGCACAAAATGGTGGGGCTAATGATAAGGCCCCACTTGGTGGCACGTTCCAGGTTCAGCAGCAGCGCCTCCAACTCCTCCTCTGAGTGAGCAGCAATCACCAGATCATCAGCATAGATAACATGGTTGACCAATAGGGAGCCATCCCTCGACTGCACCCGAAAGGGTATCAATCAGCCTCCCATTGTATCTGTACCAAATGGAGATTCCTTCGGTACAGCCATATAAGCCTTCACAAGCTTTGTGGTCGAAAAATATGTTAAAGTGGAAGCCAGAGGACATCTCTGTCGCACGCCAAGGTGAACAGGGAATGGCTCCAACTTTATCCGGGCCTGTTCACCATCGTGAAGGTCCTTAATTTTTGTGAGCAGAGTCAGGGACTCCGAATGCACAAAGAACAACCCAGAGCCCAGGCCTATTGATGGTATCATAGGCCATGCCCAGGTCAATAAAGTAGAGATGTAGGTCCTGTTGGAATTCCCTACACCTCTGCTATAGCAGATAGACAGAAAATAAGGCATCTGTTCAGAACTGCCCTGGCCTGAAACCACACACCTCTGAGCACAGTTGGCTTCATACGGTGCACAATAATTTCAACGTAATACCGCCATCTAGGAGAAATGGACGCCGTTAATTTGAATCCAGATCTGATCGGTAGAGCTAAATGCACTGCTGTTTTTTGTGGTTTAGAATGTCACGTAAAGATGCCGCTGATTATATAATTAATGTAACAACCAATATTTGATTAATTTTAGAAGTCTTACAATTCAGTGATTTTTTTTCTCAGCTGGGGCATGTGTCAGTGTGTTGCATATAGGTTCCATAGGAGCAACGGCAGCAGTGATTTTTTAAGACGTGCGTTGGTGTGTGTGTTTGTGTTGTTGCTAATCAATGAACAAGTGATGTCAATGTTCAGTAATATCTGAGCCAGAAGTACTGGGCCTCCAGCAGCTTGTTTCACTCGGCTTTAAATTAGTTGCCGGTGTGGTATGTAAATATGACCACTTAGGGAAAGAAGAGGGCTCAACGTGCACGGTACGAGTTCCACTTCCCGCTTTTGCGCAAGGCAGACAATGGTGGCTAACATCACTTTTCCCCAACAGTAGTCCATGAGGCTGTACACCGGAACCCTAATCCGTTTTTCTGCGTCCATGCAAAGACGCACACACACAAGGAAAGGCAGGCCACTAACACGGTGTCGTATTAAATAAAGTCAGCACTGATCTCATAATACAAGGGTATTAGCAAATGTTATTCGTAGACGCCAACGTTTTTCTTTTTACAGCTTAGCAGTGTGTGCCCTTCACAGCTGCACATATGCCCTTTCCTCATATAAAGTTGGGAGCATGGTATTTCAAAGGTAAATACGCTTTTGTGTTGACTTTGCTCTCTCAACAATCACTAGGTTTTATTTCAAAACATGACCATCTGTGTCAGTCTTCCACAGTAGTTGAGAATTAACCTGTGTTTATTTACTTGCATGGTCATTGCGGCAACGTACATTTTCATCATGGGACGTTTTTTTTGCCAGGAACAATTAGAACATGTTTGACCCTTTCTAGCAATGAAACGGGTGTTAAGATGTCCAAACACAAAATAGAAACCTTTTGCAAGGAATAAAGTCTGTATTAACCACACGTTCCTGTAGTGAACATGCTAACAAACTCTGATGATATATACGTATTGTCCTTGAAACTGATTGGCCTACACCAAAGACAGCCTTCTTTATGGCCTAGTCTCACCAGTGTCAGACAAGAGAACGCCAAAAGGCCAATTAGTTTCAAAGACAATGCACATTTTTTCAGAGCATGTATTGTTTGCATGTTCACCACAAGTACGTGTGATTAATGCGGACTTGATTCCTTGCAAAAGGTCTCTATTTGGTGTTTGAACATCTTAACAACCGTTTTATTGCCAGAAACAGTAAAACCTATTCTTATTATTCACAACATACCATGGCGGAAATTCAAAATGTCCTTAAGGGGCCAGACGATTAATTGGATTTACCACTATTGACTCGCCACTCAGAGAAACAGATTGTGTGGCGTCTACAGAGATGCGAGGTGGCCGGGTGGCTCAAGAGTGATGGGCTGGACATCGGTGAGCTCTCCTGGGTTCACATCCAGGCAGCTGGCTGTGATTAAACTGGGTTCTTACCTGAGTTTCTTTTTACTCGGTTCTAACGTTTGAGGATTGTCTCAGCCCGATCACCAATGACTGCACAAACACAATCCAGGTTGCATTGAGTTTGTTTCTCCACCTGAATGTTCCTCATTTCCAGTTCTGTAATAAACCCTGTAAATAGCAAGAAATTACCAGGGGAACTCATCAATAGTTTCCACCCATCCCCACTAGGTCTAAGGAGGGGGAGGAGAATATTTTCTCTATGTGTGTGTCTCTGTGCGTGTCTGTGTATCTCTCTGTTACTCATGGGGTCTATCTGTGAGTCAAATATATATATTTTAAAATGAATCCTTAATGCCTTCCGGAATGCAGTCGGGTTAAAATTGTCACTCCCATCACGGCTTTCTGGGGTATTCCGGCCTATTTCCACCACTGAAAAAAACTACTCTCTATATATATTTGACTTCAATGTCAATAATATTACTATGTGAACCGGAGGTCATTTGGAAGATATTTCAGAGGTAGCTTTGTGATATCTGCTTCCGTGGGCCGTTTTCTAATGCAGATGGTGGCACTGCTGTGTTGTGAGAGGTCCGTAAGGACTCTTTGTCTCATGATCAGACACTGATAGCACAATCGGGATAACATTGGGGAGGGAAAAGGATGAAAACACTCTCAAGACGACACTGGAGAGATTATACACTGGTGAGATTTTAACTCACAACCTTTGGATCATGGATCAAGTATTGATAATGGATCAAACGTTAGAACCATATGTTACAACTCTGGAGAGATGATTGCACATTCTTGCATATGGTAAACTAGCTTTACTACCCGGCTTCGCCCGAGACTTGGATTCTTGTCTTGGATTAATACAAGGCATGCGGGTGACATCACTGATGTGACGTCACCGCTCACTTGCCGTGCAAAATATATCCCATTTTGGGCCCCCCCCCCCCCCAAAAAAAAGGCAATTTTTATACTTGTTGCATTGTGTACAGTCTGGAAGTTACCCACATGCCAAATTTACAGTTTGTTGCATGTTGGGAAGTATCCTAAACATTTCGAACAGACACACATATTCATAAATTTCCCTTTTATATCTATAGATTATCAGGAGCTGAATTCCAATGTCGAGGTTTACTAGCTATGACAAAATGTCAAAATGGCTCCATGAGAGAGTCAGTGTAGTTTTGCTGCTATTCCTCCTCCGTTGCAGGAGTGCATACTACAGCAATGCACTATATGCTTCGTGGTTTGGGGTTGCACGTCCACAATCACACAACTGTGGCTTGTCTTTAACTTTCAACTCATGAAGATGTGTGGATTGGCCTGTTGATGGGAACTCTGGAGAGATAGTTAAAGCTCTTGCCACCTGGCCAAGACTGTTTATTTTGAATGCATGGATTAATTCATGGGGCTATAACAAGTATCATTTTTGTTGTTTTTGCAGCCCAGACATGTGGCGCCAATGTGTTTGGTCCCAGTGGAACCATCATGTCTCCAAACTTCCCGGGTTTCTATGAAGGAAATTCCCACTGCGTCTGGATCATCACGGCAGTCAATCCCAATAAGGTGAGATGCCATACGATATTGGGTGGTTTTGTTTACTGTCATTAGACGAGATAGATAGACAAGAATCATACAATGATAGATGGATTTCTTACTTCTTTTTTATTTATTTATGAAAAAATTTCTCAATTTCCCCTGACCTGCGAGACGGCAGAAAATGATTTTAGACAGTTTTCCTGTACTCTATAAATATCACTTGCGTTAGTGGATGGCTCTATCCCATAATATCTTAAGTATTTTTGGAACGGCCCACACCATACTTATGAGGCTCAAAGATGTCAAAACCAGTCCATGGTTGGCCTTGTTTAAACACATACTCTCAGAAGAGATTGGTCCAGAAGGCCTCATGGTCAATGGACTTGCGTGTCATTTTAATGCAGTGATTTGTGATTCACTTGGTACGTACAATCATCAAAGGTAAAGTATTTAATGTCATACTATATAGACTTTATTTGTAAGAGGTCGAGGTGGCTGAGTAGTCAAGGATCTCACAGAACCTTTGACAGCATTTATCTGGCAAACCTGCGATTCTTGATTCAAATGCAGGTGATTTAACTAGGCTCTCAATTCTTGCCAACTTGATTTCACCTTTTTGCTTGTTTTACCAAGGAATTGTCTCACCGAGTCTAAAGACGTGCATGGAGGGTCCTGACAAGTGTTCACAGGAGGGGGCGATGTTGCTCCTTGTAAATTCATTTGAGTAATTTACAGGTGATGTTTCATTCCCCATTGGGATGTTTGGCCAATACCAATTTGAGTTTATTCTGATTTGTTACTAGGACGATCCTGTTTCGTCGGTTGCCTGGCTATTTTACACGAGAGGTCCAGGGTGTGTGAGCAAAGCAACAACAGTCTGTCTCACACAATGAGACAAACTGTTCCTACAATTGTGGCATTTTCACCTCTGGCTCAGGGGTATGTACGTTGAACATTTTTCGCACCGTACGAAGCCGACTGTGCTAATCGGACGTGCTGGGGAAGGACAACAAACTAAACACAAAAAACAGTTCTAAGGAAATTCGTTTTCAATCTAGATTTAAAAGTGCATAGCTCCAGTGGCTTCTTAATGGAGGGGTGGGGGGGACAATTGAGATGGGTGCTGCCCCATCGCTCGTGTTAGTGGGGAGACTCTCATTTTGTTTGTGTCTCCATGTGCCCGGCAGGTGATGCAGGTCAAGTTTGAGGAGTTTGACCTTGAGCGGGGCTACGACACGGTCATGATCGGGGATGGAGACGAGCCAGGAGATCCCCGCTCCGTCCTGCATGTGTAAGCAAAGACCTGATTCTTGTTCACACATCGTGCAAATAGCAGATGCCCGCACAAACCAAACGTCATGTAAGGAGGTGTCCGGGTGGTTCAGAGGTCCGAGCACTGAGCTGGCAACCGCTCAGATTATAGGTTCAAAACAAGGCAGCTGCTGGTTATTAAACCGGCTTCTCATGTGTAGCTGATGGTTGCAAGCCTGGTCATTAATCAATGCACAAATTAAAAACAATACATTGCATTAAATTATGTCCTGCACTCAATTTGGCTAAATTCCAGCTGAAGAGTGAAAAATAATGGTTTGACTGGCAAGCGACGGATATTTATCTTGTGAGGTAGGACGAACGGGAAATTGCTATCCCTTACTGTGTGGGACTGTAGGTCATAATAGAGGTTTTTGGGTCAGATCGCATTATTTATAAATGTGTCGTAACCCTCCACCATCCGACACAACCAATCAGTAAAAAATGTGTCACGTTTTTCACAGGACAAAATAATTCACTTATTTAGCCCACCGGTGTGTTGAAGACAGAATCAACAGCATTTTCTTAATTTGACTGTAGGTCACTTGCAGGTATATCAGAGGTCGTAGCTCTGCGAAATCCATTTGTGCGGGCAGTTCTCTATCAAGCTGGGTTGCTCTGCTGCTCTGCGAGAGATTCAAATAGAGTATTTGTCTCTTGATGTGACTCCCATCATTCAATACAGATAAAACACTGAGGATGGGGGGGGAAATATAAACTAAAAAAAATATTACTTTTTGCACGCAACAGCACATGTCCAGAATCCAGTGCTATGGAAATTGAGTTGGTGGCTCACGCAGAGATTTTTGCATGTTTTAGATGCCCACCTAAATGGGTAATCAGGCGGTAGAAAAAGTGGGATTGTTGACCAATCCATCCAACTTGTTGAGTGTTTTTCAGTTTTACACGATGTGGGGTCTCCCTTGACAGTTTATTATTCTCCCACGTGCAAAAGAGAATCCATGCACTCAGTCTGGACAACTTGTGAGATATTCGCGGATAAATAGGAATACTTATTTGACCAACCGTTACAGTTTGACCGATGGTAACAGTGAATTGGGGTTCGTAGAGGCATGTAAAAACGTGTTATCGCTCGAGCAGGGCTGACTTCCATGGCTGAATAATTCACTTTGGAAAACAAACAATAAAAAACCTAAAACTTAAATTACATTTTTAAGAAACAAGTATTTTATCCAGCAGAAATGTATTTATTTATAATATAAAAAAGTCGAAAAAAACTTTTACTGACTGTATATAATTTAACGTTGAACATGCCTGGAATTTTACGGCTTGATTACGTAAGAAAAGTAATAGGAAAGGGTGACAGGAGGAGGAAGGAGGTGTGATGGGTGGGACACACGTGCAGAATAGAGGAGGGCGCAGGTTTCTAACGTGGCCATTAGGGTAGCACCGAGAGGTTGGTGACTGAGTAGAAGACTTAAAGCCAGATGGTGAGATATGGCAAGGACAGACCTCGTAGGTCATATATTGACTACAACGGCTACAGTATGTGTCTGAAGGAAGCATTGTTGTGGTGTGTTGTTATCGGCGGTATTAACTACGATGACCTCTGGGTGATAGTGTCTTCTTTATGGAAAGTAAAATCTAATAGATTATGACTTAGTCAAATGTTACACAAAGACAGTATTTTGGTATAGTCTGATATCATCAGAGCAAGGATTGCAAAGGCAACAGGAGTAATGGCAGGATTCAATAACATCTTAAGAATCAAGCAAATCAGCTGAAGGACCAAACTGAACATCTTAAGAGCACGCGTGTTCAGTACAGCTTTCTATGCCTGCGAGACGTGGGCATTGAAAAAGACTGATAGAGATAAGATATTGGCTCTAGAAATGTATTAATGACCCTTGGGCTACACCCATTCCAAACCTTTAAAACAGCCTGCCTCAGAAGCTTTCCCGCTCTTTTTTCTCCTGATTACGATTTCTTGTGGTGCAATCGAAACGTCGTAGTTTTTTGTTATTTTTTATTTTCTTTTAACCTATCTACGTGACTTTACCGAAAGACCCAAGGATATGAATTCCTGCAGTCACGAAAGCTTTAAGTCAAGATTCTATCTCACCGTAGTTTCTCACCGTACTTAGCCAAGCGCGCTAATCGGATCTGCGACATTTTTGCCTCATTAATGCATGACAGTTACATTCCTTTTGTTGAAATTAGCCTCAGCAATGCATTGCCAAAGGGTTGTGCCTTGTTTGCCCTCACCAGAAAAAATAGCATTACCCATAATCCACTGTGCCAGCAACATTTTATCTTTTAGCTTTTAATATAAAAGATTTTACTTAGTAGTACCTTTGATTATTGAAGGGATTGTCTGGCATTCAGTAGTTACTATTAGGCAACCATTCATTTGCCTATTTAAAAGCTGGTGATCATAAAAATAAAATATATATGATTTTATTCAGACCCCATGGTGTTGTTAGATTCATTTTTTTAACCCTTGTTAACTCCAACCCTCTCGGTGTATGCGCTATGAAGAAGCGTCATTGCCCAAAATGCCGCAAGTTATACATTTTTTTTCCTCAAAAGGCATGGTTGTTGAGTTTGTATTTTTTTTGTAATATCAGGCAATAGTCACATATTCTGCAGGCACATTGGTACGACATATCATATAGAGTCACTGTTGCAGTTGGTGAGTTCCAAGTTTACAAACACAGCCCCCCCCTCCCCCCCCTCGATATACGAGTTTCACGGAGGTGGAGCGCAGGCAATGGGGATCGGTGGAGCAGGGAAGATTTGGGAATATTTGGAAGGGTGTATGGGTCTGAAGACCTTTTGAGATTAAACTGTTGGTCTCTTAATGTCCATGTGCATGTTGTGGCTGTGAGCAGAATTGGCACTCATGTGTGATGGTGTTCTGCTTTGTGTGTATGCGAGGGATATGGAGTGTTTAATACTGTGTGTGTATATATACATAGCATATATCTTGTATAACAGCCGTACACACTGCCTATATTATACCAGATGTCAGGCTGGATGGTAGCGCTCAACTCGCAATCAAAGGGGGGTGACAAATTGAAATGCCACTCAAGGGGTCTGCTCAGTCCACCGTCCGTCTGGGCTTAGTATCACCATGATCGATGTCTACTGCGGTTGTCCTCTGGCAGATTCCCTCCATGGGAATGTGGAATTTCCAACGCTGACCGAGGGGTCTCCAGTCGAGGCGAGTGCCATCCCAGGGTTGTACATTTGAGCAGGAAAGACCCTTGGCAACTTTGTTGTCACTCTCAACGCAAAGATGAGATGACCGCCATAATCTCACCTGCTAAGATATATCCACTGCTGGATGAATGCTTCACCAAGCTGTCCGGCACATCTCAGTGCAAAGCTCCCTTTGGCTTCTGCGCATCATTTCATCACTCCATTTCCACTGTCGATAGACTCTCAAGTGAGTTTCCTCCCTTGGCTGCCACTCTCATGATTCCAATGCCATATAATGATTGTCTTAGTTAAAAACAAACAAAAAATCGGTAAAGTCACGTAGAAGGGAAATAATAAAATAATAAAAATAACATTTTTATTATTTTTTTTATTCTATGTGACTTTACCGAAAGAACCAAGAAGATGAATCCCTGCAGTCACGAAAGCTTTAAATCGAAATTTTACAAAATATTATTTCATAATGTATAAATCGTTTGTGCATGTTTAATTGCTGGTCTAAAGCTATTGGTGGACATTTTACATCTGTATGGAAAGAACGAGTCTATCCAAGTGGTGTCTTCTTACCCAGCTGGTCTTTCTTCTTGGTTATTTCGGTAAAGTCACGTAGAATGGAAAAAAAACATAATAAAATAATTCTTACTATTATTAAAAAAAAATTCCATTCTACGTGACTTTACCGAAAGAACCAAGAAGACGAATCCCTGCAGTCACGAAAGCTTTAAATCGAAATCAGCTGTTTTTTATTTTACCGACTCAAATTGTAAGATGATGATTCAAATGACGATTATTGTGATTTTACTGATTATTCGGTGATATTGCGTTGGCAGTGGTGCAACAAGCATAAATAATAAAATAAAATACTCAATACAGACATCAATAATGCTGCCTTGAAAAGGAAAAAAACCTATATAATAGGTGACCTTTCAGCCAATGGCCCTTCTTCATCACACACAGAGAGGCGGGAGAGGTCGAGTGAATTATGATCATGAATTATCAGACGATTGCCATCTGAAACGATGGATGGTGGATAAAATATGAATGTCACAGTCCACAGCACGACAGAGAGTAAAGTTAGCCAAAATATTCACAGACAGCGGTCAAAAAAACATGTTCTTTTCCGCAAAGCCACATTTGACGGATATTTAAACGCACAACCGGAGATAGGCGCAAATAGACGTTACAAAAATATACAAATTGTATCGTCGGTGGTGTGAACGTGAGGTGAGAGCGGAGATGGCGCGTAGAGTGGGCGAGTGGGTCGTGTTGCCGGTGGCACGGAGAGCACGTTCAAAGTGGGAATTGTCTGCTGATAGTAGATGGGGTGACACAAATGGAGCGGGTTGATTAAATAACGAAACGTCAGGGTACTCAAATGGTAAATGTTGTGGCTTTGCCCTCCAACACACCCGGTGTGCTGTACTAGTGATGTATTGTCACGTTTTGTTTACGTGACAAACTTTACTAATTGGCTGTGTCGAGTGGTGGTGGGTTTAGCGACGCATTTATATTTATGCGATTTAACCCCCAAAAAAACTCTTTTATGGAGAATAATATTATCCCAAGGCTACCTATTTAACCCATTGTGTTTAGTTTGCATGTTGTTGACTTAAAGCTTTCGTGACTGCAGGAATAAATATTATTTGGGTTCTTCGCTAAAGTCACGTAGAAGGGAAATAATAAAATAATAAAAATTAAATGTGACTTTACCGAAAGAACCAAGAAGATGAATCCCTGCAGTCACGAAAGCTTTAAAGTCACGTAGATATGTTCAAGGAAAATAACAAAAAACTACTTAGTTGCAATGACGACCACTTGCGTTGCGATCGAAACGTTGCAGTTTTTGGTTATTTTCCTTGAACCTATCTATGTGACTTTACCGAAAGACCCAAAGAATTTTGCTTGTCGTGTTTAGTTTGCTGTCCTTCCCCCCGCACCTCCTATAAGCACAGTTGGCTACGTACGGTGCGAAAGAAGAACAAACGTATGTGCAACTTTAACCTTGCGAAATGGGTTTAGGCTGTAAAGTAGTGGAACATTTTTATGCGTTTCGATTTTTCCAAAAATTGACGTGGCATGACAGCAGCCAAGGCTTGGGGGAGGGTGGGCAGCATTGCATCTGCCTCGGCGCGTCGCCGGTCTCAATACCAACTACTCATCGGGACACTTAACCCCCCCTTGGTCCTCGTGAAGACGCCGCGATAATGTCTACGCCGCTCAGTCCCCTGTCTCTCATTTATTACGCAACCACTTGCCGAGTACTCCTGACGTATTTGCACATATCACATATGGCAACTCCTAACTCATTTGCCTTTTATTTTGGTGAGTGCCGTGCGGGAAATAACTTGCGCTGCGTAATGCACTTTGTTTATAACCAGGTGAGAGCCAATAGTGAGCAAAGGTCTGCGTGTGTTTTTTTTTACAATTGTAAGAATAATTCTAGATTTGAAGTTTTCGTGACTGCAAGGATCCATACTCTTAGGTTCTTTCGGTAAAGTCACGTAGGTGAAAATAAGAATAATAAAAAAGTGAAAACAACTAAATTAAATCACGACGTTTCGGGCGCAACACAAGCGTCCTTCATCAGGTGGGGACCACCACAGCGAAAACAGTTGCTGAGGTATGCCGAAGAGATGGCTTTGACAAGGGTTTATATAGCTGAGGAGGGGGGGGGGGGAATGAGGGCAGGGTGAGTGTGGAGGCGGGGCGTGGGCTGGAGAGGCTAATCCTAAGGGTGGACGTAATTGTAAGAATAGCAATTCAGAATCCGAATATTTATTTATACCGGAGGAATCCGGTGAGCTATGAAGCTCCTTTTTTCTCACAGATGTCCAGTACTTATAAATGACATCGGTAAATAAAACAGAATGTTTAATGAAGAATGGATGTATAATTTTTTTTTCGTGTTTTAAAATAAATTGTTACAAGACCAACACAATAGTCAATGAAAATTAGATATACATACATTGAAAGTGCAATTTTATATTTACCAAAGATTAAACAAAGACAAAGTTAGATATAAAATTAAATTAGAATGTTTATTTTTATGTTGTCTTTTTGTGTTTGAAAGGTATGCAATGTTAATTTTGGTTAACAAAAAATATAATCTATGCACATTAATAATGTCTTAAGATGTGATCAGTTATAGCCTTGTCATGTCCTTATGAATATGTGCATCCAATTGACTTCAGCATCATTGTCATGTCATTGTTATTTTTTATTTGTAATGCGCTTTGCATGTGTCACAACAAGTGACAAAGTGCAATAAACCCATTCTACACATTTTTAAAGAAATTAATGCTTTGCTGCTACAGTATTTGCAAAAGGTTTTTTTTAATTGAAATTAATGTGATGAGAGCAGGGTTGCTTGTACACAATTGACTGCATTTCTGATGGACAATTTTACAAGGTGCGTAAGATTGATGATTCGTTCGTTTCATATCCCTACCATCATAAACCTAACATTGCAGAAATAACAAAGCCCTCACATTCGTTAATAACACTGTGGCCTTAAAACGAAAATGGCACAATAGGCAACGTTTTACAGCAAGGGCCCTTCTTCAAAGCACAAATACATCGTCTTACCTCTCTGACCTCTCTACGCAAGTGCCACGAAGAAAGGCCATTGTAAAAAACGTCGCCTTTTACATTTTTTTCCTTTTGATGCCACAGGGGTTGTTGGCGGACATGTTGTGTGGTTGTTGTCATTGTTGTTGTTGCATAGATCGCTTAACTGCACAGCCAGCACGAGACCGTCTGCTGTTAACTCCGGTGCTATTCTTGGGCTCCAACATAAATAGGGACAATCAGGTCAGCAGGCGTGTATTTGAGCAGTAAATTATGGTTATCATTTATGTTATACATTGCCTTTTTTATGACGAATATTACGATTCGTAATTGGTATATTATGGGCTAGACCGTGTAAGTATGATTGGTTTATTTTTGGTTGTTTATGTATGCATGTATGTTGAACTTCTTTCGCACCATACGTAGCTGACCGTGCTCATCTAACTATAACCCTCCACCACCCAACAGGGCCAATCATATCAAGTTGTCACGTGGGGGGCAAATATGCCACAAAACACGAGGATGTTGACAAAGCAAGCAACCTTTGTACAATTTTGACAAAAGCTCACCTCCCGTGAGGGCTTGTGATCTCAGGCAAAGCGTCCGAAACGTCGGAGCATTTGCAATGTTGCCTACTCTTCAATATTCAACCAGTTTGCTGAAAAAGCAAGACGAATTGTAATATTTTGCCCACTTGAATTGATTCGATTGGCTTTTCCGGGTGGTGGAGGTTTATAGTTTAAATATTGACATCACACCGGTGTGCTGTACTAGTAACGAATTGGCATGTTCTGTTTACGTGACAAACCTTACTAACTGGCTGTGTCGGGTGGTGGTGGGTTTACCGACACATTTATATATTTACGCGATCTAACCATAACCTGTAATTATGGATGATATTGGTCGCGAAAGCCTACGATCTCACCCCAAAATGAAGCGAATTATGAATCACTCATCATTTAACATGGACCAATTCAGCATCCTCCGGGACCAGGGGTTAGCAACCTGCCGCTCTGGAGCCACATGCGGCTCTTTAAGGACTGCTGCTTCGTGACGTTATTTATTAAGGACCACCATCTCATATTCACAGTGCATTGCGGCTCTTGAAATATTGAGCTTTTTACCGAATTCGAAATGAAAATGTCTCTTGTCATTTTGGTTGCCGAACTCTGTTTAGTGTACTTCCCGACATGCAACAAACTGCAAATTTGCCATGTGGGTACTTTCCAGACTGTACAACATGCAACAATTATAAAAATACACATTTTTTTTTTTGGGGGGGAGCTCAATAATGCATTTTTTTTTTGCACGGCAAGTGAGCTGTGAAGTCAAATCTGTCACGTGACCCGCGCACGTGGCAGCGTAACGCGTTGTAGTGTAGTGGTTAGTGCTTGTCGCTACGAACCCGGCGACCCGAGTTCGATTCCCGCTCACGGCCACCACCGGTGACGATTATTTCAACCGCTCCTGGGCCTCCCCTAGGTCGACTCAGCCTCAAACAAGTAACTGGTGTGGTGTTTGAACATCGCTAATGGGGAGACAAAGGCGACCAGGCGTGGTGAATCCAAGTCCCGAGTGAAGCCGGGTAGTAAAGCTAGTCATACTATATTTGAACAAAAACACTTTTGTTGACTGGATTCGTGCCTGCCTGGTTGGATTATTGGAACGCTGGCAAGTGTGCGTATGTGCTGGTAACATCACCACGCAGATCTACGTGATGATGCCATCTGCATCCCACGGCGTTGATCTGGGTTCGTGTGTCATACTCTGCACGTCATCACGCCTCACTCCCAATCACCCTTCACACTGGCCGTGTATCCCACACAAATACGACAGAGGAGGACTATAGAGGAGGGAGCTAGAGGAGAGAGGCAGGGAGAGAGTGAAAAAGTCCTGGAATTAAGGGGAAAGAGAGCAAAATTTAAAGAGGGGGAATAGGGAGGGCGAGGGTGAGAGGTGAGAGAGAGAATCAGGGAGAGAGATGGGGGGGGGCGAATTGGGTGATATGCAGTGAGTGAGGAGAGGAATATAGAGGGAGTGGTTTAAGAGGGGACAGAAAGGGATACACAGAAACGGGCAAAGTGAGATATTAATTGTTATATACAGCACAGAGAATGCAAACTAAAGGTGGAGAGTGACAGGGCTCTATATATGATGAAAAGTTTTGCTGGCTGGTTGGGGGGCTGCGAGGATCGGTCATGTCATTGGTGGTGTGATTAAAGAATCTCATAATTTTTCATTTTAATTTATGTTGTCTGTCTCATTTGTTTCATGAGCACAAAAGTTAAATTTACGTATAATTTTCATAAATGATAAATAAGTTATGCTTGCAGGCATTATTAAACATATCTATCATGAACTTAAGTATGCATTTTATTCAGTAAATGATTTGATAACTGCACGCCTAATCGGCATCGAAAAATGAAAAAAATCATGCATATGCATAGATCCCATCACGCATTCTAATGTGCGTTTGTCCTGCGGAGGCGTTTAATTCAGAATACTTTACTGTTGTAGTGCCAACGATTCAGAGATAGTTTCTAGGAGGCACTTTCTCGATTAACAACTTTCACAGTCTCGTCCGCACACTCTCCACAGTAGCTCAGCCGAGCCTGTACACTGCACTGGCTGTCTAACACTGACGGCGCTGACTGAGATAGCCAACTACTATCCTTAGTCGCGCGATATCTCGTGGAAACGTTTAGCGATGACGGCGACGAAAAGACAGCAATGACGAGACAAGTCCATTCCCAGAACTCCCGCTCTTGGCTCATTTTATGCTCCCAGCACGGCCTGGCTTTCCACCCTGACCGCGCCTCTCTTATCGAACCCACTCGCAGGTTCCAGGGGCCTCCAGACGGGGTCCTCCGTGACCCTTGCCCTAGTTGCTCCCCTCTGCCGACACACCGTGCTCACACCCTCACCGGCGTGTGTACTGTCTGTCCACCACAGTTGCCGCTGCTGTCCACCAGCCGGCGCTATTCCACTACACTCTCATGTTTCAAACCGCACGCCGTCTCAATGTGACTTCACACATAGTCGTGAGGGGGATGCGAGGCACGTGCGTGCGTGCTGTGCACATCCATTACCTTGGACCGCAAGAGTGAATCCTTTTAGCAATGTTTTTTAGTCATTCATAACCAAGTTTTGGCCGAACTTTTGATCAATTTGGCCAAGTTTCTTTTGAGTAAGTCCAAAATGAGCAACGCACCTCTATATAATAAAAACGAGTTTTTTTGGGGCTGGTCTTTGCGAGAGTTATCGTGACCCCACCTGATAGACAGACAGAGCTAATGCATTTACGCTTTCAACCTCAGTAGTGAGCGATAAAAATTACATTAAAACTAAGCTATTTTATTTAGCTGGTGAAGCCCACTGATCTATTCTGTCTTTTTCAGAGGTGACATGGCCACACATGATAGCTCATCAAAGTGGCTTATATCATCATACGTGGGAATTTATAGTCACAGCCAAACAATCCAAACGCTTGTTTCTAAATGCGGAGGGGAAAAACCGGCGGACCTGGAGAAAAATCCACGCGACTACCATGGGGAGATAACATGAACTCCGAATATACAGGCATCGTCAGGTTCTGAATCGAACCCACGACCTCCTGGCATACTAGGCGAGGAAGATAACATCTCCCCACCACTGCGGTCCACTCACAGCGCGTTAACACCACATTTCAAAGCGCCGATTGTCATGGAAATGAGCACCATTGTATTATATGTTTTGCAACTAATTATATGCATATTTCAGGGGCAGCGTACAACAGCTGGCACATATAGCTGTGTGCTTTATTGCTATTTTATTCACCGCAGTAAGAGCACGTGTGCTCGAGCCAACTGCTTATTCCACCTAAAGTGAATACCTTCAGCCGGGTCCCACAGCCAGCCAGAAAAAAACAATTGTTCATAACAATAGAGTAGCTTTGATTAATGTAATACAATACATTTAATTGATTAATTGAGTGTTGTTGTGTTTTTATGTTGAGTGGGTGGAGCATTCAATGTTTAGGGAGGCAAGAAAATGGTTTAAATTGATGTTAACGGCACTGAAATTGCAGTGTAGTTAAGGTTTTGTGACAGCGCTGTTTGAAATGATTGGCTCCGATTCATTGGAATGGATACAGCTTAGTCTCACCATTAAGGAAAATACTCTTTTTGGGAATTCGCAAGTCGATGGTGCCACATTACAGGACGTTCCAAGGTTACGTTTTATTTTGTCAGCTGAGCCCACGTTGCATTTTGTACACAGTCTAAAACTATACATATATATAGCCCATTATACCAAATTGTACATTCAAAGATTTTGTAAATGTGGATATGTACGAGAGAGGACGCCGATGCAAGCAAAGACACTGGGATATCTTTTTCTAAGGTGACCTTGTGAGGGAGAAAAAATGTTTGATTCAGAATAAGCAGCGGCAAACATTCACCCACTCAAGGTGCTTGCTGCCTTCAATTGGCCTAAGGTCTAACAAGGCAGTGGCGCGTGACATTTCAGGTCAGTTTCCCCGGCCGTCGCGATCACTCACGGTTACCTTATTCACCACCTGCGCCACGTTTGAGTCGAAGCTCGCTTTAAGTACCTTTCAACGAAATCTAGACGTGCAGGAAGAACTGCTGAACATGCGTTTTGCGCCCAAGTTTTTTTCATGCTGACGCGACACCGCCTCTTGAAAAACGTCGTCTTCGCTGCTGACTGTATGAGCGTTTTAGAAGGAGTGTTTTAGACGGAATGTCGTGTTATCTCGCGCTTGTTTTACTTTCTAACCCGTTGCGATCAACTCGCTTCGCGTTATTGAGATTGTCGCTCGCTTCGAATCCGGTCGTGGCATGTCAAGTTCAAATCCCTGCTGCGGCGAACATCAGGGGTGAGCGGTATTTGAACCGGTACCCAGGCACACGCTTCTTCATCAACTAGAGCATGGTGTGCTCAGTATGGAGACCAAAGACAAAGATCCCCTGTCCGGCCTTTAATAGACTGTTGGGGCAAGTGCTGTTAGTGAACATTCAGGCCGGTCCAGCAAACGAGGGGGTGTGGCCAACACCATGCCTGGCCTTCTTCGTCTCCCCAGGGAAAATATTTACACTTCGTA
Source organism: Entosphenus tridentatus (assembly GCA_014621495.2). Lineage (NCBI taxonomy): Eukaryota > Metazoa > Chordata > Hyperoartia > Petromyzontiformes > Petromyzontidae > Entosphenus > Entosphenus tridentatus. The sequence continues at coordinate 2,098,041 of CM025625.2, forward strand.
TCAAGTACTCATTTAAGGCCGAGTCGATCTAGGGGAGGCCTAGAACCAGTTTTGATGATCGTCACTGATGTTGGCCGTGAGCGGGGAATCGCACTCAGGTCGCTAGAATCTTAGCACAGTGTGCCAACCACTGCGCCACCACTCTCCACACTGTGAATACCACTCACACACACACAGGCACTACTTAAGGGGGCATTGTAATTTTAAAACGATAAAAAAAATGTAGCCAGCTTGTTGTGGAAATCCCTTCTTTTCAAAGATAAATCAGTCTTTAATCGAGTGGTGGTCACAATTGTACTGGATGAATAAAAAAACACAGATCAGTCACCTGGGATCACAAAGGGTTGCCAAAGGGGCAAGAAGCCAGCTCATTGAGACAATACCTGGGAAATCACAGAGGCAGATGGTCAATTTCACTTGTGATTCTTTGCCACTCATTTGTAAGTATAATTCATTTCACTCATGCTTCTGATATTAACGACATAAAATAACACTTTTTTTCTTCCATACGAAAATAGAAATTCGCTAATTGCTATTTGAATGTTTGAAATCAAATGTTGTCCAAAATCCTTTAGGAAAATACGTGAAGAGTCCGAAGCGTAAGCTTTCCGTGCGCACAAACTTCCGTTGGATAGTGTCCATGCCCGTTAAATGCCCTGAGCTGAGAGTACAATTTCCACATCGGATTTGAGTGCAATTTTTTAGTTTGTTGTCTTTCCTCTGCACCTCCGATTAACACGGTTGGCCACATATGTTGAGAAGGAAGTTCAACATACATTTATTTTGTCCACCACCACCAACAAAGTGGTATCTGTTTTATCTACCGAATAAGCATAATGGGCTGAGGCCACCTCAACGTGGGATATCCTTCTGTTTGCGAGTCAAAAGACTACCATGTTTAAGAATATAAGCATACTGTGATGATTATAATTAAAAAAATATTGTACGGTAATTGTTGTTTCAGACTATTGCTTGTTTTTAGTTTGAGCTTCAGAGGTTTAAATGAAAGCGTCATGTGTGATTTTGAGTGTTGAGTCTTTGGGGGCTAATGGAAAAGTTATTCTTCACAGGTGGCTAAACCAAGCATATTTTTAATTAAGCTTCTGTACACACGTTGCGCGAGTGTGTGCGTGCTTTTAATTGTCTTTCGTGATAGTGTCAATCGTGCAACATCTGTCTCGTTTTTTTCACCCGGTGTTACGTTGTCCCAGTTGGAGCAGTTCTCGTAAATATTGTTCGCTTGAGAAAATTGCCGACAACCTAACGTGGAACATGCTCATATTTTGTGTAATTAGTCTTTGTGCAATAATGAATATGACAAAAAAACACATCAGGTTTTTTTCCAATAGATGTATTCACTGACTGATGATGAATTGCTGCTATAATGTATTTTTGTGCACGTGTGTGTACAGCCTTACTGGTGCAGACGTGCCTGACTTGATTGTGAGCATCAGCAATCAGATGTGGATTTACCTTCAGACGGACGAGACGGTGGGTTCGCTGGGCTTCAAGGTCATCTATGAAGGTAACAGGCCCACAGTTGTGACACACGGTACCGGCACGCATTACCAACACACAGTGCCAACACACGGCACTTCAAAGTCACGAGCAAAGACGTGCGGCCCTGCAGTTCCTAAAAACGTAACAATTCCTTTTTTACTTTATCAGGCAAGGCCCACTGTGCTATGTAGCTTTCTTTCAGAAGTGACCTGGCCACAAATGATAGCTCAACGAAGTGGCTTGTCACGTGGAAATATATAGCAGCCAGATAACTCTAAACGCACGTTTCTAAATGTGGAGGGAAAAACCGGAGGACCCGGAGACAAGTCCACGCGACCACGGGGAGAACACGCAAACTCAAAATATACAGGCGTCAGGGTCGGGATTGAACCCACGGCCTTCTGTATACTAGGCGAGGTAGTTAACATCTCGCCACCTTGTATTGTAAACATTGCTGTTGGTGGAAGGGCATCCACTCGGTGGAGCTGCTAGACTACGGGCTTTTGGCCTACTCTTCCACGTGGGACCAGACGTGTTGTTGGAAGAGGTGAGAGTACCCACACGTTACCCCACCGCATGCGACCACCTGCCGATCAACTAACTTCGGTGCATCCCATTTATACTGCTTGGTAGACAGAGGAGAGGGGGGTTTAAGAAAAATTGTACCGCTGTTTGCTGATTGAATCGGCGACTTCGGAATTGCAAGTCCAGTGTGCCAATCGTCACTCCTAAAGCCACTGTCCAGTACGTATTGCCTTGTCTGCAATGCTGTGCTGCATACGGTAATGTAAAACTCCATCCTCTAACAGATGTAGACGTTCATTGTCAGCCTAACACGTAGGCTTCATTGTGTGGATCGAATCGTCGCATTCTGCTCGTAAGTTGCTTTGTTTAAATCACTTACAGGGCATATTTAACAAAGCAAGTACTGTGTCAGAAAATGACCGTGATCAGCGGCAACGTGTAGTGATTGTAGTCATGAGAGAAAAAAAATATCTTGCAATCATTGAAAATATGTAGCACTGTCATTGTAGATGTATTCACTTATCACAGTACTCACCAGTAGCAATCTGGTTTCGCTTACGAGACCAATAACATTTAGTGATTTGATGGTAGACAATACGAATGTTAACACACACGACGTGTATTTTAAAGCATCCTGCCACACTCTTCCACGTACTCTAAACATACAACATATACATAGACAAAGATGCCCCGTATTACCTTAACAAAGACTGTTGGGGCAAGTGCTTTTGGCAAACACCTATGAAGGCAGGCACAAAACATGAGGGGGTGGGTGGCCAGCACCACGCCCGGCCGCCTTTGTCTCCCTGGTGCTGATGTTTACACACTGTACCATTTAAGGCTGAGCGGAAATCAAACTTGGGTGACTGGGTTCGGAGCGCAGTGCGCTAACCACTCCGCCACCGCTCCCCATATACACACCGATCCACCAAGACTCATGCGTGCACACACTCAGACTTTATTGAGGCCCAGTTGGGAAATATGTCGTGTGCATTAGCTTCTATTCCAGTTTAAATATAGATGCGTCTCTCACATACCTTTGCTGTGATAAACTAAATTCTAATGGGATGACCTTCCTGACCTCAAAATTCCCCCCTATATGCAATGCCACCTGAAGAGCCAACACAAAGTAATCATCTGTGGTGTTTGAGGCTGTCGGTCTTATATTGCAATCCTTACAACAGCTGCCAATTTTTAGAACAGATTTGTTGCTTGAAATGTAACAGTTGCGCGTAGTTGAGCACTGAATTAGGTTACCTTGGATGCCGTATTGCTGTACTCATGTGTAGAATTCGAAATGCAAATTTAATAACAAAAAGTAATACTCGAAAAATGTGGCAGGCTTAGAAAGTTATTGAATAATTTTGAAATTGAACGAAAGGCAGCTTATAGTAACTTTACGACATTGAAGACAAAATGTAATCGGAAGACGTGTGTGTTTATATATTGCTACTTACTCACGATTGCTTAGCACAGCCCGCCAAATGAGGCCCAAACTGCCAAGTGGCCAACAACAAACAGCACTTTTAAAGTTGTAATGCTGCAGATGAGAGTTAACACATTTCTTGAATCGGGGCAGGTTTTAAGAACTTTGGAAAAGAGGCAGTGGGATGGAGCGAATCGCCAAATGGCGTTGTGCAAATGATTAAGCAGACAGAACCGTTGTAACAGCCTGGCGGTTGAACGCAGTCGAGTTTGGTCATACACCGTACATACTGAACGTACTCTGAACGTTCAACGTCTCTTCAAAATTAAACGAGGATGAGGCAAGTTGCTCATCTCCGTTGGTGGTGCTGAGCCAGTGATGTAAGTACCTGTTCGCGCACAGCACAAAGAGCATCCTGACTGTGTCTTTCACGGGTCCACTTAGCCAAAAATGAGCACCCGTTAGGCTGTATCACCTCCATCGTTTGGAAGGAGAAGGATGCTCAGATTGTGCTACTGCACGTTCACAGCACCCAGTTGCTAGCCTTAATGCACGGTAGCTTACGACATGTTCATCATTCTTATGTCGCTTGCCACCGATATTAGCCATGACTGGGATTGAACTCAGGTCGACAGATTCATCGAGAAGACCATTTCATCACCGCTCCTAATACAGGCATATATATATAAAGAGTAAATGCACTCATAATACTATTCAGTTCTTTGTCACTCCGCTGCTTGATAAAGTCCTCCCCGTGTGGTGTTAGTTGTGCAGGTTTTGTTTCACCATACTTCACCACTCTGGTCAGTGTGTATGTTGACGACGCTGGGGCGGAGGCAGGACTGGTTCAGTTTGATTCCGCTCATATTTGGCATGGCCATAAATTCAACTTGGGTGGCTGGGTCTCCAGTGCATTGCTCGAACCACTGTGCCACCAATCCCTGCTTTGTTGTGATGAAAACGTTCCACCTTCTTGGGGCTAAAAGGGGGGTTACTCCAGACAATCGCTTTACACATGGTAGCATTGACTCCGGAGGGGTTGAGTCTAGCCTTGAACCGGGTTGTGAACTCGCAACTTTCAAATTGTGAGTCAGATACTCTGACCACAACCAAATAGATATGTGAAGCTTTCGTGACTGCAGGAATCACTCGTTGGTTATTTCGGTAAAGTCATGTAGAAAGAGAACATCAAATAATAATAGAATACGATGTTTCGATTGCAACACAAGCAACTATCATCAGGTAAGAATGAATGAGAAAAAACAAACATAGTAAACTTAGAAATATAATGCAATACGACACAGAGAGTCGGATAAAACAACGGTCAACACCCTACCTGGTTGATTACGTTCTTCCAAAGATTGCTATTTGAGAGAGAGACAAAACACAGACACGGAGATAATGTAGACAGACACACATGCAGAGAGAGACACACAGAGCGAGACACACACCAAGACAAACAGTGTGTGTTTTTAGCAATCTTTGGAAGAACGTAATCAACCAGGTGGGGTGTTGACTGTTGTGTTAGCCGACTCTCTGTGTTGTATTGCATTATATTTCTAAGTTTACTATGAGTTTTTTTCATTAATTCTTACCTGATGATGGTGCTTGTGTTGCAATTGAAACATCGTATTCTATTATTATTGATTTAATTTTCTACGTGACTTTACCGAAAGAACCAACGAGCAGCTATATATGTGTATATATGTTTTCACCTATGAGTGTCTCATTTAAAAACTACAGATTGACATTTCTAAACAAATAGCAGAGCGTGCTCTTGGAGTGGATAGTAATTTCAGGGACAAAGGCAGCTGTTGCAGCTGGCGGGTTTTGTGCGTCTCTAGTGGATGACGACCTCGCCATTTTGCCGTTTGCCTAGCACTCAGTTTGTTAGATTTTTCTTTATTTCACAACATTACACGAACAGCAGAGGTCAAGTCAGAGGGGTCGAAACTGTTCCACGACACATTGCGAATGCCTGGAAGGTATTCTTTGAGTTGGAATGACATGTGAGCCGTGGAAAATGGTTCTCAAAAAACAGGCATTGGGGCGGCCGCTCATCTGCGTCAGTGGCTCCGAGCCAATGGCAGGAAAACAGTTCACGTTCTCGTCGCGGAAATATTGTATCTGCCATAGTGAAATGATACACTGCGGCTAACCTCCCCAAATTTAGTATTTAAAATCACAATTATGAATCGTGCACTCGAACGACAGGCATCCCTTATATACATAATTCTAAAGTTTGAATCATGCAGAATACATTCTCAATAGTTCATGAATAAGTTATTTCCTCATTCACATTGCATGATTCTCGCGGTTGGAGCGCTCCAAGTCGCACGAAGAAAGTCCATAATAAAGGTTTTTGGGTTAGATCGCGTAAGTATAAATGTGTCGTAACTCTCCACCTCCCAACACAGCCAGTAAGGTTTGTCACAGTAAACAACGCGCCAATTAGTTACTACTTCAGCCCACCGGTGCGTTGGAGAGTAAATCCACAACGTTTACAATTTGAGTAGTGCGGCGTTTCGCTGGTAATTACATCCAGCATCATCGGGCGATTTGCCAGAAAAATGAAGCAATCCACCTGCTTCCGGTCCTAGAGCAGGACGCTGTCATCACTGAACCCATCAGGTGTAGAGATCAGAGGCGAAGCCGACGTTGCTAAACGAATAAAGTCGCCGGTTTAAAATCCTGGCGGGGGGGGGGGTCAAGGAACCAGAGCCCGGACTTTTACTGAGACGGGTAAGAAGAGGCCCATTGAGTTACAAAAATCTCTCCTGCAAGACGGGCGACCTGACAATAGAGGAGGCAATGTTGGCACGTTACGTGAAATATTGAGAAATAAAATAAAGCTGGCAAAACGCATTTAATTATAAAACTATATTGGCAAAGTCCGGGCAGGGAGGCCTGCAAAACGCAGCACTTAACAACTGACGTGAGCTCACCATTCTTCAATAAGCTGAATAAAGTACCTCCATTGGATATAACCATCGACCATCCCATGTATCGGATTGAGTTGTGTCGGGCAGTATAAATGTGTACTCTTTGGTTCTTTCGGTAAAGTCACATAGGTAAAAAAGAAAAATTGAAAAAATAATAGAAATAAAGTAAATTTACTTGTATAAAAAAAAAATTTTGATTAAAAAAATTTATATATAGATTTTTTTACGTACGTGACTTTACCGAAAGAACCAAAGAGTATGGATCCTTGCAGTCACGAAAACTTCAAATATAGTATAAATGTGGGAATTTCACGACTGGCCGAATCGAGGTGAGCAGCACCTCGCCGTGTACGGGAGCACACAATGCTGCATCACTCGCCTCTGACAGCCGATGTGAACCTCATATCGTACTGAATCACCAGAATGTGCATTGCCCGAAACCAGTAACACTTCAGTGTTAATTCAAACATTAGCTCTTAAATTTTTTTTTTGGGGGGGGGGGGGACTTAAGCAGACATTGAGCAAACCACGAATATACAAGACAATAAATGCAACACATCTAAGAGCTGTGTTAATTTACGCGCCAATTATCTCGTGAATCATTAGTCAGAGCGCATGTTGTATCTTTTTGTCTCTTTAATTGCTTATGCCTGTGTTTTGTTCGTCGTTTCTCCACACTGGATTACATTCTTTCGCACCTCACACCCCGAGTGGCGCAGCTACCGTAAAACATCCGCTTTGAACATTCCCCACGATCAGGGGTTCGGCAACCTGCCGCTCCGGTGCCGCGTGCGGCAGGCTTTTTAAGGACAGCTGCTTCGTGACGATATTTATGAAGGACCACCATCTCGTATTCTCACATGCATGCATGAATGTGTGTACGCTGAGCTTATTTCGCACCGTACGTAGCCAACCGCGCTAATTGGAGGTGTGAGGGATACACAACAAGCAGCTCTTGAAATATAGATTTTTTTTTTCATACCAAGTTCTAAAAAAATTGGCTCTCCCTGTTTTGAAAGCCGACCCTGAAGGGTTTCCCTTCAAGTGCTTAGTGGAACCTTAAAACGAGACCTTTGCCTTCATTGAATGGCACTCCTGGTTGTGACGTTCATGATGACGACAATGAAAAGGTAAGAGCGTAGCCCTACAATTACTCTCTCACGCCACTGTTGGCAGAAGGACGTCCACGAGAGGGAGCTCTAGAGAGGCCCTTTAGATGGTACTTATCTTAGTCTTCCATACCAGCCTATCTATATTGAAAGAGTTGGAAATAGCCATGCTTCACCACACCACTCGTGATCTCTCAGTCTATCTGTGGCGAACTCATTTATGCCGCTGGGTGGACAGAGGCTGGAGAAATTTGATAAAATGTACCCGTTGTCTTGACTGCCATGCTGGGAGATCGAACCAGTGACCTTTGGATTGTACATTCAGTGTCCTGACCTTTACACCACAGCGGCACCCCTGACGATAGGCGAGTTGTCACTCTGGAGACCGAGAGATCATTGATCGATGTTCGGCCACCGGGTTGACGATGAAATTCGTGATTTTTCACTAGACAGAGTGGGGCGCGTGAAGGCTGGCATCTTCCCCCCCCCCCCCCCCCAATGATGATGATAAGACAGACGTATTATAGATGGGACAGCCGAAGTATTAGCCGTGATGCCATCCCCTTGGGCATCACCGCTTGACTTTTATCCCGTCGCCCAATTGCATTTGTTTCTCCCCCTTCCCCTCGTCAGAGATTGAAGCCGGGACGTGCGGAGACCCAGGTGTGCCTCCTTACGGCAGGAGGGACGCTGGCGGATTTGCCCACGGCGACCGGCTGACATTTGAGTGCCAGTCGGCCTTCGAGCTAATTGGCGAGAAGGCCATCACCTGCCAGAGCAACAACCAGTGGACAGCCAGCATTCCCAGATGCATATGTGAGTGCTGCCACCTCGACAGCATGCCCAAGAAACGTGCGTGGTTGGGGTTGGGGCGGGGGTCACATCCGTGGCTTTGTTTTTCTTTGTTGGTGGCAGACCGTGCCGGCATTTGTCTGCGTGCCACCATATCGTACTTCCAACAAGTGTGGGGCAGTGATCTGAATAGGATTTAAAACATAACAGGACGGTGGGTGGCTCGGCAAGCCGAAAATAATCTTGTCAAAGTAATGAAGCCGATTCTTCTGAGTTTCAGTCACCTATGGTTAAAACTGCTAAAATTAGTTTTTCTTTTTACCAGGTAAAACCTGCTGAGCTATATTGCTCTTTTTCAGAAGTGCCCTGGCCACAAATGATAGCTCAACAAAGTGGCTTGCCATCATGTGGAAATTTATAGCAGCCAAATACTCTGAACGCTTGTTGATTTCAAATGTGGGGGGAAAAACTGGAGGATCCGGATAAAAATCCATGCGACCACGGGGAGAGAGATATACAACCTCCAAATATACAGGCATTGTCAGGGTTGGGATCGAAGCCACGACCTCCTGAAAACAGATGAGGGAGTTAACATCTCACCGCCTGTCGTGTGTGGGGAGCTGTCGTGTGTGGGGAGCTGTCGTGTGTGGGGAGTTGACGGTGACTGCCTGGATAATAATATTTGCAACAACAAAAAAACAATCACGTGAAATATGTAAAACGAAAATGCTCACATTGGTTATGTCTAAACCCGACGATTTCAATATGTCACTGTAATACAAAAACGACTGATCAGAAATTACTTCAGAATTAATTCTGTATCATCATCCTGAGTCAGTTGCTGACATAATGTGAAGCGCTATGAGATCTCTTTTACCAGTGGCAAAATATAATAGTAGGTTTTTA
>CM025625.2:2107250-2184737 GCA_014621495.2 Entosphenus tridentatus
AGGTGTCAGTTTTGTACCAGTTAAAAGGGTAAAAACCTACTATTATAATGTGAAGCGCTGACCATTGTGTGAAGCCCGGATGTAAATTCTTATATTTTTCATTAATTCGTTGAAAAATATGTGTTTACCCATAACAAACTAACAAAAATAAGACTTCCATATGTATGTGTCATTGGCTAAGTATCTATCTATAAATATGTTAAGTTGTTCACGTATATATAATTGCGTCCCATTTGTGCAGTCTATTGGCAACACAAGTTATCAGACTTGCTGCACTTCAGCATGGCTTGGGAATTGGGATTTAATCCCATAATGGGATTGTGGGATTGAAACCCAGGACTTCAACGGCTTAGATCAGTTCTGTGATATCGGCACAGCATTAACCTCTTTAGGCACCCATCCAATTCCCTGAAATAAGCAGATTTTATACGCACACACGCACGTTCCTGCCTTTTTAATCTATGGGGAGCAGCAGTTAGCGAACTGCGCTATAAACCCAGCAACTCAAGTTCGATTCCCGCTCACGAGCAATAAATAGGTCGACTCAGCCATATATTAGTACTTGGGATGCTGTGTTAAACATGGGGAGATAAAGGCGTCCAGGCATAGTGCTCCCCACACCACTCCCTTGTGTGCCGTGTCGGCCTTAATAGATGCTCGCTAACAGCATTTGCCCCAACAGTCTGTTAAAGCTATATGGGGGGTCTTTGTTTCCATGTATGCTTGTATGTGTGTGTATGTGCGCTTGTTGGAGTCTCTGTGTATGTCTCTATGCAGCAATCATGAGCACATCGCTCCATTACGTCAGTGACATTGGGTTCCATTCCTGGCCATGCACATCTGTAAAAAGTAGTGATCTCAACTTGGCATTTGGTCTCTGCTAGATCCATTTAGCCTTAAACGAGAACATCGATAAACAAAGGTGACTCAGGACAGTGCTGCCCACACCACCCCTCGTGGGCCATGCTGATATTAGTCGTCGCTTTCTAACAGCGTTTGGCCGTACAGAATATCAGCCACCACAGAGCATCCTTTTGCACATGACGATGATGATGTGTCAAGGGATGCACAAACCCCACCTCCCAAGTGCTGGATTACAGCGAAGAACTCTGGCAAAGAACGGGTTAATAGTGGTAGGCGTGAATTAGATGCACTGGCAAAAACTCGGATTGCCTGCAGAATTCTTTCAAGTCTCTTGAGAAGAGCTTAAATCATTGCTCGTACGTGGTGCGTATAAGCACACCCAGGTCCTTTGATAGGTGAAAATGGAATTCCTGCTGTGCTCATGTGAGTAGCCTTAACAAGCCTTCATCAATTCCCTTTGCCTAAAACGTATTCCATTGAAGTTTAATATTCATTGCATGAGAGCACCTATGATTGACACGGTTGGCTACGTGCGGTGCGAAAGAAGTTCAACAACAACAATGTACATAGAGCCATCTTAAAAAAAAAATGTGGGCAAATGTTCCATAATTTTATTTTGGGTAAATATGCTTGGCAATGTTGAACTGTGTCCTAAGCATTCGCAGTTGTTAATGCATGCAAATGTTGTGTGTTTACTCTCCAACACACCAATGTGCTGAACTATTAACGAATTGGCATGTTCTGTTTACGTGACAACCTTACTAATTGGCTGTCGGATGGTGGCGGGTTTAATGATATATTAATATTTATGCGATCTAACCAAAACACCTCGATTATGGATAATATTGGTCGTGAAAGCCTACGTGTTAAAATGTTACTGAGTTTGTAATGTATCATTTATGGCAGCCATCCTATTGTGGATGGCTCTGCAGTTATAAGACACAAACGTAGGATTGAAAGGTTTGTGATTTCAAATCCAAGCCCATAATCTTTATTAAGTTCATAAAATCAACGCCGGTTTGTTGAAATGTGGTAGTCGTGATCTTATGCAGAGGTTGGCCTTGGCCATGGCAGTGTGGAATGATTTCACTTGCTCACTCGGGGTCGCCAGTCTAGGGATGAGTGTGACCTCATTGCTTGTTTGATCGGACACGCCTTGACTGTCAGTCACTTCATAGAATAACCACGGCAGTGCAAAGCGTAATATGATAATGATGATAATATTGCCGGCCAGATATGATGCACTGATCAGCTACGTCAGCAGAAGAGCGATCGGCTCGCAATCAGAAGGTTGCATGTTCAAATCGTGGCTTGGTGTTGACTCAGGCCATCATCCCTCTTGGGATCAAAAACATTTGTACCAATTGGTTGGGAAGTCACCAGTCCTTGTCCTATGGATAGACTCACCCCCAGCCAGAGGAATGTGGAATTCCCCTCCTGGTGAAGGGCTATAAATGGGATATGAGCAACACCTGAAAGCTTATTTGAGCAGGAAATAACTTTTTGCCTTTTCGCTTTACAATTTAGTGCCATATTTATTACCATATAGCAACTGTTTATTGTGACTGTAGTAAAGTTTCTTCTCGATATTATTCATATGTTTTGAAGCATAAATGTGGGCAAGAATTGGATATGCAGCAGTTATCGAAATGTACTACAATACTGAAAGACTGAGTCTGATTAATTTTCATGCTGCCCATGGCCATGCATGCCTGTAATCCAGCACCGTGGAAGCAAGGGCTTGTGGATCACACAAATGTTGCTAAACTCCCTTCCCATGTGCATCGAGCTGCCATGCTCTGGCTTGGCAGGAGAAGGCAGTGCAGCTACGGGGGACTCCACCTGTTCCATCTGTATGGGATGGTTGTCCCCCGCATGTAATAACACTCATTAACCCTTTCCCATTCCGATGACGTACGTGTACGTACGTGCACGTGATTGTAACGGAACCGGAAGAAAAACTAAAATTAAAATAACTTCATCGGCACTGAGGCTTCCACAAGGCCATGCGGGAGGGCGTGTGGCACAGTTATCGTAGAGTGCAGCAATCATGTCGCTACAGTTCTCTGCGGTGAGCGACTTTAAAAACAACGGCGCTATGCCTCTCTAAATAGAATTGACAGTAACCGCTTGCACGTTCCGAGATTCAGAGGTGAATGAGACAACCGCTCTGCAACGTGGAGATGTCAAAGAACGGGAAAGGGTTAATTGTCCAATAACACCTTAACATAGAGGAATGCAGAGCTTGGGGTGGAATTTGATGCCGGTTCCCCGCGTGGCTTCCATTACAGCCTGTCTGTGCTTTCTCGCTCCTCTGAGTCGTTCTATCTCTTGGAGAATCTGCGCATACTGGGCGGTGCATCACAAGTTTGAATTATTTTATTACGACTGTCCTTTTATAGTTAATGCATGTGCTTACTAAGTGTTGTAAGCTTGTGTATCTGCATGTGATATTCAGTACGTGTGTAGTGTGCTTCAAATTTGGTGTGTATGTAGGTTGTATGTATGTTATTCAAATTATGTGACCGTACAATATAACTGTAGAAAGGGTTTTTGGTTTGTATGGACCTTTTCGTTTGATCTTTAAGTGACATTTACGATAAGAAGGTTGAAGTGGAATAATGAATTTGCCATTGGGGGAAAAAGGAAGGCTTGCCAAGGTAACAATAGTGAAACTTGACACATTTATTGGATTCAACTCCTTGCCATCTGTGACGAGCGCTAGAGACAATGTGTCAAAACATTAATTTCTAACCGCATGTCATCACATGCATTACTTATTGCCGATGTGCATCAATTGAAATGTAGGGATACGGCGGGTCTGAAGTTCGCTCGTGCATAAATCTGCCCTTGTAAATGCGTGTGTTTCTGGACGTGAAATTCTCGTGAAATTGCACCTGGCCTTGCAAATAACGCAATCGGCTTGTAAAGTCGCCCGTTTAAAAATTCAAAGTCAGGGATGGATTCCGGCCATTGTCATTCCGGTTGGAGTTGGTATAACATAAAATAAATCACGACGTTTTAAAACAGTCTGCCTCAGCAGCAGACCATGCTTTCCCACCTGATGATGGACGCTTGTGTTGCGCCCGAAACGTTGTGATTTATTTTATTTTATACCTACGTGACTTTACCGAAAGAACCAAAGAGTATGGATTCCTGCAGTCACGAAAGCTTCAAATTCACAATGACTGTCCAATTGATACAGAAGCCCACTCCGTTGTAATGTGAAATTGTGTTTACTGGGGAGAAGAGCACCGCCCTATGCAAACTTGGTTTTAAGCTCCCTGCCTAACTAAAGTCATTTATGCATCTAATTTGTGAGGTAAGAGTCTAATGATATTTACTGAGACTCATCCTCATTTATAAAGGACTCAAAAATAAACTTCTGTAGCAAAAAAGTAGTATTTTGCGTTTCTTATCTCTGAGCCTTGGTGATTTATATTAAAGGTGCCAATGATTGTTGATGCTGCTGATTTATAATTAGTGATGTTAGCAATATTAAATAGTCTGGTCCTGAGCCAAAGATGGAATTCCACATTTTCAGTGCGGGGGCCCAGTTCCTACAATAAGTGGTACCAATTTTATATGCAGCCAGACAATCACTCACATTGATCCCTGACTGGGATTTAACCTCGCCGGGCTTCCCATTGTGAATCAGAATCAGTGTTCATTCATACTGGAGGAATCCGACGAGCTATAAAGCTCAACAAAAAACACAATACGAGTACAAAGTGTAGGAAAGCTAAACAAATCACTCACAAAATAAAAATAATCTTTTGTTATTTTACCAGGTAAAGCCCACTTAGCTATTAGATGATTTTTCAAAAGCGACCTCGCCACAAATGATAGCTCAAGAAAGTGGCATATCACAGAAGCCAAATTATTTTAATAATTGTGCTGTCTGACGAGCTAATGTTCACAGCAATGGCGATGGTAACTTATCGCTCTGCTGACCATTGACAACGCAACTCCGTGCCGTCACAGTCTCTTGCTTCTTCAACTACACGGCCGCGGCGAGCGTGGTGCTGTCGCCAAACTACCCCGAGGGCTACGGCGGGAACCTCAACTGCGTGTGGCTCATCATCACTGCGGCCGGCAGCCGCATCCACGTCATCTTCAACGACTTCGACGTTGAGACGCAGTTCGACTTCCTGACGGTGCGCGACGGCGAAGACTCGGAATCGGCGATCCTGGGTACCTTCACGGGCGGCGCCGTGCCCACGCAGCTGTCGAGCAGCAGCCACGTCGTGCGCCTCGAGTTCCAGAGCGACCACTCAATGTCGGGGCGGGGGTTCAACATCTCCTACACCAGTAGGTGTCCCACCAGTGTACACGTTAGCCATGGTGGCGAGACGTTAACTCACCCACCTGGTGTCCAGGAGGTCGTGGGTTCAATCCCTGACCCCGACTCCTGCTGTATATTTGGAGTTTGCGTGTTTTTTCTCTCCCCGTGGTAGTGTGGATTTTTCTCCAGGTCTTCCGGTTGTTCCCACCATATTTAGTAATATGCATTTAGAGCATTTGGCATCTACTATAAATTTCCACGTAATAAGCCGCTTTATTGCGCTATCATTTGTGGCCCGGTCGCTTCTAAAAATAACTAGTTGTCTCAGTGGGCCTTACCTGATAAAATTAACAACATTTTTAATTTTTATTTAGTTTATACACCAGAAAAACGAGTGTATGTGGTGCATCAGAGACAGCAGATACACTCACACGCTCACATGCCAGTGGGTGTACCAGTGAGGAAGATACCACGTGTCACACTAATACACCACATACACTCTGGTCACACTGATATGCCAAGTGTGCCCATGAAGCAGATACCACATGTCACACTGATATGCCAGTCGGCGTCCTGTTGTTAAACCAGTGTCATGGTGATAGACCAGTAGATGATCTGCTTATTGCGGAGAAGGTATGCCATTAATAGAGCTATACTGTTACAGATACCCCACTGTATCCAATACACCACTGTCATGGCGGTATATTATAAAATAAAAAATGATCATTATTATTTACCGTTAAATATTCTGCTATCATAATAGTAACTATCCTGTGAATGCACGCACCACTGTGCTTCCAGTCGGCAACGAGAGTTGGTCCGGCACTTGGCCCAACTTAAATCAATTTGGAGGATTCAAGTGGAGCCCAGCCCAAGTGCACAACCAACGTCATGAATGCCAAAAACAAAACCGCCACATCCAACTAAGTGTCTTCTCGATGAAGGAGTAGGGATTCCAGCAATATGTATCATGCTGATATGCGTGTGTGGTGTTTTCCACTGATGTAGCAGCAGCTGCTGTTCTTCTGAGGTGTAGCGCAGTGTCCGGCCAGGCGGCTCAGTGGTATAGTGAGTGGCTCGCAATGGGCAGGTTTCAAGTTCAACTCCTTGTTGTAGGTTAACTAAGCCCATCATCCTTCCGGGGGTCGATGCAACGGTCTGTAACAAATGAGTACCACTTAATTGGAACGTTAACAGTGGTTGTCCAATGGATAGACCGACGCCCGCCCCCGCCCTAGGAATGTGGAATTTTCACGACTGACTCAGGTCTGTACTTTTCCAAAAAGCATGTGGGAATGTACAGCACCTGCAGTGTGGATAAGAGGTCATTGAATGCGACCACAGTTGTAGTTCTGTGATATCAGCTTCCATGGACTGGTCTCGATCATAGGGTGTTGCGCAACCCTGAGTGATTTCTGGACTGACATTCCATCGCTGGATGTGATGCCAAGAGGATACTTGGAATACATTGGTAAAACAAAGGACAAGAACACGCTTATAAAAAGTTCGTTTTCATCCACACGCAATGCCTTATGGGACGTTGATAAAATTGCCTCCCGATCCCATGGCCTTTAAGTGCGTGCAATGGTGCCAGAGCTAATATTTGAGCCCGGCTACAAGACCACATTAATTTATAGAGGCAGATCTGTGCACCACATAACACACAAAACCCAGCCCCCTGTAACGTTTCCACTGAAATGTCCTCAGCACTAAGTAAATCTTTACATACTGCTTCGTCAAGCATCCAACCTATAGCCTGCGGGCTACGTGTAGTCTGCAGTGCAACACCACCACCACCAGCCCTGTCCAATGCCTCAGGCGACTGCTACATGACCTCTTCCCAATGTGTCTCATTAATTTCTATGCCGCTGGATATTAGGTACAATGTCGCACATCCGACCCGCTGGGGACTGAGTTGTAAGCCGAGATTTGAAAAGTTGAATATTTGAACATAATTTGTTTTCATCTTTTTTTTTACATACATATTCAATGACAGTTGCACCACCGTGGACGAACAGGTTACTGGACGGGAAATATAGCGCGCACTTCTCAAAACGTGAGAGATGCTCTCTCGTGCTTGAGAAGTGAGCGAATGCACGCGAGATTAGGAATGCGTACCCACGCGCGAAATGGTCGAGGTTGTGAACATCTCGAGAAAATGGCAGTTGCACCCTGCACACTGGTCAGGGCAGATGCGTGACGGTCGATGTGCGACATTTGCTTTTTGTGTTTAGTTTGTTGTCATTCCCCGCACCTCCAATTAGCACGGTCGGCTACGTACGGTGCAAAAGAAGTTCACCATACACACGTTGTGCTGTGTTACGTTTAACATCGCATTGCCCCCAGCTCATGCCAATCATCAAAACAAAATTTACTGTCTCGCGTGTCCGCAGCTTTTGGCTACAACGAATGCCACGACCCCGGCACACCAGTGAATGGCCGCCGCTTTGGAGAGGAGTTCCAGCTGGGGCGCTCGGTGTTCTTCGTGTGCGAGAACGGTTTCGTCCGCTCCCAGGGCACGGAGAGCGTCACGTGTGTGCGGCAGGGCGACATCATCAGGTGGAGCGCCCCGCTTCCGCGCTGCGAAGGTAACGCGAAGCCAAACCCCCTTGGACACTCACGTTTGGACATCTCTGGACGTCTGTTAAAAAAGAAAAAGCTTCATAGCTCACCGGATTCCTCCAGGAGGTTCTGATTCCATTCATGGCTGGAGCTGCTTCATGCGGACTGAATTGCCGTCTGCTTCACAGTGGACTTTTAAAGATCCCGCGACGTTATTAGAAAAATAGGCCATGTATGCCACCATCGCAGTCAACATTTTGGTAAATTATGGCAAATTAATTAATTGGGGAAAACATCGACTTCCCTTCCTTACCGGCAAACGAATACCCAGTTGCAGACAAGGGCTGCATACATCTGTAAAGGAGAGCCGACACAAGGTTGCAGGGGCTCTTATTGTATTCCTTTTCTCCCATCCACACCTGTCTCCAGCCGTTCCCGCCAACAAACCCCTCTTCCCGCCCATTATCTCCCTTATATCTCCTCATCTGCTCCTCCCCCTTCTCCTGTCACCGTCCCACTCCACCTCCTATTGGTGGGAATTCTTCCCCTGACACCCCTACACATCTCTTGTCACATCGAGGCAGCTGCCACTGGGGGTTTTCTTGGCTAGACTGCGGAAGGGCATTGTTGGAACGGTTGAGATGTGACTTGAAGCACTTTAAATTGCGGAGGCATTTTTAAGCGCCCCGTCGATGCAAATTCTTTGAAAATCACTTGGTAATAGACCAGGTGGATACAAGAGTGTTTGAATGAGTAAACTAAATTGATGTTTCTGTTATCTCTGTTAGCCTAATTTCAGTGATATATATTATGAAAGCAGCATGACACTTGTTACTCCTGTGCAGCCATAATTTGTCATATTTTTGCCGCTGGATGGCAGGTGTACCATGTGATCATGATGACAGTGCCCATGGACAACCTTAAATAAGAAGTGCAATTATTGTTTTTCTTTTCCTTTTTCTCTCTTGATTTAAATGCAAGTGCAATTTATTGCGGAGTAAAGCTGCAATATGGTCACGACTACGTTTATGAACCGTGCCAACATTTGCAAACAAATGGAATGGCGGCATTGAGTCAAAGATGTCTTGCCCTCGCGCTGGTTTCTGGCCAACAAGGAATCACAATATAAACATTATATTTTCTCTATGGTCTCCTATTTGTATTTTTGACACCCAACGTTCACACGCTGTTGGCGATTATATAGATTTTTTTGTGGATTATTGCTTTAATTCTTATCCCTGTTGAGCACTGATATTTGCTAAGTTCCTACCTGCAGATCGTATACAATTGACAATCAACATAGCAGTTGAAGCACCAGCTGGCTTGCCTGCTTCTGTAGTTATCTCACATGTACGCTCACCTCCCGTTCGCTAGAAATTCTGAGTACTACGCAGTTGCCACCATATCTTTGTTACAGCTTCATTCCTTGACAATGTTCACTTGTCTGCGCCCTCCCTCGGAGGACAGCAACACGAAACAAATCCCCTCGTTCTAATGTTTACTTAGTAAGGATAACACATACGTATGTATGTTGAACTTCTTCGCACCGTACGTATCCAACCATCGGAGGTGCGGGGGGAGGACAACATACGAAGCTTAAAAATGATACATTCGTCACTTTGCCAAACAACTGCGAGCATTGTTTCAATCGCAACGCAATTTGAAAAAATTTCAGACATCGGTTTCACTGGTTTCTTACACAGTTATAAATGCATGCAATAGTTTAGTTACATAACGAATCTCTCTAAATTACTTTCCCTTTTTCACTTCAACAAGCTGAGTTAATTATAATCGCATAATCATGAAAATAAAATCTCGTGATTATGTTCAGATCAGTCACTGACATACATAGATTTAATTGAAATGTCTAAAATACAAAAAACCGTTGTACAACTATAATCAACTCGCCTTTTTCCCGTCCAAGGACGGGTGTATTGCAGTAAATCTGAAACTTACAAGCGAAAAGCAGACCACGACATGATATTCATTGCATCAATTCGTGTGCAGTTTGTAAGGGCGCAGTGACACAGACCTATTTCATTTTAAGGTTATAATCCCTTGTTCATCAAGACGTCCTTTTTATTTTGATGCGTCAACAGCGTGACGGAGATCACGTGACGTGAGGGTTTCTGCCTTTGTAGTGAGGGTTGTAAGTTGACGCTGAGGAAGAGGGAGGAGGCGCCTCGATCCCCCCATGTGGAGTGACGTCAGCCACTAATTATTATGAATGGGGGGTGGGTGTCCATTTGGAGGACGTCACGTGTTAATGATTATTAATGAGGGGAGCTGTTTGATGTGGAGTGACGTCACCTGCTCATGAATATTAATGAGGTGGGGGGGTCCATCAGGAGGACGTAACCTGTTCATGATTATTATTGAGGGGGACTGGTCGACGTGGAGTGACGTCACGAGCGTTAAGGACCTCCTGGGTGATTATAGTAGATATATATGCACGAGCAATCCCATGTTTCTACGTGGTGCTTAGGTTACGGGCCATGCTGTGATGATGACGATGATGGGCTGAGTCAACCCTGGCATCGATGGTTCAACTGGTGACCTCTGAACACCCGATTGCGATAACCGCATTGCCCTAATTTGGGTTAGACTCACTGCTTAGAAGATTAGAAGAAGATTCACACAAGTTGTATGAGAGGTGACGGATTCCCGGCATAGCAACGTGGAATTTCCAACACCAAAATAGAAGCCCCAATGGGAGGCGAGTACGACTGAATGCGTATTTCACATTGGGACACCGTTTGGCTTTTCACTTGACCACTTTGTGCCACACAACACTCAGGTTTTATATGTAAGCACATCGAATGCAGTCTATGAGGCATCGTAAATGTTTACTTTTTAATAGAGTTCAAATGCCCTGAGCGATTAATTAAATCAATTAATTATACAGAGTATTTAATGCCTGTTCACAACAATTACCTATTAATTTATACCATAACAGTTTCTACATTATGCATGTTTTTTTACTAGTTTCTCCCTCTTTTAGTTATTTTTTTTGTTTCTCGGCATAAAAAAAGAAAACTTGCTTAAAATAGAATTTTCACACGACAAAAGGAACGTGTTGTTTACCGATTTGTCGCACACTTTTTAGTTTTAGTTGTGTACGTTAATGCATTGCTCCCATCAGACCCCCAGATGTTCTGCGCAAAAGAGACAGACACCCTATCCCAGTGGGGCTTCACCTGTTTTCAATTCAGCTCTCCAACGGTCCATTATCAATGCTTAACATAGAGTAGCATCCCATTGAATACAATAGCCGGGTGACGAATGCAATGCCTTCGCTGAACTGCCACGCTGCGCGCAGTGGAAGCTCAAAGGAATGTTTTTTTCGCAGCAATTTATTTTCATTGGAAGTGAAGGGCTTCAGATGAAAGGCAATCGCCCACGACATTAGTTTACTTCACTTTCATGATTATTCTTTCGCACTAACTTGCAATAAGCGTTTGTCATACAATGCTGCGTACGGAAACCGTGCACAGTGAATCCGAGAGGCAATTTCTGAGAGGCGTATTCCTACGGAAAGGGTTTCTCGGGAGCATTTTGTCGATGCCAGCATTGTGTCGCAGAATTTAATCGCGTGACAATTTATAAACACGTCCTTTGTGCGTCATATAGTTCCAGCATTAAACCTAAATTTTGGATGTATAGCACAGCGATACCCTTTTTTTTCCAGGCGACTCCATCTGAATGCGGACCGCATCGGGCGACGCTCCAGTGTCCCTGCTAATTAACAGCGATGAATGCACATTGTTAGATCTTTTGCAATGTTCTAAATTTGCTTTAACTGCAAAGCAAACACAAGCACACTCACTGTTTAACATCATTATAAACAATATGCATACATGTATAGTATTCTTAACCACAAAGGTGCGTGTTTACTCTGCAGGCAAAGCGTATTCACGTGCTCTATATTTTTCAGCTCTGATTGTCGGTTGCCATGGACACGTATAGCCTCGTTTTGGCATACGCTATATTAAATGTTGAGTTGTGGAATGGCTGTCATCGACACGTCCAGCATTTAATTAATATTCGGTGGCGAGATGTTAACTACCTCGCCTGGTATACAGGAGGTCGTTGGTTCAATCCCGACCCTGACACCTGCATATTTGGAGTTGGCTTGTTTTTCCCGTGGTCACGTACATTTTTATCCAGGTCATTTGGTTTTTCCCTCCACATTTAGAAACATGCTTTTAGAGTTCAACAGTTCCACTGCTGGATTATATTTTTTCCACCTGAGGACGACCGCTTGTGTTGCAATTGAAACGTCGTGATTAATTGAATTTCATACCTACGTGACTTTATCGAAAGATCCAATCATATTAATTAATGCAGTCACGAAAGTTTAAAGTCAAAATTTACATAAATTCTATCAATGAAATATATATGTTTAATACGATTCGCTCATGTTTTTTTGTACGTATTCTTTTGTATTGCAGGTCACTTTCGAGCTGAACTTGCCCTTGCAGTTTTGTTTCGGTGGCTTTTATGGACTGAATTAATGCATTTCCTAGTGCCGGAACTGCAGGGCTCTCTCTCTCACTGAGGTTCAGACACAAAACAGTCTGCTTTTCTCGGCGCGCTCTAGCATGGAAACAAAGTGCTTTTGATTGGCTGACTGAATTGATGTGAATGCCTTGGCAGCCCCGTGCGGAAGTCACCTCACCGCTCAAACTGGGACCATATTCTCGCCTGGATGGCCGGGCCTCTACAAGGATTCTCTGAGCTGCGAGTGGATCATTGAAGCAAACGGTGGAAATTCAATCAAAGTCACGTTTGACAGGTAATTATGTGAGCACTCATTTCCTGTTTAGTACTACTGTTATGGTTGTAAGATTTGCCTTGTCGTGTGTTCTCATATACGTTATAATGCACATTTTTTATTTGCACTGCCGGTAACAATGAAAACCGTAAAACCATTTGATATTTGGTTACCGGTTTGTGGAACATATAGAAAAGTCTGCTCACAAAACGTAACGTGTTTACCTTTTCAACTGAGAAATTAAGGGAACCGCCACTGTAGTGCAATGCTCAGCACACTTGGACTTGCAATCCAGAGGTCGCCCGGTTCAATTCCCTCTCCCCTGGGTGGAAGTTGAGACCATGGGGGTGAGTATCTTAAATCCCCCATGCTGCCTCAGTCCACTGAGCAGGGTTAGCCAATCGGCAGGTCACGTGCGGTTGTATAAAATGTGGGTCACTGCATCGCGCACTTTCAGATGCGCTTCTGCGGCCGTCTGGAACGATCTCCCTTCCGATATTAGGAAGCCACTGGAGCTACACACTTTTAAATCGAGATTGAAATCTCATTTCTTTAGAACTGCTCTTTGTGTTTAGTTTGTTGTCCTTCCCCCGCACCTCCGATTAGCACGATCGGCTTCGTATGGTGCGAAAGAAGTTCAATGTACATACATGCGTAAGGTTTGCACTTCCACGATTTCTTGTCAGGGTGGAAGAGTAAGCCAAGTACCCACTATAGCTCCCAGTGGAAGCTCTTCCACCATGGGTGGCATGAGCAAGCAATCAATAGCAGGGCTGCACCTTCGACTTTTAACTAAGAAATCATGGCAGGTCTTCCACGTGGCGACTTAGGCCGCCGTGCGGTTTGTATGTGTGCATTGGGCCAATCAGAGGAGTCGATCCTAAACATTGCACTGGAAACGATTTTTCCGCTTCCGCAATTTCGACACCATCACTACAGTATTCTATTCTGAAAACAGGTGCTGGTTTACCTGTTCACGTCTAACTAACCTTAAGTAACCTGCAGTATATTACTGGATAAATAATGTAAATGTTTCCTCTATTTACCCAATAAAATCACACTGAGTCTCAAAATTATTTTTCACAAGCGTTTTGCTCGGTTCATGTTTTTATATTTGTGTATATTTAATGTATATGTGTATATTTAGCCTGTGAAATAAACGAGAGTGTCCGGAGAGGAAAAAACTATATATACGCACATGAGACGATAATGCAAACTTCCCACGTGATTTACTGCCACCTTTAATAGCCACCGAGAATTAGCCTTGCGGGTTTGGAGTCTGCCATTAAAAGATATGCATAATCTACCCACTCTGCTGGTAATAGACTGGGTTGTAGGTGGACAGGACTGCATCACTGAGTGTGTGTGCGCGCAAAGGGGGGGAGGGGGGGGGGGGCAGAGTCGTGGTAGTGTCACGGTTAGCGTGCTTCGCTACGAATTCCGGGCCACCCGAGTTCAATTCCCGCTCGCGGCCAACACCAGTGACGATTATCTTGAACCGGTCCTGGACCTCCCCTAGCTCGACTCAGTTTCAAATGAGTACCTGGTGTGGTACGTAAACATCGCTACTGGGGAGACAAAAGCGGTCGCGCATAGTGCTGGCTATCCATCCCCTCGTGTGCTGTGCTGGCCTTCATAGGTGCTGACAGCAATTTCTGCCACAGTTTGTTCACTCTATACGGGGATTGTTTTGTCTGGCAGGGGCGGTGGGGAGGGGTTGAAATAGTGGTTTGTGTATTGCACAAAGTAGGCCCACCTGAGTTCAAATCCCTCTCATGGATAATAGCAGTGGCAAGTCGTGTCTGAACCTGTCCTGAGCCTTCCGTGGGTGAAGTTCGCATATATTGGTACATGGCACTTGGTGTGTATTAGTGTAAAGATCAGCGCTGGGGAGACAGTGGTAGCTGGTCTTTGCTGTGGCCACACCACTCCCTTACGAGCCACTGTGCTCGATAGCAGCACTGGCTGTTATCCAAAAGTCTTGGATAATCCTCGTCTTTTATGCATGTGTGTGTTCAGATATACGTGTGCTTATCCCAATGGATATCCGCATGTATATACATAATTTATTTTGTGTCGGTTGGTGTGGGTACACCTATGTTTTTCCAGGCGCGTGCGTGTGTGAGCGAGCATGAATATCATTGCATTTGTTAGATTTAATATGCGGTAATGCGATGTTTGGAGTTATTTTATTAGGATGTGTCCGTAAATAATGCGTGGCATTTATGAATGTTTAAACGTGTTTTTTATTCCTTGATAAATATTAATAACGGCAACATATTTTGTTCAGCTGTGCTGTTGGGCTCAGATTACAATTACGCGCTGTTGCCATTAAAATATGCAACGGGAGTTTGACGTGCGCTGGTGACGATGGTGATGAAGGACGTTTAGTAAGAGCCCATTGAGGTGAAATAATATATATTGTGCAGGGGAGAACCTGTGATAAATCAAACGCTTTGATGTGGAATTTGCAGTACTCATCTTCAGCGGAGAAAAAGTAAACGAGAGTCAATAAAAGAAAGTGAGCAAGCAAGAAACTACGAAAGACGCGACACAAAATAAAATTGTTCGTACGCAAGGCTGAGCACGGAACGTATGTGTTCTTGGAAAGGCATTTTCTGCTGACTTTTGATAGCTATTGGTTAGGGAATAGTAATTTGGCAGGAGTGTTTCTTTGGCAAAGATTGACAATTGCCAACTGGAGTTGTACAGCTCGGCATTTTCCTAAAGTTTAGTCGCGTTTAAACTACAGCGAACGCTCGTTTCAAAGGCCAATAACATCTTCGTATATAGAGGACTGCAGAGCTTGTGGGGGAAATTTGGCATCGGTCACCACCTGGCTGCCTTTCCTAATTGTGGTTCTTCGGGCCCCTGAGTTGCTATCTTTCTTGAGAAACGATTGCATACTGTGTGGCGATGGCAGCGCGTTACACGTTGCATTTATTATTACTACAATAACAAATGAGAGTACTGCATATGGATGGTGCTGCGGTTAAAGAGCTTGACTTACAATCCCGAAATTTGCAGGTTTAAAAACTCGTTTTACGTCAATTCAACCGCACTTCCCATAAACGTCATTCATTCACTGCCACTTCAATGGAGGTCAAAAGTTGACATCTATTGGACAGACAGGGTCCCACCATGGGAATATGGAATTGTCACAATTGCTCAGTGCTGCCTTTTTGAGATGAGGGGCCATTGTTTGTTTTCGCAGGGACACTTTAGATTTACATAATGTAATAGCTATTTTTTAATTAGGTTAATAAAATAAATAACAACAATTAAACTATCGAGTGCGGTATATTATTTATCGCATTCAAATTATATTCTTTAGTTTTCGATCGACGAGTCAATGTGATTTTAATTGGATAATTTGAATTGTGGAGTGCTGGTGTTTGAAGGCGAAAATAATTTCAATGTTGATTTTTGTTACGTTTATTCGGGGATGATTATTAAAATCCTTTGTTTACCCGGGAAAGCCTCTCTGAGTCTCGTGTGACTCAGTGAGGGGGTCCTGCCAGGTGTTCGCGGAACTCGGCCATACCATTGATGCCTTGCGTTCACGTCACACGATTTCGAAATAGCGCGTTCGATGAATATACACTTAGTTTTTTGTTATGGGCGCACTATTATTGAAATAACGGGCTCCTCCAGCGCGTTGGGCCACGGTGTACGGAAGGCGCTCATCGTTAGTCGGGTAGCAAAGTTCAGTGGCGGTGCTGCCCGAGGTGCAGCAGCAGTGCTGACAACAACCACCACAGGCACGGGCAGCATAACTCAGCATCTCCTCCTCGCCCGCAAACTCTCCACGTGTTAAAACATGTTTTTGTTTTACTTTATTTTTCTTTCTTCAAATAGGCTGCCACTATCTTTAATAGATGCACGGTAGTATCGTAGGTATATGTCACTGTAACCGGTGAAATATGTAGACGTAAGAGTGAGGTTCGATAGCATGCTTTCCCTAACCCCAACCATTTCCTTTATTTCTTGCAGGAAAAATACGTTTCCTTTTACGCGTATTTTAAGCTACGCGTCAGTTTTTTCAAGAATGCAACCCCCGTGTAAGGCGAAAGGCAGCCGTACCATAAACGGGCGCTGCCCGCTTCCACAACACAACACGGAAACCCCATCCCTGTAAAAATCGGATGCTTTTTAAGAGGTGTAAAACGTTTTTATTTGGCAAATACATATCTGAGATTGTTGTTGTAGCCAATAACTGCAATAATCTGAAAACAAACATGTGCCATTTCTGCTTGTGCAAGTATAATTTCACGAGCAATATTATGATTCGTAATTAGTTTATTTGTGCTTAGATCGTGCAGGTATCATGCCAATTGTTAACTATAACCTTCCGCCATCTGGCAGATTCAATCAAATCAAGTTGTCATGTGGGACAAATATGCCAATTGATTTGTTTTTTCTGCAAAGCAGAATGTCGAAAAGCAAACGATTTTTTTTCATATCAACCCAATGCTTTCCTAGAAACCTCGTCGTAAGTCGGATTGTTGTAAATGAGACTTTTTTTCCCATGGACAGTAGAGACAGTAGAAACATCACTTGCCGACGTGTTGTTCCTTTTATCGGCCATATTTAACAGGGTTTGATAGGTGGAAATCCACAAAAAAAGACTTGAGAGTAATAAAAACTCCACGCCAAGTTACTTCGGAGGAGTCGTGTCAGAAGAGGGGTTGTAAATAAAGTTTCTACGATGTAAACTGATCCAGTCTAGGCATTATAGAAACGTCGTGAATGTGAATCACCGTAAATCGGACCGTCTGTAAACTAGAGACCGCTTGTATTCCAATCGAGTCATTTGCAGACCCGATAAGCAATGGCCTACTCTTTTTAATGACCTCATAGGATCTTTAACGTCCACGGTGAAGCAGATGACGCATCAGTTAACCCCCCCCCCCCCCACAATTCCCTTATTGCTGCCCTACTTTTCAAACTACACTGGCTCCCTGTCGACTGTCGCATTGCTCACCAGAGTCTATAAATCATTCCACGGTCTTGCCCCACCCCTTATCGTCCTCTCATATCTTACTACTCCATATCTTCTCCCTTGCCCATCCTACTCCTACTCTCTGCCCCAGCACCCCATCTACAACCAGGCCTACCTCAACACCTACCACTACCCCAACCCCTATCACTACCCCTACCACTACCCCAATCACTACCCCAACCCCTATCACTACCCCGATCACTACCCCTACCACTACCCCTATCACTACCCCGACCACTACCCCAACCGCTATCACTACCTCTACCACTAGCCCTATCACTACCACTACCCCTATCACTACCCCTACCACTACCCCTATCACTACCCCTATCACTACCCCTACCCTAACCCCAATCCCAACCCCTATCACTACCCCTATCACTACCCCTACCACTACCCCTATCACTACCCCGACCACTACCCCAACCCCTACCACTACCCCAACTCCTATCACTACCCTATCACTACCCCTATCACTACCCCTACCACTACCCCAACCCCTATCACTACCCCTACCCTAACCCCTATCCCTACCCCAACCCCTATCACTACCCCTACCACTACTCCAACCCCTATCACTACCCCTACCACTACACCAACAACTATCACTACCCCTACAACTACCCCAACCCCTATCCCTACCCCTACCACTACACCAACCCCAATCACTGCCCCTATCACTACCCCTACAACTACCCTTATCCCTACCACTACCCAAACCCCTATCACTACCCCTATCACTACCCCTACCCTAACCCCTATCCCTACCACAACCCTTATCACTACCCCGACCCCTATCACTACCCCAACGCCTATCACTACCCCAACCCCTATCTCTCATTAACCACTCCGACCTGCTCTCCTATCACCATACCTACACCACCACTTTCAACAACCCCACTCTTTATCTCATCCACGTACACTTTTATAGTTGTTGTAAAGCCCCTCAAGATGAGGCACTATACAAATATATACAAGATATGCAGTATTAAACAGGGGGGGCCGCTGGGTATCGAACCACAAACCTCTGCGACAGATGGGCGAATGCGCTACAGTTAGGCCGTGTCACCACCGTATAACTTGACAATGATGAATTAACCTTGCATGATGTTGACAGGTGTGTATTTATGGATGATTAATTATTGCGATTATCGAGCCAAGTGTCTATTGATATGAGCTTAAATGAACACTGGATTGCAAAATGGTAATACATAATTTAAAGGCATTGTTTTTAATGCACGTTCATAAATATTTACCACTGAAGAATGGTAAATATTTATGATATCGTATTATGATATCGTATTCATAATAATACATATTTATTTACTCGGGAAAGTCACAGTTGAGTTTAAAAGACTCTTTTTCAGGAGAGACTGATTATTCCCCCCAAAACCCCGTAATCGATCCCAAGCAGAATGCTCCATGAAGAGTGGGTCGTGATGAAATGGCCCGATTCGTTCTGTCAACTACAATCCTTGGCATTGCCGAGCTGGCACCGATACATCCCCGTGAGTTAACTCTCCCCCCCATTTGAGATCTCCACTAAAGTGTTCAAGGTCGGCGTTGTCAAGCGTCGCGAGTTGATGGCCTCAGCCGGTCAAAACAAAGCACTGTTTTTGTCACTCACGTTATCGTATTTCAGTGTGCGAGGGATGAAACATGTTCCAGTTTTGTAGCCCACGTGATCAACAGGTTTTTTTTTTGCGGGCATTTTCAAACTTGTGCCACCCCCTTTTTTTGTTTAATGCGTGAGAGAGGACTATTGACGGAACTTGCTTTAGGTAGTTGAGTGATGTCACCTAGAGAGGGCCGTTCCTGGGCTTGTAGTTGGTCTGCTGCTTGTCGCTCGTGTTCAAAATGTATTTTGTATAGCATGATGTGACACCGTAGCTCAATTGCGATACAATTTTCATGACAAAAAATAGCAAAGGATGCTATGGTTGAGACTGCTTGGTGAAAAGTGCTGGTAACGCAGTCATAAAATGTTGGCAATTTCACGTTACCACATTTATTTGTGTCTGTACAGAATCTCCACCTGAAATAGCTGAATTATTAATTGCATGTTTATGATTTTACGAGCGCCGAGTAAATTGACGCTGTGTACATTTTATTAAAAGCGGGCATTTGGATGGATTAAGCTTCCACAAGTGCACATAACTGTTTATGTGTCTATGAACGATACAGGACTTGCCACAAGTCGAAGATAAGAAATACTAGGGGCACTGTTTCGGAAAAAAAAACATCATACCGTTTTTATATAGCCATAGTTTTAAATTCACATGTAGTATTATACGGACTGAAAATGTAATGTGAAGTCGCCTGTTATATGTAGCCCACTTACCCATTTCTCTTATTATCCAAACTCATGTGATATTTTTCCGAATATCTGCACAATTGCTCAGATAATAGTCACCCAATGCATTACATTTATGCAATTTTCCGTAGCTTTTTACAGAAAAGAAGGCCAACCAGGATAGGGTTGCCACCTCTTGCACAGTGAAACAAAACCAGACACATTTTTATCAAAAGTGTGCAGACTACCCTTACAAAGTTCAATGCAGAAATACCGGTCAACACCCTGGACAGGTCCCAACTCTACACCAGGAAGTGATGGCAAATTTACCCTGTTTTTCCATTGTTTATCATCAGGTAACTCCTCGGATATCTGGAGTTATTTACACACATGACAGGGTACCGCATCAACACAGATAAGCGGAGCTTCACTGTATAATTGGGCATGTTGATGTTATAATGTAAGTCCGCTTTAATGATGTAGCTACAACACTCAACCTAGCATCGCAAAGGCTATAAGTTCAAATCACAGCCGAGGAACTAACCAGCCAGGCTGTCCATATATCGGGGTCGAAATCATTATGGCTGGGATGGTGTGAGTGCCACCCTGCAGGAAGAGATGGGTCACCTGCGTACGAAAACGGAGTTTCTACCACAAGCTCAATGTGGAAATGTAATATTCCATGTCAGCCTCGGTATCTATGTCTCATGCCATTGCAATAATCATATATTGCTCTAATGTCTTGTGACTCCATCAATCTCAGCAGATTTGAGCCTGTATAGTGCTTGGTTGGGTGACCACCACGCAAAAGAGAGATGTCATCAGACACTGTGTGGCTACATTATGGGCAGCAGATAAATTGTACTGGACTATGCCACCCCACGTCTATGTTTCCCCACCTGCTACAACATGCAGGCTATTTAACATGGTTAAACAACTTCCGCGACCTGCTTGGTGTGGGGAAGCCAATCATCCGGCAGTAGATTGACAAAATGGCTGTACATATGTAGTAGGTTCCAGGACACTTTCGACGACGTAGTTGGAGGCACACTTATTTATTAAACACCAAGCACATAACAGGCCGAGATGTATTACACTCGAAGGGGTATCGGCCCCTTCACCCGTCTAACTAGGAGATCAACAACCTATGTCACAGCTAGCCTACTCCTAGGTCCTCCACTACTGGGCTAGGGGAGGCTAGCTAACTCAGCCCTGGTTCAGCTGAGATTCCGGCACCCTGAGTCCCCAGACCGGCTCTTATAAGAGCATCGGCTCTGGGCTCTTGGGGCCACGCCGCTGGCTTGCCCTGGTCGGTCCTTAGAAGGACAGCGATCCAGGGGAGTCCCAGGGCCTATCTAGCAGGTCTTCTTTCTTCGCTGGTTAAGCTGCACACACTAACTCCCGAGCCCTTCGGCTCCCTGCCTTTTATAGCAACTCCCCCCTGAAGGGTGGGGCCGCGGGGGATCCCAGCTCCTTGTTAGCCCCCCAGGCCAAACGGTGCGGACGTGGATGTAAGCACCTCTCGGCGTACGGCCATGACCACGCCCAGTGTGTTTGTTTCCCATTCGTAACAGCTCTACATCACCCCCCCCCCCGCACAGCCCGCAGCCATCCCGGCTGCAACAAAATCACAATAAAGATGATTCCCCCAAATCCGTGTGTGTCTCGCGTAATTACAACACTACAGTACCAACAACAACAGAGAAAAATAATCCGCGTGTGCCTCGCGTAATTACAACACAACAATAACAACAACAACAGAGAAAAATAATCCGATGCACCCCCCTCCCGAATAAATACCCCAGCCCGTAAAAAAAAACCCCACATATATATACAATTCCCAGGACCTCCCCTCCCACCCCGCGAACCCCCGCAAGGACCGCACAAGCGGCTGATCTCACAAAAGTCTGCGCGTTTTAGCGCGCGTTCTTGCAGCGGGACAGTCATAAGGGCCAACCCCGGTTGGCCCAGTGGTGGGAGTCAACAGTCCGGGTACGAGAGTGTCTGGCTTCGCTGCTGAGCGACCCCCGACCCCCCCGGGAGGGGTTGTCGGTCGCGAGCACGTCAATCCGGGTGCACCTGGAGGTGGAACAGTCGGTGGCAGGTTAGGTGAGAGCAGCGAAGTCAGACTCCAGGAGTCGGTGGACTCCTCACATGTTTGGCCACGCGTGTGTGTGTTAGGAACATGGGGCGCAACGAACGGTTTCAACCTGGAGGGGTGCACGAACCACCAACGCTTCCCCCATCGGATACGCACACATTGTGGCCGCAAGACCTGCACCACTTCCACGGGCCCCCGCCACGGCCGCACCAGCTTAGACGAGGTCGCCAGTGGTACTTGGGGACAGTGCAACCACGCCTTGTCACCGGGCTTCCACTGGAGTACATGTGCCCGACCCAGCCTGAGCCTCTCATTCGCCTTTTGGCGGAGTTCCGAATTCTGGATGGCCACCTCCCGCGCCTCCGTCAATTTAGCGATGTTGAACCTGACGTGGTCGGTCAATTTAGATTTCGCACATGGCGTGGAGATCTGCAGCTGAGTCGCGACAGGCGGGTTAGCCTCGCGGCCATACATTAGGAAAAAGGGCGAAAATCCGGTCGCCGCATGAGGAGCCATCCTGTATGCTGCCAAAACCCCCGGAATGTGAAGGTCCCAATCGGTCTGGGATTCAGAGACCTGTTGGGACAGCATGGACGTGATAGTCTGATGCAGGCGCTCCACCATCCCGTCAGTTTGCGGATGATATGGGGAGGTACGAATCTTTTTCGTTCCCAGGAGCTCGCATACTTCGCTGAGAAGTTTACCCGAAAAATGTTTACCCTGGTCGGTCAGCAGCCACTCCGGAGCACCTTTGTCGAGGACGTAGCCCTGGACAAAGGCCTCCGTGATGGCTGCTGCCGACTGGTTGGCGAGGGGCCAGGCCATAGGCCATCGCGTAAAATATTCTACCCCGTTAATAGGTATTTATTTCCCCTAGGTGTGGCGGGGAATGGGCCCAGAATATCAAGCGCAACGAGCTTGTTAACCCGGGAAACTGTGATAGAGTGTAATGGTGGGTTAGACCCCCGCACTGGTGGCTTCCATTGCGCGCTCTGAGCACATGACCCTAAGAGATCATCCACGTCCCTTGCCATGCCCGGCCAAGAAAAATCCAGCTGGAGCATGGCAAGGGTTTTGTGAGTCCCAAGGTGAACGAGTCACTCGTGCGCAGCCCACACCACTCTACCCCTCAATGCGGAAGGCACCACCAGCCGGTGGCGGTGGGATCTCCCATCCCAATGCATCAACAGACCTTGAAATAACCCCCATGAGTCGATGTTTCCCCCCCCCCCCGACCAACTCCCTCGATGCGACGGCGCACAGCGAGGAGGGAGGTGTCCTCCATTTGGAGGCGCTCCCACTCCTCAACCGACAACCCCAGCAAGGAATCCCTCCCTTCTTGCTCGATAGGACCCGCAATCGAAGGCGCCTCAGCGGCGGCCGCAAATACCGAATCAACAATAGCATTCGGAGGTCTGCAACGCCCCGAACCCAGGAGGCAAGCGCACTCGGAGGTGGGCGGCAACCGCGACAGAGCATCTGCGTTCATGTGATAAATGCCCTTACGATAAGTCGTTTCAAAATCGAAATCCTGTAGAATCTCCAACCATCGAGACAATTGTCCCGATGGCTGTTGAACCCGCAAGGTGTACTGCAGTGCCGCATGATCTGTGCGGACGGTGAAATGTTGTCCGTACAGATATAGGCGATATTGCTGAATGAAATAAACGATAGCCAATAGTTCCCGATGGGTAACACAGTACCTTTGTTCCGCCGGAGACAACACCCGACTGCCGTACGCAACCACGTGCTCTACGCCCCCAACAACCTGCGAAAGCACGCCCCCAATGCCCGTTGTGCTTGCGTCTGTATCGAGCAAGAAGGATTTTGTAAAGTCGGGGTAACTCAATGGCGGAGCCCCCACTAGGGCGTCCCGGAGGGAGCGGAAAGCAGCCTCCTCCTCCTGACCCCAATGAAACTTGACCCCCTTGGATGTCAAGGCATGTAAAGGTTTTGCAATTGTAGCGAAATCAGCGACAAACCGTCGGTAATATGACGCGAATACAATGAAACTCCTGACCTCCCCCACCGAGGTGGGAGTCGGCCAGGAGCTAACACATTTCGTTTAGGCGGGATCTGTGGCAATACCTGAACGTCCGACAATGTGACCCAAATACTGTACCGATTCGCGGAGCAAATGACACTTCTGGGGCTTGAATTTAAAATTAGCAGCGCACATTTTGAGAAATACGGCACGCAACCTCTGGAGGTGTTCATCGAATGTTTTACTAAAGATGATGACATTGTCTAAGTAAATCAAGCATGAATTCCATTGCAACCCAGCCAGAACCAATTCCATTAATCGCTGAAAAGTTGCCGGCGCTGAATGTAATCCCATCGGCAAGCGGTTAAATTGGAAAAGACCGTGCAGCGTACGGAAAGCAGTTTTCGGTTTAGATTCCTCATCCAGAGGGAGCTGCCAGAACCCGGACAATAAATCCAATGTGGAGAAGAACCGCGCCCCCGCCAGGGCATCAAGCAATTTATCCATCCGAGGAAGCGGGTATGCGTCGGCTACAGAAATCTTGCTCAGCCAACGAAAATCGACACAAAAGCGCAATGAGCCGTCGTGCTTTTTAACTAAGACGATCGGTGCACCCCAAGGACTGGTCGAAGGGGAAATAATATCCGCAGCTAGCATGTCGTCTACGGCCGATTTGACATGATCCTTTTCGGCGGGACTCAACCGAAAAGGATTTTGGTGGATTGGCGCGCTGTCACCCGTGTCAATATGGTGTCGCAGCAGTTTAGTACACCCAATATCGTATTTGTTTTGACTAAAAACGTGGGAAAACTCGCGTAGGAGGATTCGAAGCCTCTCACGCTGTGAGTCGGACAGGTCCGACGATCCTGCACAAAGCGCATCCAGCCACCCCTCATCACGGTCCGAATGCGGTCGCGCCAGCGGAGCAGTGCTCACTTGACCAATGAGCGGTTCCTCACAGGGTACCGGCGTCGCATGCGCAAACACGGTCCCTTGAGGAACCACAGCCGTTCGCGATCCCACATTGAGGACCGCGATGAAGGGGTCCCCGTCCCCTTTCACAATGGTCTGGGCCGCTATCAAGTCGGGTCCATTGACCCCGGCCCTCGATGGTCCCAACAGAACCCCCCGATCCCCAACGCCCTGGACAAATGGTCGCCGCAGCCTAAGAGGCACGAGCATCTGAGCTCCCGGCGGGACGCGTACCGTCCTCGCAACCAGCGCCTGAACCGTCACAAATGCCGTACGGACAGTAGCGGGTGAGGACAAAAACATCATACGTCGGCCCGACGGGAGTTCGATGCAACCCTGGTCGACCAAGATACGAATCGGCATTTTGGCCAAGAAATACATCCCCAGCAGGCACAGAACCGCCAGCGAGGAGGAGACCAATATTGGGCCGGATAATTTAATGTCCCCAATACAAATTTGCGCGCGGATCTGTCCAATAATGCCCAGCGAGCCCCCGTTAGCAGCGTAGCATGGAACATCAACAGGGAGCAAAGGACGGCTTTGAACGGGGAGAATGTTATAAATCAAATCGGACACAATAGTTGCCGATGCTCCCATATCAACTAAGACCCGCACCTCAACCCCATCAATATGTCCCACAATGACCGACGACCCCGACGACGCGGCAACAACGCGATGGGCTAACTCGGACCACTGGCCCGGTTAGAAAGTACTCCCCACTGTGGCACGTTTCGGCGCGACAACAGGCAATTTTTGACCCCCGTTCGTTGCAGTGCGTGAGTGCGTCACAGGTGTGTGCGTAGGCCAAACATGTGGGGTGCCACGACTCGCCGGAGTTTGCTGGTGAGGCTTGGGTAGAGGTGCGACGTCCGGCCGAGGCGTCGCCCCGCGCTGTCGAGGAGCCCGGAATCCCGAAGCCACATGGCCCCGGAGGCCACAGTTGTAGCAGCGCGTGAGTGTCCCAGACGAATTGGGCTGATCCTGGCGGCTCGGTCCGTCCCGAGCCGGTCGTCCCCCGGATCTCCACTCCATCGGGTGATCCACAGCGCAGACTTCTTCTGCTGGGAGGGTGGTTGCAGCCACGGTGTGCCCGGCCGCCGCCTTGCTGGCCTTGCGACGCTGGGACAGCAAGTTAGCGTGGATGTGCCGCGCGGCCCTCAGGGAACACATCTCCGTGTCGTCTTGTGCTAAGACGATAATGTCCAAATCGTCCGCCAACAGCAGTATCTTCTCTGCAACCATGGCATCCACCCCTTCCTCGTCCATCCGAGGGAAAGCCGCCTTTGTTAAGGCCAGGAGAGCTGTGCGGTATGCCAGAGGCGATTCCTTGGTGCCCCGCTGGCGATCGTAGAACAGCTGCCTGCAGTCCGAAGGCGGTCCATAGACTGCAGACAGGAGTTGAAGCGCCATGTGCAGCGTGGCGCGCTTCGCTCTTGGCGCCGAGGTGAGGGTAGCGAGGGCGTCACTGTCGAGCATCGCCGGTAGTGCGCATAGTGCCTCGTCATCCGTCCATTGTGCCATTTCTTGGTGAGCGAGGAAGCATCTTCAGAAGCCTCCCCAGTCACCGTCTTCCCCCACAAACTTTTTGAGAGGTGGTAATCGCTGCTGTAAGGCGGTGTCCGCAGTCGAAGATCGTGCCCCGTCGTTCCCGCCACTCCGCGCAGTTTTGGCGGGAAGGGCGGGAGCCATCGGCGGTCGCTCTTCTGGTGACGCGCCGGCCGCCATTGATGACGTGGCAGTTCCTGGTTGGCGAGAGTCGGTCGCCTGACGTAGCCCGGCCACGCCCTCAGCACCCACTGCACCGATGGCGGGAAATCTGACGTCCAGACCCGTAGAAATGGCGGGAACCGGCGCTGCGTGTCGTCCATCTTCGCCCCGTGCAGCTCCTCCAGCCCCCAGGCGAGTGATTTCTTCCAACGTGGCGGCTGCTGCGTAGAGTAGTTCCGCCAGACGGGAGTGAGCCAGCCGTATTCCGTCAGCCGACGGTCCCCACCCGTCCTGTCGTTGCGGTGTGGGTGGACTCGGCCCCGGTTGCTCCGATTCGCCTTCCGCAATCTCGAGCTCTGAGTCGGCCGAGGTTAATTCCTCCCCCGGTTCTCTGGTACGAGCCGTCCGTCTTGTGTCCATTCTTAGAAGACCACTTCTGACGCCAGTTGTAGTAGGTTCCAGGACACTTTCGACGACGTAGTTGGAGGCACACTTATTTAATTAAACCCCAAGCACATAACAGGCCGAGATGTATTACACTCGAAGGGGTATCGGCCCCTTCACCCATCTAACTAGAAGATCAACAACCTATGTCACAGCTAGCCTACTCCTGGGTCCTCCACTACTGGGCTAGGGGAGGCTAGCTAACTCAGCCCTGGTTCAGCTGAGATTCCGGCACCCTGAGTCCCCAGACTGGCTCTTATAAGAGCATCGGCTCTGGGCTCTTGGGGCCATGCCGCTGGCTTGCCCTGGTCGGTCATTAGAAGGACAGCGATCCAGGGGAGTCCCAGGGCCTATCTAGCAGGTCTTTTTTCTTCGCTGGTTAAGCTGCACACACTAACTCCCGAGCCCTCCGGCTCCCTGCCTTTTATAGCAACTCCCCCCTGAGGGGTGGGGCCGCGGGGGATCCCAGCTCCGTGTTAGCCCCCCAGGCCAAACGGTGCGGACGTGGATGTAAGCACCTCTCGGCGTACGGCCATGACCACGCCCAGTGTGTTTGTTTTCCATTCGTAACAGCTCTACACATATACACAGAGACAAAGACAGAGATTCCCTGTATAGCCTTAACAGACTGCCGGGGCAAGTGCTGTTAGGGAGCGCCGATTAAGACTTGGGGTGGGTGGCTACCAAGCCGCCCGACTGCCTTTGTCTCCGTCGTGATGATCATTCACACACTGCACCAGGTACCTAGGGGAGGCCCAGGACCTGTTCAGATCATCGTCACTCGTGTTGCCCGTGAGCGGGAATCGAACTGAGGTTACCAGGTTCAAAGGGCAGCACGCTATCTGCTACACTACCACTCCCCCTACATACATACATACACACATATATATACACACACACTGCTGAGTGGCTCACTGCATGGACGCACAGTGTGTGGCTATTTGCTTTGTTAGGTAGTATTGCAAGAAAATGTCAGCGTCACCTGATGGTTGAAGCCACTTGCTGATCGATATCTTCAAGTTTTTTCACTCGAACCACTTTATATCAGGCCAGTGAATGTGATCCACCTGCTATTTGCAGTAGAAGTTAAATATCACTCGGCTGCCTATCGCCACTCTCTGTAATGCACTGGGGAGACGGTATGGAACGGCATCCACTACGTTTTCATCAGTGCCACCCGTTGTGATTCAATTTAATGTTCATGTGTACAGCACACAAAGACAAGTTTCCCCCATGTGGAATTGAACAGACTGTTGGCGCAAGTGCTGTTAGCGAGCACCAATGAAAGTGGATGGCCAGAAC
This sequence comes from Entosphenus tridentatus, assembly GCA_014621495.2. Taxonomy (NCBI): domain Eukaryota; kingdom Metazoa; phylum Chordata; class Hyperoartia; order Petromyzontiformes; family Petromyzontidae; genus Entosphenus; species Entosphenus tridentatus. Next base: position 2,135,541 of record CM025625.2, read on the forward strand.
TTCGCCCAGCTGCCTTTGGATGAGTTGACTTCGGGTAGGCTCAGGTCAGGTTCAGAAATTCCCCACTGTTATTGGTCCTAAGCAGGAATCGAACGTGTGTTGCCACGTTTGTTGTGCAGTGCACTCACCACAACACTACCGCTGCCCCAATGTGAGCAGCATGTCATATACACACACATACACGCGGGTATATACCTAGCATGTACATGTGGCTATGTGCCATGTACATGAAGACGCATTTGGATGTACTCTTTCTTAAACATGTATTTTCGTGGTGATGAGCACACTTAACCCTGGCCCTCAAACAACCCATGCTAAATAATCGGTAACGCCAAATGGTGACGGTGTCCTCTGAATCATCTCTCAGCTTGACTCGGCCTGAAAGTGTTTCCCTGCTGGAGCGTACGGTCAACGCCAACAGTGGGGAAATAACGCCAGCTGGGCGTTCGTGGCATAGTCCATTCTGCCACTTGTGCGGCACGCCGACCTTGATAGGTGCTCGCGAATAGCACCGGAAGAGGGAGCTAACATCAGTCGTGACTGACGTCCTGAACCGGTCCCTGGGCTCCCCGGTTCATGTGCCGGATTGGCTACGGTGTGGGGAGGCCTTCGTCCAGGAGTAGATAGACAATGGCTGAAAATGATGATAAAAAGTTCATATGGTCATCGTGCTAAAATTAATCTTGTGTTGTCATCTCCATTGTCAGGACGAACTGTGCTGTGGAAATTCTATAGTCATATAGTGGTGACGATATGTTAACTACCTCACCTGGTATGCAGGTGGTGGGGAGTTCAATCCCGATCCTGAAGCCTGTATCTTTGGAGTTTGCATGTTCTCCTTGTGGTTGCGTAGATTTTTCTCTGGGTCCTCCGATTTTTTGCTCCACATTTAAAAACATGCGTTTAGAGCGTTTGGCTGCTGCTATAAACTTACACGTGATAAGCCACTTCGTTGAGCTATCATTTGTGGCCGGATTGCTTCTGAAACACATCTGTATCGCTCAGTGGGCCTTACCTTGTAAATTAAAATTCATTTCATGATTATATGTCAGGGGTCAGTATCTCCATTGCACGAACGTTTTTGATTTCCCACAATGTAGTATATTTGTTGTTGTTATCAATGAGAAATGAGTTCAACTCGGTTGAACCCAGGCCAGTGTTTAACTTCAGAACCTCTGACAGTGAGTTAGGTCCTTGGCATCAGGCGAAGCCATGTGCCCTCGCTTGACGCCAAGGACAGTGCGTGACAGGTTGTTTTCTCTGTGCTCTTCGTGGACACCGTTGGTGGCTCGGCCGGTGATGATAGGATACGCATTGTGGGCAGCACAGACATTATCCAGCCGTGCCGGAGAAAGCCAAACGCGAGCAGTCAGACTGCAGATTTATCACCGCTAACGGTCAGCCGAGCAGTCCATGCATGGGGTGGCTGGTGTCGGCGCGTGAAGTTACGGGCACGGACGGATCCCCAGGTCCCTCCAGTGGGAGGCATCGCTCGACCAGGGGGCCTTATCCATCTCTAACTCGAGCAAGGCAGCATCCCCGGTATTGATGCATGCATTCGTTTTCCTCCGTAAATATTGTTGAAAGGCCTCCAGCATGGAGAGTATTGAGAATAGCACTCTCTCGACACTTTGCTGCCCAGAAGAGAAGGTTATTGCGGGGAGTTCTAGTCCGTTTTGTTGTGGGTCTGTGGGCCACGTACGGCAGGCTCAAGACAAGGTGGTGGGTCGGATTTTCCTCCATGCGGTGCCCGGTAATTGTGTTTGATGAAAACGACATTTCGTAAAAATAGGAAAATACTGGTGCATGATTTGGTAGAAGTAAGGCAGTGGTGGTGAGATGTTGTGCCGTCGACCGCAAGGCTGGAAATGGCCCCTTCATCATTAAAGCTAGACGTTTGGAATGGCACATGACAGGGTGGAAAAGGGCAGGTTACCAAGACCAATATTGAAGTGCGTACCCAGCGCTTACTGGTCCTTGTCTCACCTTTGAGTCCACCTGTATTGGGGGATGCAAACAATTTAATGGCAGAATGTGGTTAACAATTTTGAAAATCGTACTAGACCACGATGGGAGAGCATTGTGTTTATAAACACGAAGGCAATATCGTGGTGAGCAGGACATGTGTGCAGGATGGAGAAGAGCACGGCCTGCTGAGGCAGATATTATGGCACGGGGAGGCTCGCAATGAAAGGGAAAGACGTGAAACCAGATGGTGGCAGCCATGCACCATGAGAGCTGAACAAGGGTGTGTGGTTGTCACATGTGTACGTGGGGAATACCTAAAAGCCACATTGTGATTGTGAAACTGAGAACAGATCTAGGAGTTTGGATGCTCCTAGATCTGTTTGGGAGCTGACCCCACAACAAGGTGATGGCTTGGAAGCCAGGTCCAGTAAATGGTAACGAGACTGTAACAACATATCATGAAGATTAGGTAGGCATCAGCTGTGCAACAGTTACAGGGTTTGGCCAAAGGGAGGAGGTGATGGTGACGTTTGATGGCATCAACAAACAATGGCGGCGGCAACCTCTTGAGACCTTAACTGCTCGCGATAGTGTTTTGTTTGTTTGTTACAATTGGCTCATTCCGTTAACGCGATCGTCTTCCCCGTTGCCTGTGGTGGTGGGGGTGGCGATGGCGGATCAGGTTCCAGACGGAGCTCAACTACGACATGCTGGCGGTGCACGACGGCGTGTCGGCGGTGGCGCCGCTGCTCGGCGTGTTCCACGGCACCCAGGTGCCGCCCTTCTTGGTCAGCAGTGCCAACTACCTCTACCTGCTGTTCACCACCGACGGCAGCCACTCCAATGTGGGCTTCCAGCTCCGCTACGAGCGTGAGTCCCTCTGGGTTGCTCGCACCGACCTCGCTCTCCCACAAAACGTCGCTCGCAATAAAAAAAAATTGCCCGTTGGTGATGCGTTGTAGATTTCCCACGCGGCAAGCCACTTCATTGGGTTCGATTCCGACCCTGACGCATACTGTGTATTTGGAGTTTGTGTGTTCTCCCGGTGGTCGAGTGGATTTTTCTCCGAGTTCTCCGGTTTTCCCCTCCACATTTATGAACATGTGTTGAGAATATTTGGCTCCTGTAAATTTCCACATGATAAACTACTTCGTTGAACTATCATTTGTGACCAGGTTGCTTCTGAAAAATAAGATAATGGCTCAGTGGGCCTTACTTGGTAAAATGAAAATAGTAGTTGTACAATGGACATAATCAATTCGCTACACTACCCTTGTACATTAAGCAGTCCCACTCCTTCACCTCCTTCCGTTCCTGTCTTAAAGCCTCACCTTTCTCCCTCAGCTATTCTCTTCCTCTTCCCTCATCCCTCCACTCCTTCCCATCCACCGCCTACCCCTTCCGTGATCCCTAAGGAACCCCTCTTTCGCTGTCACTAATTTCTCAATTCCTGTGTGTATGTTCTGTGCTATCTGCATGATTCCATTCGGTCACCATTTTGTAAGCTATGCCCAGCGCCTTGAGCGAAGGTGCTTTATAAATATAAATTAGATTTGAGAAGCCATAATACGTGTTGAACTTAAGAGAAGGCAGTTTAATCGTGGGTGGCTGCATGGATACGAACTTAGGATCTCAGCAGTGCCAGCCCAGCACAATGACCTCTGAACCCACCCAGCCAGGCACTCATTGCTGTGTGGAATTTTAAACGTCAGTTTTTTTTTTGTAAAATGCTATTCGTGGCAGTGATTTTTTTTGTTTGGCGAGGTGCAGCTGCTTGATGCCATGGCAATAGTTGCAAGGCCTCACAGTTAAGCTAGCCTACGACGTGGTGTGCAATATAGGCATAAATTGCTCACAATAAACACATTCCTGCAGAGGGAGCTGGTAGGAACGTTGGGTTGCTCGGTCAATGGACAGGGTCAACAGCGGCGTGGTGTATTCCGCAAATATGCCGGACTGTGAGCGCGGGCACAAGCCGGCGTGAGTAGGTTAAACGTTGAGTTTTATTAGGGCACCACGGGGTGACCAGCCACTCCCCACCCCCCACCCAGCCCCACCCTCCCCACCCAGCCCCTCCCCACCCTCCCCACCCAGCCCCTCCCTCCCCACCCAGCCCCTCCCTGCACGACGGACGGACAGACACAATAATCCCCTGTGGGCTGGTGTAACCAGGAGGTTCCTACCAGTATAATAGAAGGATCTGAAGTGGGAGATGTCAATTTGTTACATTGGTGGATTACAGCGGCGAGACTCAGCGTGATATCTATGAAGAAGCAAAAAGCCTGAAATGATGCAAATGAGAATTAATGGAAATGGAAATTATTTTACGCGCAACTTATTTCATTAACATGTTAATTATTCCTTGTTGGAGCAGTTTTTAACACACGTTATGTCTTACAACACTGTTACATTTAAGTCACATGCTGCTCATTAAATATTCAGAGCTTAGCTGCTACTTATGAACAAATATATGGACACAGTTTTACATATTTTTAATATGCATTTTAATGTCTCCTCGCCACAGTATTTTACTGATATCATTGTAGTTAAATCAACACCACTCGGATGTATTTCATAATACAATCCTAAAGGATGAATCTGATAAGTATCCAGAGTACATCAAATCCATGGACGTGCGGTCAGGGGAGGCAGGGGAGGCAGAGCCTCACCACCCGTCATACTCCAATAAAAATATCTGTTACAAAAAATAAAAAAATATAAAATAAAAAATATTTATATTTTCCCATTGATCCGTGATATAAATGTCATGAATGTATGATTCCAATAATTTTTATAGTCAAAATCGCCAAATTTGCGGAGTTCCACTGCAATTGCAGGGAGAGACGAGAGGCGAGGAGGCAGCTGCGAGCTCAGCCTCCCCACTGATTGCGCAACCCCTCAGAAACTGGATGGAGTGCGGGCAATAAGCGCATGCCTGTTACTATCTCTCTGTATGTCACCAATGTAATCATTACATTGGTGACATATTTTGACTATAAAAATGATTGGAATCATATAGAAATGGCATTTAGAACACATATCAGTGAAACAATCTAAATATTTTATCATTTTCATTGGTGTATAATAGGTGAGGCTCTGCCTCCCCTGCCTCCCCTGACCGCACGTCCCTGATCAAATCCACTAATTTTCGTCATGGCTGCAGGAGCTTCTGCTTGCATAGATAATCGTGAAATATTGAAAATATGTTGTCAGTCGAAGCAACAACAAAAAAACGCCGTCAACAGGTTACAGGACTAAGTGATTTAAGATTATATATATTGGTCTTTTTTCATCTGAATGCATTCCAATTATGCGCTGCAGGCATACTATTATGAGATGAAGCGTTCATTATGGGAAATCGTGCACAGCGTAGCACATTGCGTGTCAGAGAATTTATGCAGTTTTTATATATATTTTTTCCCCACAGAACTTATGAAAAATGCTTTAAGTGGCCCTTTTGAAAATGCTCACAGCTGGTATTCAGCCAAATTAACCCCGAAAGCAAATGGAATGTTTGTGCACGTTCGTATATATATGTATGTGGGGAGCGGTAGTGTAGCGGTTAGCGTGCTGCACTACGAACCCGGCGACCTGAGTTCAATTCCCGCTCGCGGCCAACACCAGTGACGATTATCTGAACCAGTCATGGGCTTCCCCTAGGTCGACTCAGCCTCAAATTAGTACTTGGCGCAGTGTGTAAACATTGCCACTTGGCAGACAAAGGTGGCCGGGCGTGGTGCTGGCCACCCACCCCCGCGTGTGCCATGCTGGTCTTCATAGGTGATTGCTAACAACAATTGCCCCAACAGTCTGTTCAGGCTATATGGGGGATCTGTGTCTTTGTTTTGTTTCGAATAAAGACAAAGGAGTGGTAGTGTAGCGGTCAGCCCTCTACGATATGACCCAGACGACCATACAAAGCTCTGGATCTTCTCGGCCACAGTTATGCCCCCCGATCTCTATGCTTGTGAGACGTGGAGCACTATATAAAGGAACAGTTGTGCCGGTTTGCAACATTCAGGCTCGCCTGTCTAAGATCCATTCTGGGTTTAACCAGGCTGAATTGTGGGAGGAACTCACAGATCTTTGAAAGATTGGACTTGCCAATGACTGGTAGCAGCAGTGTCAAGATTGGCTTCTGTGGAGGAGGTTCGTGAAGGAAGCTGCTGCGGGAGTTGGAGACAGTCACCCTCCAACAACAACGGAGGGCATAGGAGCGATGCTCACAACAGCGAATGGAGTGCCGGGCGGCTAAAATGAAGACGGTTGGCACAGTGGGGAGCACAGTTGGTGCATCTGCCAGTCATGTTAGTCAGCCAACCCATACCACCTGGGTCTGTTCCATGGCATCCGATTAGCACGGTTAGCTACATACGGTGCAAAAGACGTTCAACACAATACCTTTGCCATCGGGCCTTCGACACTTCACGTGGCCTCAAAATGCACCTAGTGTGATACAAGCGCCATCGCAACGTCATCACCACTTAGTGGTGAATGGCGCTTGCTGTTGTTGTTGTTATGCTTAAAGTCAGGACTGAAACCATAACTTGTACTGAGCGACACTTGTGATTCAGGTCGAATCACACTTGGTTATTTGGATTCGAACCCATGTTTCAGTTCCTCTGATGTCTGAGCAACTTATAAACACCTCCTCATCTTAATAGTTGATTGATTTTAGACCGATAATTGTTTTTTTACTCTTCTATCTGGCAACAAAACCGACACCTTTTTTTACAAGGAGTCATGTTTGCATAGACCACAATACCTGCAGTCATAATGCAAACAAAAAACATAACTGATAATGTATGCACTGTCCTTGAAGTTGCATTATGACTGCAGGTATTGTGGTCTATGCAAACATGACTCCTTGTAAAAAAAAAAGGTGTCAGTTTTGTTGCCAGATAGAAGGGTAAAAAACCAATTATCATATTTTTTACTGGCAAGTGAGGTTCCAATGGTGATTTTAGACCTTCAACTGAATTAAAATGTGCGTTTGGAAATGAATGGGTTTTTTTAGCTTGAAAAGTTAAAAGGAAATATATTTCAGTCCCTCGTGTTTTTTTACTCAATTAGCAGAATCACATATATTTTTCTTTTAATTTTAACTCACATTTTCCCATCCCAAAAAACACATTGCTCGAGTTAATAACACCTCCGGATAATGGAGCATCCAGACCAAAAAAGTGGATGGCTTAAGCTTTCGAGAGACAAAATCTGAAATAATTTTTAATTTGGAATGCCACATAAATTTTTCATTATGTTTTTTTACCCGTAAAAAATTAAAATTTTTTGTTTAAGATGTCTGAATTCAAAAATAGCAACGAAAATGAGTCAATCCAAAGTGCATAGTTGTTTAAATGAGCTTTAGATGGTATGAAAAGCCATTTTATTCACAGTAGACAATAACGTGGTACCAATTTTATTGACCCGGCAAGGATGATGTGCCGAGGTGACCCTCAATTGTGATTTGACTGTTGTTTGTGCCTGCTCACCTGTTTTAAATAAAAATATAAAATTCCAAGTATAGTAAACAGTGGTGTACATATAAATACAAATACAGTAGAACCTCGGAGATCGAATGCACCGGTGTTCGAACGATATTTCCGAACATTTTTTGCCCCGGAAACCGAACGAAATTCGGAGGTCAAACGGTCGATCGCGACTTGAAAGAACCTGTACGGCTGAGACGCGTATGGCCAGCGTGCATGACGCTTGCCCAGACAAAGGTTTTACCACCTCCTCCTCCTCACCACCTTCCACTCAAGCCATCAACTCTTCTTACTACAGGTAAAGTGAAGTTCAATGTTCATTTATTTCATTTATTCCATATATTTATTCATTTATTCCATTTATTTATTGTGTTTCTTGTTTTTTTGTATGATTTTATGCATGTAATTACTGTAAACTTCGTGTAGAAATGCTTTATAATGAGAAATTGCTTGTATCTGGAACTAATTAATGTCGTTTACATTAATTCTTATGGGGAAAATGTATTCGGTGTTCGAATGTATCAATGTTCGAATGGCCTTCTGGAACGAATTAAGTTCGATCTCCAGGGTACCACTGTAAAAATTCACATCCCTTTAATCCACTGCTGGATGAAGGCCCACCCAATGGGCATTGTTTGACCACACTTCACTACAATTGGCCAGTGCCGATTAGGCGAAGGAGAAGGACCACAGAACCGGATGAGATATTGCTCACCATCGATTTTAGCCATGGCCGCAAAATTGAAGACAGGGAGCCAGCTTCGTAGTGCGGCACGCTCACCGCCCCAATGTTGTGCTGCACTACCGCTTATCTCTATGGTATACCGTGCATGCTGCACCGATCGCGTGAGTGAATGCCTCTTTTTGGTCGTTGCTTTTAACGGTTCGACGATTCCTTATTGAGAGGGACACAGTGAATGCCTCTTAATATATATTTTTTAAATCTACACGTGCAAAGCATACTCATTAAAAACACTCACACGTGTTCATTTGCATCGCGTGCAAATGATCTCGTCATTTTCGGGCATCTGGTGGCAGGTGACTTGGTGCCAATGAATAAAAAAACGCTCGGGTTTTTAATGCTGCCCACCAAAGTGCATTGCCACGGGGCACAGAGGCCGTGCCGTTGTGCGTACATTGCAAGGCTCCCTTTGGCAGGGGAATCCGATAGCTATCTAATGTAAGTGCGCTCTCGCTATTATTCATCTTTTCAAAAGCATTTTCGTAAAAAAAGAGGGAGGATACAACGGCTCTTGTCTCGGGGCCGAATGTGATGTCTGCAACTCGCGTGCTACATTCGATGGGGTTCGAGCCAATTCCAATGCAATACAAATTTCAGCCGAGGTTCCGTATTCCAATCTGACCCTATTCAAATATGTATTGCTTGAGTTTGAAAAAAGCACAACAAATGTATGCGAATCGCTTCGACAGTGCTGGATTGCAGGCCACATGGATATCCACCACTGACCGGATGAACGATATTCGAGATGGCTGTCCTAAGTGTACAACTACACGAGCTGATGTATAATGTTATCGTCCTTTGTCCATTGCATAAATAACACATTGACATCCTGTCCAGACTAGATAAGAATCTTACTGCGTGATATTGTGTTTTGCCAATTGTTCATGAGCAGGATCCTTATTATCGACATAAAACATCCGGCATCATCAATAATCATCATCAGCAGCAGCAATAGTAACAACAGCAGTATCCACATCAACCCTATCATTATCATGATCAACAACAACAGCATCCACGTCGACCGTATCATTATTATGATCAACAACAATAAAAGCAGTATCCACGTCGACCACAACAACAGCAGTATCCACATCAACCGTATCATTCTAGATTTGAAGTTTTCGTGACTGCAAGGATCCATACTTTTTGGTTCTTTCGGTAAAGTCACGTAGGTGAAAAAATAAAAAATAAAAAACCGTATCATTATTATGATCAACAACAACAACAACAATCGGCTCCAGCAGTAATCATCTATCATAAGTCACAGAAACAGAAGTATTATGAGCATAATTATAATCATCATTCTTCTGGGATCATCAACATGATAAAATCATGGTGGGAAGTTAACAATTGTTGTCCTTATCCTAGACCAGTCCTTGCTATAAGAATGTGGATTGTCCATAACTGACCATGCACCACTTTTGGGCTGTATATAATTTTGCTGTCGATGAGGACATATCCATTACTATGTTTACTCAGCCTATGCATGACCATTAAAGGATCAGCAACAGCAGTCGCATGCGTGGGTGAGTGGCTGTGGCAGTGGTAGCTTAGCGGTCAGCACACAGCTCTACGAACCCGGCGACGTGGGTTCGATTCCTGCTCACGGCCAACAACACCAATGGAGAATATCTGAACCGGTCCTGGGCCTCCCCTAGGTCGACTCAGCCTCAAATGAGGACCTGGTGTGGTGTATAAACATCGCCACTGGGGAGACAAAAGCAGTCGTGCATAGTGCTGGCCATCCACCCCCTCGTGTGCCGTGCCACACTTCATAGGTGCTCACTAACAACAATCACCCTAACAGTCTGTTAAGCCTGTTGTGTTTGCAGTTGCATTTGGAGAAGTACACCGTAGTGGGGCGTGTCTATTTGCACCCAGGTGCATGTGTGAGTGAGTGACTATGCTGGCCACTCAACTAATAACACCTGGGTATTTCCCATGACCTGCCAGTAAGCCTTTCACACTTCCCGTGGCCGCAACGTGCACCGAAGCCTGGTGGCACAAGTGCTGTGGTGATGTGACCGCCACTTAGTGGTGAGCGGCAGCGACGGCTGTTGTTGTTGTTGTGCCGACCGACCCACCTCGTGCTGTACCGGCCTTCATAGGCGCCACTCGCTTAACAACAAATCGCCCCAACAGTCTGTTAACGCTACATGTGTGGGGGGCGGAATCTTTGTCCTCTGTCGCAGGTGTGACCTGGGACTCCCACTCGTGCCCGGACCCCGGAGTTCCCGTGAGCGGCTCGCGTCACGGTGACAATTTCTCGGTGGGGGCCTCGGTGGAGATCGAGTGTGAGCCGGGCTATACACTGAGCCAGGGGGAGCCCCTCACCTGCGAGGAGAACAACCAGTGGACCCACCCGTTGCCGCTCTGCGAAGGTGAGCAGAGCCAGCGGGGGGGGGGGAGGGGGGAAAGCCATGCGAAGGGATGTATGTCTTTGTGTGTATGTTAACACTTCTTTCCCACTGTACGTCGATAACCATGCTAATCGGAGGCATGGGTGGGGGGCGGGAGTCAACAAACTAAACACAAAAAGCAGTTTTAGAGAAATGAAATGTCACTCTCGATTTAAAAGTGTATGGCTCGAGTGGCTTCCTAATATCGGAAGAGCGTTCCAGACGGCCGCAGAAGCGAATCCGAAATTAGTTATCACCCGAAACACCACGTCAAAACCAAAAAAAGCATAAACATGCACTCACAAAAATAAAGTGGTCCAATCGAATAAGGTCTAGGAAAACAAATACCACATTAAACATATGTTGTTGGTGTAAAGCAATGGATGTCTTGGAGTTAAGGCTGACCAACAATCCAAACCTGACACGTAGGTTGGCTTTCACTGCCAATGTTGCGATTCGTCATTAGTTCCGTGTGTTGGGTTCGATCGTCGTGTAAGTACGAATGTCAATTTCTTAACGATAACGCTTCGCCACCCAGGCAGCCAGTCGAATCAAGTTGTCACGTGGGGAAATATGCAAATTGATTTGGTGTATCAGCAGCAAACCAGGATGTTGAAAGGCACCCAAGGTCTTAATACTTTTATGTACAACGTTTCGCTGGAGATTATAGCCAGCATCATCAGGTGTTAACTAAAGCTCGGCTCTCACGTGAACGAACTTCCTGCTTTGGAACAAATTATGAATCAATGTAACGCTTGTTGCGTTTGCATGATGCAGATGTTCAAAGATGTCTCTCTGTCATACATTTATTTGCTTTCATGTACCGAAATAATATTATTATGAACGATAAAAAATATCGGACAACAACTTCAACGTTCGCAATGAGGCATGAAAAGATGTGTGCTTGGAATCACGTTGATAGCCAAGAAGAGGAACACGCGGATGTTTAAGCATGCACAGGTCATTGGCATCATCCGACCTCTTCAGGGTAGTGCCTCGGGCTTGGGTCGGACACGTCGCTCGAAGGAACGATGGACGGTGGTAAAGAATACTAATGGAGTGACCACCAAGGGCTGGGACGCATCCAATAGTATGTACACAGAGGAGATGGAGCGATGGAATCAGTTTGCGTGCCGGTGCAAGGGTGGATTTCAGCATTGTGGTATTGTGAGAGATGGTGGCGGCGTGGGCTATGCTTGGGGGAGGCTTTCATCCAGAAGTGGATTGACCATTGTCCGTCGAACATCATGCTTACCGTCTTATGATTATGTTAAAATAATAAACTAAACTACTATTTTTATTCAACCAAATAAGGCCCTCTGAGCTATATAGCTCTTTTTCCTGCTCTAAATGCTTGTTTCTAAATGTGGACTTAAAAATCGGAAGAGCGGGTGAAAAATCCAAGGGACCACGGGGAGAAACGTCAAAATTCCAAATGCACAGGTGTCAGGGTAGGGGTCGAATCCACGACCTCCTGTATACAAGCCGAAGTAGTTAACATCCCGCCACCGTGGCGCCCATTTCAAATAATATCATTGTGGTGGCCATAATATCAAAATAATTCAATATTTCCATTGCCACTCTGTGTCAAAGAATGTCGCCAAAAAATTAACACGTTCATGTGCGTGAGACACCAGGAGTGGTTTTGTCATGGAGACACTGGCCCCTGCATGGGCAATGTGGAATTTCCGCTAATGGTTTCGAGCCACCCATGTCAATGAGCATTTACCATTGCTTGTGTGAGCGTGTGGGTAAACCGACTTTCATATGCATCCTCAGGGTATCCGTAAGTGGGTTTGTAATTCCACAGGCCCTTGTGGGCATGAAACCCTCAAATACAGCAATGCTGGTGCTTCAAAAAGTTATCGCATTGTTAATAAAGCGAGGGAGTTCTTGTAAGATAACAACTGCGGTACAATATGGTTACATCGGTGTATAAATGAAACGGCTGTGAATTGTTTACAATGATTGTTATATAAATGCACTTCAAAGTGTATTATTATTTTCAATCACTCACATGATCGTGGTCATTATATTTAACGTGTGCTTCTTTTGCTCATAGATGAATGCCTCTCGTAAGTAAAAAAAAACAAATGACACATTTAAAGTGACAAATGCGTGTCCACTTTCATCAGCTTTGAGCATTGAGCAATTTTACCACTTTAGCCAGACAACGATGACTCCGGAATCTGCTCACCCATCCATTAGTGAGACGTATGTGACATTAATGGCTGGGTTAGTCTTTTTTGTACGGCAGTAATAATTGGCAATGAAATTTACAGTGTTTTCATACATAATCGCCAAAAGATAAAGATTCTACGTATAGCCTTCATAGCGAGGGCCTATGAAGGCCGGCACAGCACACGAAGTGGGGGGGGGGAGTGGTGTGGCCAGCACCATGCCCAGTCGCCATTGTTTCCCCAGTGGTGATGTTTACACACCGCACCAGGTACTCATTTGAGGCTAAATCGACCAAGAGGAGGTCAGGTACCAGTTCAGATAATCGTCACTGGTATTGGCCGTGGGCGGGAATTGATCTCGGGTCACCGAGTTCGAAGCGCAGTGAACGACACTACCGCCTCTGCACATACATGCACACGCACAAAAACACATGTATGCTCACATACAATTAATGCACACATACATGCATGCATATGAGAAATGTGTACATACATGAACGCATGCACAAGTATACAGAGAGATATTATCCAGCAAAATCTATAGGCACAATCTGAGTAGATTGTATTTATGACAGATGGAAATTATGATAAAACATACTCATGTGTGAAGCACATCAGAGCCATAACTTAAACTAATAGAGTCTAGGTTTTGAATAATGATCGCGTTCATGAATGATTTTCGTAAGGGCTCAATTTTTTTGGAGAAATAAAATCCATCCTTTCCTTGTACGTTAAATACAAACTATATCAATGTGTTTTTTATCCACCATAGCTGATTTATCTAAACGATTCCCAAGGACAGAAAACACTTTGGGGTATCAAAATTTCTAGGACTGATTTTCTTACCCGCTTGGTCTTAGTCTTTGTCGAACGTAGAACGCCCGATGAGTTGACTTCACACAAAAAAAAACACTTCTTTAAGATTCACTACAATTTTCTGTCAATCCACGGTTGCCTTGAGGACCTGACCACAACGCGCGGATCTTGGGGGCATTCGACCATACTCGTCAGTTGAAGGGGTGCTAACTACAGTGGGTTTACGCTACGGCCCGTAGTTTCGGGTTGCATGCCACAGTCGCACTGCTCTGGCTCGTGTCTTTAATTCTCCATTCACGAAGGAGATATGGTGCATCGGCCTGTTGATGTTTCTATGCGGTTGATGGTTACACCACTGGTGTCTTCGAGGGGGGAATGTCAGAGCCACGGATGTGTGATGTTTGGGTCTCTAATGAGGTCTTTATTCCAATGATGATGATGATTAGAGACATTTCCTCCCCTGCACAGCTATACTTGGTGAGTGACCCTAAGTTGTGTGTTCTGCCACAGTACCACTTGACCGGATTTTACTCATCGTTTGTCAAAATAGCCAACATATTCAACGTTATTACTAGTAAAGTTTCCACAGGTTTTTTTTTTATAAATGTAAACATTCACTGAAAACAATCTCTACTTGTTGTTACCCATAATGTATTGCACCACCAATGTATTAATATTATATGTATATACACACATAGTTGTTAATTTGTTGCAACAGGTTGTTTGGTCGGGAAAAGTCACTGAGGAATTAACAAATATATATTTATCTGGGTAATTCCCCTGAATGGGCCATATAGCAAGGCATCATAAATCACAGAGAACATATCACCACACCATTCACAAACACTTTAAATAATTTCTTGTAGCATCTTTTTTATAATTTCACTCGAGCATAATTGGACACAGAGGAATGCCTTGCAATGTTTTCAGATAGTTTAATTGTACACACAGTGAATTAATCTGCACAAAAAATTGTGTTCTGTGGGAACATTTGGAAAATAATGTAATGTGTATGTTGTTAAAGATCAAACAAACTCATTAAGAACCATGACATACTCAGTTGCGTTTCCCAAAAGATAAAGGCTGGCTTTGCTGCTGGTTAGTCATTAATATTTCAGCTCAGTAAATTTGTCCTGATTGTGAGGCATCTCACCAATCCCGGTGGCGAGATATTAACTACCTCGCATTGTATACACGAGGTTGTGGGTTCGATCTCGACCCAGACACCTGCTGTATATTTGGAAATTGCATGAAATCCCCGTGGTCGTATGGATTTTTCTCCAGGTCCTCCGGTTTTCCCCTCCACATTCAGAAACATCCGTTAAGAGCATTTGGCTGCAATACATTTCTACGTGATAGGCCACTTCGTTGGTATATAATTTGTGGCCAGGTCGCTTCTGAAAAATAGCTACATAGCTCAGTGGGCCTTACCTGGTGAAATAAAACATTGTGTAGTTTTAGTTTAAATTGCCTCAATGCACCGGCGAACATTGAGACTGTGCTCATCTCTGTTAAGGAACCTAAACTCACGGGTATTTCTTACACATTCGTGACTCAGTAGCCAGTCTATTCTGAGCACAACAAAGTGTCAGACATCCCGGGCAGCGTTCTCATCGTGAGTTGTGCACTATCGGCACAGCACAAATAGCTTGATAAATTAATGCAACTATTTTTTTTTGCAAAGCTTCCATTGAATGGCAGCTTGGCCCATGCATTCTGTAAATCCCACGTATCTTTGAAATAGGTGGACAGCAACCTTGCTTTTGTAAATAAAATAAAATAAAAGTTTCGGTTTATTGATGCTTTATATGGAGCAACGTGTATGCTGGATTTAACAGACGTCACATCGAGTTATTTAGAGGTGAGAGACAATTGCGAGGGAGATCTGTGTTGAAAAGATCCTGTGAGACGTAACAGAATCACAATCTTTATTTATCCTGGAGAAATCTGATGAGCTTCGAAGCTCTGTTTCACAGATCTCATGTCGGGGCAGGTCAGCAAGTTACAACAACAGACTATAAACAACATACGTGAAAAGAAACATGTAATAACATTTAAAGTCGTGATGGGGTGGTTTCAGTTTTTTTTTCCAGTTTAATTTATTTGGTACAGCCCTGTGAGCCATTCGGTTCTTGAATCGGGTGCAACCGCAACAAACAAAAAACAAACACATGAACAAGAAAACATCTTAAAGTGGGACCCTGTCTTTCCAACAGCTCTTCACCTGAGGACGGCTGCATGTGTTGTGGCCAAAACGTCGTGAGAATTTTTATTTTATTATGTTTTATTTTTATTATTTTATTATTTCCCTTCTACGTGACATTACCGAAAGAACCAAGAAGATGAATCCCTGCAGTCACGAAAGCTTTAAATCTAAATCTTAAAGTGACTATGCGCAAACAGAAAAATCCAGGAAAAAACTGCTAAAATAATCTTCCAGAAAAAAAGCACCATAATATATATGGTATAGCAGTGTCAGTGTAATTTATTCCTTGATCTTAAGTTCTGATATACTACCATGGTTAAATGTCATATTGCTGTTTGTGATACCCTGATGATTTTGTTTGTTTAATTTCAGCGCTGTGTGGTGGCTACATCCAGGCATCAAAGGGAACCATTTTGTCCCCAAGGTTTCCTGACTTCTACCAAAATTCTCTCAACTGCACATGGACGGTGGAGGTGTCTCATGGGAAAGGTAACGCACTTCACCACACTGGGCAGTACTGTGGGTAGATCACTTGTATGTATGTATGTGTGTTTAACTTCTTTCACAATGTATCTTGCCAACCGTGCTAATCGGAGGTGCGGGGGAAGGTGAACAAACTAAACGCAGGGACTGTCTTTGCTCTACGAACCCCGCCGGCCCGAGTTTGATTCTCACTCACGACCAACAGCAGTGACGATTATCTGAACTGATGTAGGGCCTCCCCTAGGTCGACTCGGCCTTAAATGCGTACCTGGTGTGATGTGGAAACATCGGCACTGTGGTGCTGGCTACCCACCCCCTCGTGTACCGTTCCAGCCTTCATAGGTGCTCGCTAACAGCACTTGCTTATCTAGTTAACCCTTCACTTGCTTCACACGTGTCTGACAAACCTAAAAAATTTAGATTTGTACGGAAGGGTAAACTAAGTTGGTGCCCGTCTATTAATGCTGAGCTGGCAAATATAAAAACTGAGATTTGTACAGGAAGCTTAACTTACGTTGGTGTTTGCCTATTAATTCTGACCTGTCAAACAAATGGAGCTGTAATTGGACCTGAGCAAGTACTCGACTCCCAAAGATGATCACAAAAGGTTGAGAGTTCACATTTCAGCCGAGGGGTGACTCTGTCAATCATCTTTC
Source organism: Entosphenus tridentatus (assembly GCA_014621495.2). Lineage (NCBI taxonomy): Eukaryota > Metazoa > Chordata > Hyperoartia > Petromyzontiformes > Petromyzontidae > Entosphenus > Entosphenus tridentatus. The sequence continues at coordinate 2,152,480 of CM025625.2, forward strand.
TGGAGGTTCAACAAAGTGGTTACATATTTCTAAGAAGTTCATAGTGGTCAGAATATGGATGGCCTGGCTCCCATCATGGTAATAATGTGGAATTTCCCTGAATTTGGATCAAAAGTAGGAGATGGCCCATGTATGCATGGAGTGACCAGGAGTGGCCATAACCATATTTCCTTCTAATAATGTCCACTTACCCCTAACATTTGCGATTTTCATATTCAGCTCTTTTTGCTCTATATAACGTTTAGTAGTTGAGCAAATAGGACATGGTTTGAGTTTTGCATTGTTCTCTGCAGTACATGGATGGAAAATGTAGTGGATAGTGAGTGCTTTTTCACAGGCAAGCATAGAAAGCATAGCACGTTGGCTTGACAACAGGGACAAGGATTTGGCATTTGGCAACACCTGTTGTTTTTTCACGCTGGGCTTTTTATCGCCAAATATGTGCGTGTCATGTGCAAAATTCATTTTTATTCTTCACACTGCAAAGAAAAAACTTGCATTGCACAGCTTAACAATATTCAGTCCTCCATTCTCAGTGTTTGTGTGTGTATGGGGAGCAGTGGCATAGCGGTTATTTTGTTCTGCATTCTAATCCCAGCGATGCAGGTTTTCTCTATTGATTATTTTTGCCTTGTGAAACCCATTTGGCAGTTGTTATTTGAACCCAGCGTAGGATAATGTCGAGGCTTTTTCAGCATACAATGCGGTACGTTTCACAACATCAACGCATTCGTAGAGGGAGACAAATGTGTCTGTAGGTGAGGTTTTTTTTTGAGTAAGCGTACATCGCTACCACCTCGGTTCAGATCAAGAGCTGAGCTGGAGTGAAATTATGCCCTCTTGGAGTCATAAATGATGGGTTAATATCATACCATCAAATTGTTTAAACATCTCATCGATGAGTCATTGGGTAGCGTACATCTCCCTTATGAATCCTAAACCATTGGTGAAATCTCCACATTCCCATGGCAAGGTCCGCTTCTCCGTATGACACCCATATATTTACTTTTAAAATGTTGGTTTTCATTATTTTGGACAAGGACATTTGATGGGCTGAGTCAGTCCCTCTAAGACTATTCTACATTCCCAAGGCAGGATCCTCCATGCTATTATCAGCGTCGACTTTCCGCAAAGGGCAACTCATTTGAGGATCACAGTTGACCCCTGACCGGGATTTTACCTTGGAACATTACAATTTTGAAGAAACTCAAATGATTCATCAATAACACTGCATTTTACCTTGGTGATCTCATCAAGGGGCATAAACCGTCACGCGAACTTCAGTCATCCTCGCAGTGGCTTTTGACTAGCCATCGAACTAAGACGGGCACTGCATTGTGGGGTTTCTGATGCGCTTCTGCGGCTGTCTGGAACGCTCTTCCAATATTAGGAAGCCATTGGAGCTATGCACTTTTAAATTTAGATTGAAGACTCAGTTCTTTAAAACTGCTTTTTGTGTTTTTTTATCCTTCTCCAGCACCTCCGATTAGCACAGCTGCCAATAAATGGTGCGAAAGATCAACATTAAGAGGCCCTTGTTCATAGCACATGAAACCCCAATTGAGATTCGAGCACTCCAACCACAGTGCAATCCGGCAGGATTACACCATCCTCATCAAAAGTGTCTCTTGTGTCAAATGAGCATATGCTCTGCTGCGGGGGGTGGGGGGGGGCATGGCCTTCACTGGACGGAGACCTCCCGTGTAGTGACACCCGTTTGAACAGACGATAGGGCATTCGGTGGCGGTCTCTCACGGCAGGCCCCTGACACCTGCCCCCTTTCCCCTCCCCCGTACCTTGCAGGTGTGGAGTTCACTTTCCACACGTTCCACCTGGAGAGCCAGCACGACTACCTGCTCATCACCGAGAACGACAGCTTTTCCCAGCCCGTGGCACGGCTCGCCGGCTCGGGCCTGCCGGCCCCCCTCCGCGCCGGCCTGCACACCAGCAACCCCCGCGTGCAGCTGCGCTTCGTCTCCGACTTCTCGATGGCCTACGAGGGCTTCAATGTCACCTTCCGGGGTGAGCGCCGTGGCTCTGCTGCCACTCGAGGCCTCTGCGGTGGATCCGCAGGCGTCAACTCGACGTTTGAGTTTCGGGAAGTGAGGCTGGACATTGGACGATGATGATAGATTTAAACTCATAATCTTGTGGAGATGGTGAAACCCATTACCATATTATTTGCATTTTCCTATTGAATGCTATGAGTATAACATTCATAATCAGTTGCCCATTAATCAGTTTTTTTTTATTCTCACCACTGAATGTAGTCAACCCAATGAGCACGGTTGGGTGCATACGGTGTGAAAGAAGTTCACCATACATACATATATACATTGATCACGTCCAAGATTAAATGCTGTCCGGTACACATCTCGATTATAATACATACGGTGAAAGTGTTTCCCTGCTCTACGGAGCAATGCACCAATGTGCATTTCCAGGCTTCTAAGCCTGTGGTCGGGATTCCACATTCGCTTGGCAGGGGTTCTACAAAGACAGAACATAATTATCGTATGCAAATATAAAGTTTAAGCATTCCACAGTCGCAGTGTTTCTAAATCCGAAGCATTGTAGATTATGGCTGCTCCAGAACTAGAGTTTAGCAAAAAATACTAATCTCTGAGTTGGGGGGTGGGGGTGTTAATTAAAAGTATTCCCTTCGGATAGAAAAGAAGAAGTTAGTGAATTGCGAAGCAATGTTTATGATGGCGGGAGAAAAACAGATCGAATTTACGGGCGCTCGCATAGAACATCCGCACCTGTGAACTCCATAATCTCCGTTGTCGTCTTAACACGTTTCAATTTTTTTACATACGCACATGTTTACTCGCTCGTGGCTCTGCGCTTTTTACGTGGCACAAACCGTGCCCACGAAGAGGAGAGCATTGCACGCGAATGGGTTTACGTGACTGGATAGAATAGAAAACCATAACATTGCGTGAAACACTTAGGTGTAAACTAAAACCAAATTGGCGGAAAAGTAAAAAAATGCATGCAGTACTAAATAGAAAATGTGTAATAAATATAATCTGCAAAACAAACATAAAGTTTTTAACTTTTAGTAGCAAAGTTTTTCAGAAAATCTATTACAACAGTGCCAAATTGTAATTATAATGTGTTCAAACCAAATGTTACAGATTTGGTGCTGCTGCTGTAGTTGCGAATTGTATGAGTTTGCATAAAACATTTCCACTTATTCTTTGTAGTCTGCACAGGGCGCTTGGGTTGGTGGAATCATTTTAAGTTGTGCATGCGGAGAATTCTAGGAAGCTCATGGCGTGATAGGTTGCACAACTTAGAAATACATAATAGAACAAAGTGGGAAACATTGTCGGCATATTAAGGCAGATATGGTTGAGTGATGGGGTTCACATGTACAGGACGAAGGCTTTGGGTGTAGAGTCGCAGCTGGAAGCCAATGACAAAAGATCCCTCGAGCCGGATGGTGGTGATGAGACTGAGAAACAGACTTAGAAGGTCAGGCGAACGACGCAACAAGGGTGAGATCCAAAGATATGCTTGTCTTTGAAGAGCAGCTGTCAGATATGCTGGTCCTTGAAGATTACCCTCAGTGTGACAAATTAGAAACCCTAAAAGACAGATGATGGTGATGATGAGGTCAACATTTGCACGATCTGGCAGGAGGAACCAACGGTCGCGAAAGGCACGTTTTTTATGGCATTGTTGGCAATGATAGCGATGACCGTCCCTCCTCTCCCCCCTGACTTTTTTGTTCCTTATACCATGAACGACGACCAAAATCAGAGTACGACCTGGAGCCGTGCGACGATCCCGGCATGCCTCCGTACGGCCACCACTCGGGAGATAGCTTCCTGGTGGGCGACGCGCTGGCCTTCGAGTGCTCGCCGGGCTACCGGCTCGAGGGCTCGCCACGCCTCGTGTGCCTCGGGGGCAGCCGCAGGGTCTGGAGCGCTCCACTCCCAAGGTGTGTGGGTAGGTGGTCACCAGCTTCATTCCTTTGCCCGCACAACTGACAGCTGTTCGGGGGGAGAGCACGCGTGCAAGGCTCTCCTGACGCGCGAAAACACTGCCATACAATAGTTCGCTCCGGGGCTACACCGCGACCAGAGCCGCGACGCTAGCCATGATACCGACGCGTATTCCGTATTTCTCCAGATTATAAGACTCGCTTTTTGACACGTATTATAAAGCAAAGCAAAAGCTGGGGGGGGGGGGGGGGTGCGCCTTTTTTTCCTGAGCATCTCAACCCACTGGAGAATGCGGTGATTGTGTGGCTAGAAGAGGTTTAGAGGCTTTACGGTTCCGCTGCTCAAATGGGCGATGGGGTGGGGGGGTTGCACTCATGTGTGTTGGTCGCCCAGAGATTGTGGTGAAAATTCCACATTTGTATGGGGAAGGGGGTGGTGTGGGGGAGCCAAGTCTACCCATGGCATTACCCATGTAATACGCACCTCTCCATGTGTATTGTGTAGACTTACACACGAAGAGGTACACATTCTATTGACCCCAGAGAAATAATGGGCTGGGTTGACTCCATGGAATTACCTGTGTAATGCGTATCTCTTTGTGTGTAATGTGTTGAACTACACACGAAGAGGTACACATTCTATTAACCAAAGAGGGATCATGGGCTCTTAACCCCCCGATCCAAATTTGAATTTATACAATATGATTGCGAGTTTGAAGAAGAAATATGTATTTTTACTCGAGGAATCCTGAAAGCTATGAAGCTATTTTTCACAGATATCCAGTCAGGGCAGTGAAGAAGTATTGAGTTAAGCAACATAACCAGAGAGCTCCGAGGCAGTTCTATACCATACTACCAAATCTCCTTTAAACCCTTTTACCATAGACCGATTTTCAAAGCTTATAAAATGTTTGAAAAATATATTTGAGAGGCAATATATATTTGTTTTAATCATCAGCCTTCCGTTTTAAATTGTATGATTGTCAAGTGTGTTTTAACACTACAACCGGACAACACTGGAGTCAGAATGAGTGTATCCCTTATGCCATTGGTACGATACGATGGATACGACGCTTATATTACGATGGTCATGAACAGAGCAGTGTGGCCATAACACAGCACGAGCAAATCTTACTGGCTGGAACACTTTCTGTTTGGTGACGTACCCAGCGGCTATTGAGAGTGAGATTTGGTCCATTCCCATGAAGAATTTCCATGAGAAGTAATATTTGGCGGCATGTGAACCCATGCCTCTGCAGCTGCACATCATTTAACCAAATTGCCCTACTTTATTTCTCAGGGTGTAGCTTGCTGGCCGATGAGATATGGCTGCGTGAGTTCAACTTTTGTGACCTTATATCGGTGGCATTGGTATCTGAACCGTTCGCACTCCTCTATCTCCACCAGTTCAGCGTGGTGAAGTATGGTTTAACAATCTTTTTGGGTCTTTCAGTAAAGTCACGTGGATAGGTTCACATAAAAAAAAATTAAACATACAAAAACCAAGACGTTTCGATCACAACACAAGCGATTTTTTTTCTTTCCTCCTGATGATGATCGCTTGTATTGTGATCGAAACGTCGTGTTTTGTGTTTATTTCATTTGTATTAATTTGAACCTATCTACGTTTCTTTACCGAAGGACCCAACAAAATTTGAATTCCTGCAGTCACGAAAGCTTTATGTCAAGATTTATGGTTTAACAACCCCCACGATTGACGTGGTGTGGGAAAGCTTTCATCCAGCAGTGGATCTATCTAAGCTTTTTTTTTAAGAAATGTGGTTATCATATTTTGGTATACAAGCTGCAACACCACGTACACACCAACAATAACACATTCAATGTGATCACTATAATACCACCACATAAAACAACGATGCTTCCTCTTTACAGAAACAGCAGGTGTCACGCACACTCACACTAAACATTAAAATTCATTTAAACATCATGAATAAAGTTGTATATTTGTAACTGAACAATTTTACCCTTTCTTAACCACATTGTAAAACGTATTATGAATTTCCTATCGAACAGAGCAGTTAAATATATTAGAACATAACCTAACTGCACATTTAATAGCAATAATAGATAAATCTGATCGTATCACTCTACACACAGATACAGTTTCCCTCTGAATTGTTTTCATAAGCACAAACCTCATAGTTCGTATTAATGCCATTCACAAGTACATTTCAAATTTCTTTTTTCCAAAAAGATTCAAGAAGAATATTGCTCTTGTATTATTTTCCACTGGTTTAAATTATCTGTTCACAAGCTAGTTTATTAAATAAGGCTACTGTGACTGTGTCTATGATACTGTCTCTTGAAAGTGATATGCAAGACAATGGTGATACCACGTTGGCAGTGGTGCATAAGCACACAGAACACAAATTCGATGCAATCATCAAGTAACACTGCCCGGAAAGGTAACATATGGATTCAGAATTGACTTTTTTGGGCATGAACCTTCTTCAAAGGGCACATACATATCAGAGGCTCTGGAAGGGTTGGGCCTCTGACGAGGCCTGGTTTATCAGGTGGCCATGTCCAACCACTGAAATGTGAGCACGAATCTGGTTTTAATTCACCCGTGGTTAAACCGGGGTCTCAAGTGTAGCCGTTGGTGACTAAACGCACAACAAAACATAAACAGTTGTGCCGGTCCTCTTGAGCCCAGCATTGAGGCCTAATTATAATTAGCTTCAATGTTGTGTCGAAGGGGTCATTTTCCCTTATGCACAACATTGAAGGGAGAATTATCCCTTAGACACAACATTGGAGCACTCTATCCGAACTAAGGAGGCGTGCCAACAGCCAGATACAAATGCATACGTGTCTCCCCGTACGGTTTACCCGTATTCTTGTACAGGGAAATTGAGTGTTCGGGTGCATACGGCATACAACCGTTTCAATACTGGGAAACAAAATGAATGTCTATTTGTTTGTGTTTCTCCCTCGTGATGGGACTTTGTAGGATGAACGTTGAAATTTATAAAGGCGCAGGGTGACCAATAAGGTCTGAATTGGTCTGTAAAAAGGTAGGCACTGATAAGGGGTTACCAGTTATGTGAATGTGTGTCTGCCATAAACAAATTGTATTACAGGGCATCCGAAATAACATCATCTCTTATTCAAGAATTGCAGTTAGACGGCAGTTTGAGCTGCATGGTTAAAATATTGTCGAGATATTCCTTTATTTATAGTTCAAGCTGCTGTCTCATAATAATAAAAAAATGGATCACACGTATCTGGACACTCTTCATGGTACATATAAAGGTGTCTTAAAACAACCAACCTCAGCAGGAATCCCACACAGCATGCGTTTGCATATAAGGATGACATCACCGATCTTACGCACCATCTCGGGGCTTTATTGTGCCGGCCTAAAGTGAAGATGACACAATGTTGGCCCTTGTTGATCTGGTGGCGGATGATACCTGGCACATTGCGTGAAGAGGTGCCATCTTGGTTTTGTGTTTGGGACGCTAATTTAATTGATTCCAGAAGCAGTTCTGTGGCGTCATCTTCACAGGCAACGTCAAGGTAAACGCACGCATCACTGGATAGAACACAAGCCACGCAGAAGAATAGCTAATGGCTTAATCATCATGACAGCAAAAAACTAACCATTGTCTAGAGAGAATACACGATTACCCTATACATTGGTCTGTGTTTGCATGCTTTGTGTGTCTGTGTTTATGTACGCGGCAAGAGGGGGGTAGATTTGTGAGTGCATGTGTACATGTGTTTGTGTGGGGAGCGGTGGTGTAGCGGTTAGCGTGCTCTGCTACAAACCCGGCGACCCGAGTTCGATTCCCGCTCACGACCAACACCAGGGACGATTATCTGAACCGGTTCTGAGCCTCCCCTAGGTCGACTCAGCCTCAAATTAGTACCCGGTGCGACGTGTTAAACTTCCCCACCGGAGAGACAAAGGCGACCGGGCGTGGTGTTGGCCAACCACCCCCTCGTGCGCCGTGCCGGCCTTCATAGGCGCAGCTAGCTAGCAGCACTCGCGCCCAGCTGTCCGTGAGAGGCTAAAGCGGGGGATCGTTGTCTTTGTGTGCGAACGACAGCGGAGTGTGGGGTGGCCCTGCGGGGCAACGAAGGCGTGTTGCTGTCACCCAACTACCCGCGGCACTACGGGCGGCACCACGAGTGCATGTACAGCGTGGAGGTGAGCGCCGGGCGCGGGGTGCAACTGACGGCGAGGACCTTCAAGCTGAGCCACGGCGACCTGCTCAAGGTTCGATTCCTCGACCTTGCCGGGCGCGTGCCGTGACGGGACGTCGGCGGCCGTGTGTCTCTCGCAACGTTGGTGAAATCGTTCGCTCGTCGCGCTCTCGTTTTGCAGCCACTTGTAATCCGAGTGCGGTGTCGGGCCACGCGTGGGGCATTTCCCCCGTTTTCAGGGAAGCCCCTCATCCAAGCTCCTGAAGATGCCCGTAGTCGTGCGTGGCTAAAGCTTGATATAAGAGCGACCACGCTTTAAAGTATGCTACTCCTGTACGTTACGTGCTGTGTTTAAGAAACAAGACGGGGTAGCACTAAATAATTAATATGGATAGGTGACAACCTATTTTCTCTACTCGTCACAGACTGGCTTGTGTTGTGGCCAAAACGTCGTGAGAATTTTATGATGTTTTATTTTTCTTATTTTCTTATTTCCCTTCTACGTGACTTTACCGATAGATCGAAGAATATGAATCCCTGCAGTCACGAAAGCTTTAAATCGAAATTTAAGGCATGATTGTTATTAAATTAATCAACTAAATCAATGATCGCAATATGCTTCTAATACATCCATTTGCATTGTTGATGATGGGTAATTTTCAGTCATTATGCGTGTAAAGTTTATAAAGGAATGGGTTAATTAATTTCGTCATTCAAATTATCATGATTTGCCAATTATATAATGACCTCGATTTACAACAGTGCATTCGATCACGGAAGGATTGTCATGCTCCTAACTCGTGCACATGTCGTTGTTATTTTGAGCTATCCACTAACCTGACCCCCAAAGTGCTGGATTACACATTTATACCATTGGTCACGCTCCTTTCATATATATATATGATGCAACAAATGGTATGTTGAACTTCTTTCGCACCATACGTAGCCAACCGTACGAATTGGAGGTGCGGGGGAAGGACAATAAACTAAACAGAAAAATAAGTTTTAAAGAAATGACTTTTCAATCTATGTTATTTAAAAGTGCACAGTTCCAGTGGCTACCTAATAATGAAAGGAAGAGCGTTCTAGACGGCCGCAGAAGCGCACCTGAAAAAGTGCGATGCAGTGACCGTCTTTGCCCTATAAACCCACCAGCCTGAGTTCCAATCCCACTCACGATCAACACCAGTGACGATTATCTGAATTGGTCCTGGGCCTCCCCTACGTCGACTCAGCCTGAAATGAGCACCTGGTGCAATGTGAAAACTTCGCCACTTGAACCTCTTTCACACCATACTTAGCCAACCGTGTTAATCGGAGCTGCGGGAAACTAAGTATAACAACGTGTCTATAGAGACAGTATTGAATGTGATTCAGCTCAGCCATTCAGATGAATCACTCTCAGAGTGCTTCTGCTCTTCCTTTCCCCATGGCTGCCGTGACCGACGGTGCTTGCAGGTGTACGACGGTGAGGACAGCTTCTCCAGGCTGCTGGGTGCCTTTGCAGACACGAGCATGCAGGACCTGGTGCTCAACAGCACCTCCAACCACCTGTGGCTGGAGTTTAACAGCGACGGAGATGGCACCGACCAGGGCTTTCAACTCATCTATACCAGTGAGACACAAGTCGCACGAGAACGGTGCAACTCTGAATGCGTCACTCTGAACAATAACACAGACAAATACAAGGAGCCCCCGTACAGCCTTAACATACTGCTGGGGCAAGTGCTGTTAGCAAGCACCTACGAAGGCCGGAATGGTATACGAGGGGGTGGGTGGCCAGCACCATGCCCAACCACATTTGTCTCCCCAGTGGCGATATTTACACACCACACCAGGTACTCATTTGAGGCTGAGTCCACCTTGGGGAGGCCCAGGACCAGTTCAGATAATCGTCACTGGTGTTATCATTGTTGGCTTTCCACAAATGCAGCCTTGCAAGAAGGTTGGGGTTATATCATGGGACCTCCTTTGCCAGTACCAAAATATACTAATAGGGTTTTCCCCCTTTTTTCTGGCAATAAAACTGACACCCGAGCTCTCATTACTCTGGTATTGCGTTGTCTTTGAACTGTGCGCCTTTTGGCGTCATCTGGTCGAACACCATATGAGACTAGGCTCCAAAGAAAGCTGTCTCTGGTGTGGACCAATCAGTTTCAAAGACAATGCATACATTATCAGAGTATTGTTTTTTGTTTGCATTTGACTGCAAGTATTGTGGTTAATGTAAGCATGATTCCTTGTAACAGGTGTCAGTTTTGTTGCCAGAAAAAAGAGGAAAAACCTTATTAGTGTAAGGTTGGGGTTAGTCAGCCTATCATCCGCAGGAACCTTCCAGCAAACTTCTGTTTGTGATGCAAATTAAACTTAACTAAAACTATAATTTTACCAGGTAAGGCCCACTGAGCTAAATAGTTCTTGTTCAGAAGGGACCTGGCCCCAAATGATAGCCCAATGGAGTCGCTTATCACGTGGAGATTTATAGCAGCCAAATACTCTAAACACATGTTTCTTAATGTGGAGGAAAAACCGGAGGACCTGGAAATAAATCCACGCGACAACAGGGAGAACATGCAAACTCCAAATATACATGCATCAGGGTCGGGATCAAACCCATGACCTCCTGTATACCAGGCGAAGTCGTTAATATCTTGCCACTGCGGCACCCCCAAATGTTCTCCGCCATAGGCCAACTCAGTAGATTTTAAAAGGCACTTATTCACCCCGTATAATAATGTTTGGATTTTTTTCATTTAATTCATGCAAATTACCATCTCGCATTCACTGAGGAACCACATAAAACTGGAAGGCAGCCAGGCAGTGAGCCGGCCCAAACATTGCCAAAGCTCTGCAGTCCTCTATATATGAAGATGTTTTCATCCAATTAATGCGTGTTTATACATCCCATATGAGCACACACGTCTTTGGCCCACACAATAGCTCAAGGTCACCAACGGAGATGGCCATCGCTTCCACACTTATTTTTTTCCAGAGACTCTGTGACTTCATACGTGTTATTGTGATGAACCGTTGTCTATGCATTGCTAGATAAAGAGCTGCCCCCCCCCTATTTCTCATGATCCTGTTTGCCACAATCCATCTCACTACCGTACATGAACTGATCTCATCCGCTCCATCTCTGAGGTGGTCATCCACCTAGCTGAATCCACTTACGTTGTGTGTCTGCCATTCAATTCCCAATTGTATCCATCATCCTTCATCCCTTAGAGTTACAGCGCGCATACTATCAGAGCTACTAACTTTTTGTTCACATGGAATTTACGATTTTCATGTTTTAAATATGAATAGGATATCTGTGATTTGCATCCACGCTGTCTCTCGGTATGGTTCCAAGCACACCGTGTGTGCCCGTCTGGCTTTGTTTTCTGGCGACTCGTATTTCGACACACCGTATTTAATTAATGTTGAGTCAACCTAGGCGAAGCCCAGACCCAGTTCAGGAAATGAACTCGGATTTTGCCGGGATTGCAAATTATTGTACTGAACCATCACAAGCTTAACCTCGCGATTGCAGCATGACACGCAATTGGTGATGTATGATAAACAGGTGAACACGTAGGCTTTCACGACCAATATCATCCATAATAGTGTTTTTTGGGTTAGATTGCGTAAATATATAAATGTGTCGTTAAACCCGCCACCATCTGACACAGCCAACTAGTAAGGGTTATCAAGTAAACAGAACGTGCCAATTCGTCACTAGTACAGCACACCGATGTTGTGTGTTGGAAAGCCAAGCCACAACATTTACACCGGTGTGCTGTACTAGTGACGAATTGGCACGTTCTGTTTACGTGACAACCCTTACTAGTTCGTGGTGGCGGGTTTAACAACACATTTATATATTCACACGATCTAACCCGAAAAACCTCTTATGTATGATAAACAAGTTCAGTGTTCCGGAAAGCATTTTATATTCCAGTTGTGTGTGCACGCCACTTTTATTTCTAGCCCAGAAAATCAGGTGACACTGGGTTTACTGTCAAACTGGGGAGAAACCTTGGCGAAATAATGGTAACATCGCTCAATTTGTTACAGTCCCCTGTCAATGATGTCAACTCTGTTGAAGTGGGTGTTTGTTACTTAGGAATGAGTCAGCACTGCTTATAACTTGGCGTTGTTGCAATCGAGGTTTGAGCCACCTTTGTTTAAACAAGGTTTCCGGAGTGTAGTCAATTCATGGTTTCAGCTTCATCACCCATATATACACAAATAACCTCCTACCAATGGCGGAGCCAGGATTTTTAGGTAGTGGGAGCAACCCCTCCAGCAATGAAAAATGATAGTTGTTAGTGAGTAACGACTTGTCCCTTGCTTTTTATTCGACGCGTGTGCGGCGATTGTGCAGCCATCGATCGAGGGTCGAATTAGAACCGTGTGTGATCGGCATCGCGCTCGCTGAAGGTGAATGCCTTCAGGGAATTCGTGTATTGTATACGCATCTACGCACAATTCTGTGAGTCACTTATAACTGCTCTGCTGTTACTTATTGCCAATTATGGACTCAGACTATTGTCCTATCATCTCATGGAGTCCCTGGCATGTAATAATATCCTACGCAGTGCTAGTGGGGGTCATAAAATGCCGATTTATTACTAATAAATCCCAATGATCCGATCGAAATTAGGGATTTCGATCGGATCATTGGGGGGGGCGCGTGCCACCCCACCCCCCCACTGGCTCCGCCAGTGCCCCCTACCATAACATTTTATTTTTAACATTAACAAGACGTCACTGCTCTGATGCTAAAAACATTGCATTTTTTAATTCACATTATCTAAAAAAAAACACACAAATTGCTATGGTTGCGGTCAGGCAATTCTGACAACATGACACTCGTTTGATTAATCAGTCAGTCAGCCTTTACTTTACGTGCAAATATCGCCCTGAATAAAGTGGCCATTGGTCCAACTTACAATGGAATGGGGACGGTACCGGTGGGTGGGGGGGGGGGCACAGAGCAACATGAATTAAATAAGAAACCCGTAATGCCCTCAGCAGCGAACACTGACCGAGCAAAGCAAATTGCAACCGCGCACAACTAATAGCATGAGGAAGTTAAGTAGTAAATAAATACAGTACCTGAAATACATTTAATAATAAAGGGACAGTTTTGTATTTAAAGTGTTCCTCCTCAGAGGGGCGATGAGTTGTACCCCTGCGCAGGGTCCGATTTTGTGACAGCCTGGCTCCTGTGGCCACCCGCACATTTAAATGTGAGTTTTAACCCTCCCTCACATTGCACCGGGACGCCAAGTCGCCGTGTGGCCCACAAAAGCGAGAGTGGAATAGCCTCACCATTTTTTTTGTCTTCTTCTTTCTGGCTTTCGCTGTGTGGAGGGAATTCACAAGCACCATTGTGAAAAGTGGATGCGGGATGCATTCCACTATCTTCATGCCAGCGGGGGCGGGTTAGCGAAGGCCACCACTGGCGTGGAGACAACGGCATTATTTTCCTGCCTTTTAGAATCCTCAGGGGGTCAGGCTGAGAAGGCTGAGTCTCGTGCCCTTGTCAGCATGAGACTAAGAGACGCTCAGCGGTGTTCTGACGGCGGCCGTAGCATCCTTATAAGCTTTGCCCCCGGGCTCACTGCTATTCAATTGAGTGCCTTGGTAGACTAGCGGTCCATGCACTCAACACAGCCGGTTAATACGGGGATGATGATTTCTTGAGTGTAATAGTGATTTGCATTTTTTTTACGGGGCACCATGGTTTTAGGTTTTATTGTGGCACGAGTAAAACCCATTGGGCGAGAAATGCTCTTTTTCTTCAGGGGCGGGGGGGGGGCCTGGTTACATAAACGTGGTTACAAATGCAACCAAAGAAATGTGAACAAAACAATCCAAAACATACAACAAAAACTGCACATGGTCAAGCTCCATAGCGAGGGGTTGTGAATTCGATTCCCGGTCAGGACATGACTCCGGCCATGATCCCTCGGGCATGGTTAAACAAGTTGTGCCACTTTGTGGAATGTTAACAGTGACCACTCTTTGAGTGCATGACATCAATTAATGGTTCTGGTCACTGTGGAGGATGCAAACGATGACACAAATTATTACGCCGTGTTGTGCTTGATATAATTTTGTGTTGAACTCAGGAGCCATATCTAAAATGAAGAGGGTCCTTGCCTGTAATGTCGAGCAGCTTTAGCGGTTCAAGCATGCTTGGCTCTGTGGATGAGACAGTGTATGTCAAAGCCGGTTTAGAGGTTGCATGTAGTGAACACATTCTGCTGAAATTATGCACTCTCAGAAGGCCTTGTGGTTTATGGGAAGCATAAAGAATATTTCTTCTATATTTTTTTTTTCTGTGGAGGGACAGATACATGCAGGAGATGTATTTGCACTTTGTAGTTATTTATACCCCATGAAAGTACTGGATCTTTCATGGGAATGTGGAATTTTTTACCACCGTCAAAAATGAATGCTGCCCATTTTTCCTCTCTGAAACTCACGCCACTACCAGGCGTTCCAGAAATGCTGCCTCACCAATCCCTTGCTGAGCACCACTGCACGTGTGCGTGAATGCAGGAGTTTGTGCTTTGCGTGTTCCGCACATACGCTCACTCGCAACTCGCGCAATCTGACACTTGTCGCTCGACATGTTGCTCCATCGCATTTGCGTGCTCGCACGCCGCGGGCGTTAACGCCTGCGTACACTCACCATGCTGTGCGGCATCCGCTCACCTGCACTCACGCTTGCTTGCTTGGTGTGAGCGCTTTGCCACGGCCACGCTTTACCAACGCTCACCGACGCTATTGCGCATCGAACCGCGCTGACTCTCGTAAGCGTGCCCAGGACAGTGCACTGACTTATTTTTGCATGCCCTAATTGTAATCTGCTCACAATACGCAGATGGTGAGTTCCAATCGAGGTTGCAGCAGCCAAATACTGTAAACGCATGCTTCTAAATGTGGAGGAAAAAAGCAGAGGACCCGCAGAAAAATTCACGCGACCACGGGGAGAGAGACACACAAATTCCAAATATATAGGCATCAGGGTCGGGAATCGAACCGACGAACTCCTGTATACCAAGCCAGGTAGTTGACATCTCGGCACCGTGTTTCTAGTGCGCATATTCGTTCACATCATAGGGATTTCTGTGCCTTTGATTACGTTTTCTCTAATGTATTCACGGTCAAAAATAGCACAACAAAATTGGCCAATCATCTCAAACTTGTTATTGTGAATTCAAAATCTAAGAGTTATTCATCTTCAAATGAACGTGGGGTTGTAATGAAGTCCATTAATGCTGTGCTAGTGGTGGACATAAGCTCTCATAGGCCACCCATTCCTGGAGGAAAGTGGATACTTACTTTAATAATCCTGGAGGGATGATGGGCTGACAACTCCCAAAAGCATTTGGCCTGAAAATGACTCAGAAATGTATTACAATGAATAGATTAAATGGGAATGCCATTTTACCTCATGGTATTTGCATGTTCAAAGTTAGCACAGTGATTATAAAATGTGGATTCTGTGAAACAGCAATCTTCATTTAGTTTCACAACTGCTTTGGCAGAAACGTGACAACGATATAACGTATCTTCATGCCGTTTACAGCAAGATTGTCATGCATACCTTTCTAATGTGTCATCAGAGAGTTTAATGAAAGACATTTTTTTCAAAATATTCTCATGTAATTATATTTAAAGCAAAGTTTGAGAGAATTGTGGTAATGTGCCTATAACACATAAATCAATTCAGGGGTGTTGATATAGCAGATTTATATAACAAAAAAATGGCATGTCAAGTCAAGCACAGACATCATTGTGAAAACTTTTTTTTTCAAATAAATTAATAATACAAACATTTTTCTTGTTACGTATGTAAGTATGTGGAACTTCTTTCGCAACGTACGTAGCCAACCGCTCTTATCGGAGATGTGGGGCACTAATCAGAGGTGTGATGTAAAATAGCAATATGCGATTACGCCTCTTGCCATTTGACATCACACATTCATTAATATAGAACAAAAAGACGACGAATTTAGTCCCATACATTATTATAGTGAGCACCCATTCCGAACGCCTAGTATAGACAACAGAGCCCATGAGAGGGTGTTGTGGCCAACACTTCACCAACCGTTTCTTCCTTACACTCCAGTTGACATCACAGAATGAATCGAGTATTCCTATTTAAAGGCTGCTTGGCCTACCAAAGGAATTTGGGATTTCCACTGCTGGTTCAGGGGCACCATTCGGCCCTCCCCCATCGTGCCCACTTGTCCCACCCAGCGCAACATTTGTTGTCTAATTGTATCTTCAACACTCGCCTGTCACTTTCTCTTCCAGCCATCTATATTTCGTATGCTGTCTTGCCAAGAAATTACTAACATTCTTCTCAGCCAGCTATGGTCAATTCATTCATATTTACAGTAATATAATTCAAGACATTATCCGTGCCAAGGCCATTGTTTCTACCAGATCCTGTCATCATTTCTTATTTTTGTACTAAATCCCACAACCATGTGCAGTTGAAAGCTAACCTCAAGATTTTTACTTATAGTCTCTGGCCCTGAGTTCTGACCTCTGGGTGCAAATCCAATGCCAATGTCAGTAGAGATGGTATCAATCCTTTGCAACCTCCTCTTGCTGGTTACATCCACAATGATTTCCTGGATTGTTTGGAGCCTGCAAGTTGCTCGCCCAAACCTGCAATCAGATTCTGAGGATATTATGCTTCTAGCACTATTTAAAGAGCAGTAAGTCCACCTATCTGCCCCGTACAGTCGCAGTCATTAACCCGGATTTTAAAAATAACCTCTTCCAAATTATATTGTGCTCACAAGCTTTTGCCCATGACACACCTCGGGGAAGGGAAGTTGAGTCAAGTATCTGTGTATATTCTTATTTCGCAGCATACATAGCAAGCACTCTAATCGAAGGTGCGGATTTTAGTAACGCATGGAAAAAAGATAAAGGAATGGGAGAGGGAAGAGAGAAGATAAGAGAATGGGAAATGAGAGAAAAATTATGGAAAAGGAAGGGGCTGCATCAGAGCCTCGACACTGCACAGGCGGTGGTGGGGAGAGGGGGGGGGTAAGAGTTGGGGTGGTCACACAGAAATCACGTGATTTACGGTAGGCATCAGCGATTTAGATAGCGTTAGTACACCAAACACCCACCCTGCTTAAACACAATATTTTCAGTACCACCTTCTCTCACAGCACCATGCATCGTGCGCGTTCATGTTTACATAAACAAAAGTTATCTGCGACATCTACATACTCAGTTGGATTTAATATTTAAATTTGTTTGCGCCGGATAAACAAAACAAGCAATTAGCCTGTGAAAAATGGTAACGGTGCTCTAATACACATGCAGTATCATGAGACCTCCTTTGCCAGTCCCAAAATATGAGAATGGGTTTTCCCATTTTTTCTGGCAAAAAAAGGTGTTAAGATTGATTTGAAGATATCGTGACTGCAGGAATCCATACTCTTTGGTTCTTTCGGTAAAGTCACGTAGGAATAAAATTAAATAATATTTTATACCTAGTATTGTGGTTAATGCAGACATTTCAGTTTGGTGTTTTAACATCTTAACACCTGTTTTGCTGCCAGAAAAAAAGGGGAAACCTATTCTCATACACATGCAGTGACCATTAAACGGATGGGGACCTCTCTGTCGCGCGTGTAGCATGGATCGTTCCGGTGAAATGCAAATGTGTGCACGTCACAGCAGTGGCAGCACCTCTCAGCGTCGTCGTACCATCTCGAGTCAACGTGTCTGCTTAGGGAAACTTAATTAGTCTGTCACTCCAAATCAAATGAATTTTCATTAAATCCTAAGCTGTAAATTGAAAGCAGAGAGCACTGCAAAGGTGACCTGTTTTCCCAGGATGTTCTGCATAGCACTGTCCACTGCCCTGGAATGCAATATAATACAGATTTTTTTTCTTGTATATAACTTTAAATCGTTTCTGGGTTATTGCGGTGGTTTATAGAAGGCAGTACGTAGGTTGCTGAATTATTTTTTTCTCTACTAAACTCGTATGTGTGTGAGTTTTCTCTGGGTGTTGTGGTTTCAGTCCACATTCATAATATTCAGTTAAGTAATTTGTTAACCAACCCAAACCTACAACCTCAGGGAAAAGATTGTCGAGACTCAGTGAGGATTTCTTGGATATATAAAGGACTCTGATATGAATCGGTACAGTAAGATGTCTAGCTGTGTAGCGCTCACAATTGGAAGGTTGTGAATTCAAATCTTATTTGGAAACAGACTCGGTGTATTCCAGTATTATTCAATATCTTGACTTAAAGCTTTCGTGACTGCAGGAATTCATAGTCTTTGAGTCTTTCGGTAAAGTCACTTAGATAGGTTCAAAGAAAATAACCTATCTACGCGACTTTACTGAAAGACCCAAAGAATATTATTCATCTTCTAAAACACGCACATTTTTACTTCTATATTATTAAGCAAACGTTGGAGGTACTTCCTGTGATCGTGTATATTGGTGCATGTATGTGTGACCAGATTTGTATGACTTTATTGACGTCGGCCACAAGTTTGGGGTGCTGCGTCTAACTCTTCAGTGCGTTTTATGATCCGAGGAATTGGTATACTTACAGAATCGACACAACGCTGTGTACAACTGTGGGAAGTCACTGGTGGTTGTCCTCCGGAGATGTTGAGCAGGCAGATGCTTTGACTTTGCAACGTACAACTTCTCAACGAAATTTTTACGAGGTGGTGCGGTAAAAATCAAGGCAATGCTGCAATGCGATTTCTTTGTATACGTGCCAAGTATTAGTCAAGGGATACTTTGCGCATCCTTGCAAATGATTTGTAGATGTTGTGGGTTTACTCTCTAACACACCGGTGTGCTGAACTAGTCACGATTTGTCATGTTTTTTTTAAGTGACAAACCTTACTAATTGGCTGTGTCGGGTGGTGGCGGGTTTAACGACACATTCATATTTAAGCAATCTAACCCAAAGAACATCTATTATGGATAAATAAGAAATATTAATTCGTATACATTTGATATACACACGTAAATTGTGTACAAGACCTACCACTGACAAAACCCGTGTTTTATTCGTCGAAATAGATGTTCGATGGTATCGTACGGTGAACTCATGTACTAATGCCAGTGTCAGACCACTGAGCCAGCATTGGTTGTTGAGCTCTTTGGAAATCTATGGAGAAAGAAAATCTATATCGTAAAAGGCGTCCTCTGTTAAAACCTCGCATTTTACTTATTCCAATTATAATCGGACCACCCCCATTGTTGTGGACACGCGACCTCGGCGACGTTGAGCTCGTGTGTGTATGTCGCGCTCTGCTGAGTGAGACACGTATTCACCAACACCCCACCTTCCCCCTCCGTGACTGAGTGGCACGAGTCAATACGTATTATCAGTAGACGGGGGGGGGGGGGTGTAACACGGCGGCACACAAGTCGGGCTCGTAGAATATGCCGATAAGCGCCACTAACCGCACGTTGATGGATTAGCGCGCCAGTATTAAACCTTGTTAACATTGGGGGCGGCAAAGAGACACCTCCCCCCCCCCCCCGGAATTAAGAAGATGACGTTAGCGAGCGCTTAATTCTTAATTGGACAAAGTAGCTTCTCCTCTGTCGTGTCCTTCAATGTCCAGTTGCACAGAGACTTCGCGTAATTAGATACGTAGATACATGTGCCGCCCTTCATCCAGGACACATGCACTGAGTCTCAACAACCCCTTTCCGAAGGGTCCGGCACTGGGATGTTTCCCCAGTTTCTTTTTGAGGAATATTTTGCAGCCGGTGCTTGGATTTTGAGATGTCCCTTGTTTTCACTCTACACATTTTCAAAGACACAAGTCACAGGAGCAGTTGAACAGTGTGCTCCTGTTGTAGCTCAAAGGGCAAGTCTGATAAAAAAAATTTAAGTACCATACATGTCTCTTAAATGTGCATTATTTAAAACATATATATCGATACATCACTAATTTTTCTTACAAAAAGCTCATAGGAATATGTAATCTCAACCACTGACTTAGGGTAACTGATAGAGATGAGTGCCACCCCGGAACACTAAAACCGACAAGAATCCCCTGGTGATTTTTATTTTATTTTTACCGACGTGAATCGCCTGGCTCCCTATTGCGGCGAACCAAACATCGATAGAGACATACACACTGCAAGGAGATTCACATGCTTTCTTACCAACGGCAATTTACTCATTCAAGAACTCAACAATGTACCTCGCCAACGGCTCAAGTCCCCATCACCCCTTCTGGGATCGCGCTGCCACCAACCTAGAATCTCACCCAGATCCCGAAGAATGCGAGGGGACAGTGGAGCAATGCGAACATTCAGAATAAATGCCTCTTTTGAGACACAACCATCTCGCTGCCTGGCTTTGACATTCCTCGGAGACACTGGTGGAACCATCAACCGCATCGAAATATCAACAGGCCAATGCACACATCTCCTTGATAAATTGGAAAATGTAAAGACACAAGCCACAATGTGACTGTGGCCATTAAACCCAAACTGTTGACCATATATAAAACCACCACAGCCTGCGCTCCTTCAAGGAGGTAATAGCAAACTACTCAAACTCTCCTCTGAAGCCCTGTAATGACTAGTAGACCTCAACATTGACATTTAGCTCCTAAACGTATTGCCTTACGCAAGGATATTATAAACTGCAGTTAGCCACGATGTGGGAAGTCAGCAATGGTATGCATTTGTACAGCCTACTCCCAATATAGAAGAATGGATTGTTTTTCCCCTATTGGCTCAGGATCACCAACCCAGATGAGCATTACCCCGTGCTTATTTCAGAATGAGAATATGTTTTTATGTTGGAGGCATTTGATGGGCAGTGAAGCTCTTTTTCACAGATGTCCAGTCTGGGCACGGGGTGAGAACGTTGCAAACAATAGAAAAACACGATACGAGGCAAAAGTTTAGGAAAGGTAAGCAAATCACTCAAAATATGTATATACACACATAAAACCTAACAGTGTTTCGTCTTACCAGGTAAAGTCCACTGATCAATTAGGTTATTTTTCAGAAGCGACCTGCTCACAAATGATAGCTCAACGAAGTGTCGTATCATGTGGAAATGTACAGAAGTGAAATCATCTAAATAATATCAACACATGTTGAGCTTGACTTTAGCATTATCGGATGAGAACGGAGTCATATTGTGCTGTCCACGTGTCAAAGTTACAATAATCACTGCCCTTCATTTTCCTACACCGAACGTTAGACTCGTTGTCTAAAAAGGTTTGTTTGAGCTGTTGGGCCACTGCCTTCTGAATGCCAGGAGAACACATCCACCCAAACGAGGGAAAAATAAAACAACAAACTTCGCACAAATATCTAAGTTGCATGTTGCTGTACTGCATTGCATAGGCAACCTCGTAGCTTTAAAGGTGTGTGTCGCACTCATATAATGTTCTCTGCATGGCCCACCAATGCCCGAATAGTAAGAATGCACCACCATGCATGTAATAGTATATGAGCTGATGCTATCGAGGGAAGGCTATTGGTGGTGGATTGATGGGTCAAGGGCTGTTTCATTGGTGACTGATTGGCTACAGTCCACAGGTAATCAATCCTCCCCACGTCATGGGTACGGATCAGCTTGTTCCAATCAATCGGGATTTCTGTGGACTTGTGGGCGTGTTTCTGCATGTGGTGTCAACATCTTGGAAATGTGTGGAGTATTAAAAAAATTTACATTGTCATAAACTCCCA
The DNA here is from genome assembly GCA_014621495.2 of Entosphenus tridentatus. NCBI lineage: Eukaryota > Metazoa > Chordata > Hyperoartia > Petromyzontiformes > Petromyzontidae > Entosphenus > Entosphenus tridentatus. The sequence goes on from CM025625.2 coordinate 2,174,334, forward strand.
CGCTTATGTTGTGGCAATCCGTCTGGGTGGCGCTGTGCTCAGAGGGCTTGCCTCGTGAGTGCAAGGGTTTGTGAGCAGAGATTAACCGAGCCTGTTGTTCTTCTGGGGGTCACAGGAAATGAGTTGTCACTTTGTGGGATGTAAAGGGCGGTTGTCCTATGGATAGGCGGATTCCTGCCAAATATATATAGCTTTGGGCAACATATGGTTATAAGCATGGTTGTTTGAGACACTTTAGACTTTAATGAAGTCGTAAATCAACTGTAATCTTACATAAAAATGTTAAATACTCCTGACAACTCTTACATAAGTGGATACATAATGTCATACACATTTGTACAATACCAATAGTTTGGATTATTGTCATAGACTGTTGAGATGAGTGTTGTTGGTGAGAACCTATTAAGGTCCGCACAGCACATAGCGATTATCATGCACACCACTCATTCAAGGCTGAGTCAACTTAGGAGAGGTCCCATTTGATTCTGTAAGCCATGGCCGGAATTAAAGCTCAGGCCACCGGGTCAATTGCACACACAGTATGTCAACCACTACAACACCACTCTCCAAATGACCACTGCACCCACAGACAAAGACACGTATAACGTTCCACAATTTAACTTTAACAGACTGTTAGGTCAAGCGTTCTTAGTGAGCACCTATGAAGGCCGGTATGGTGGTGGTTGGCCAGCAACACGCCCGGCTGACTTTGTCTCCCTATGGCAATCTTTACACATCGCACCAGGCACGACCTAGGGCAGACCCAGGACGAGCACCGATGTTGATAGTCTTGGAGTCGCCGGGTTTGTTGCATAGTGTGCTAACCGCTGCGCCACCACTCCCCACTCACACACAGCTACTCCAGAGCAGTGGGGGATTCCAGTGTGACACTAAAACCCTCTTCCTGGAGCACTTCTTACCTTGTGGCCCTCACCCTCCTCTATATATAAAAAAAATACGCTCTACGTTTACCATAAATTCTTGCCACTTCTGCAAGACACCCAAGTGCAAGATTCAAGTCGATTTTTTTGCGTAACCAGGTTAGTGACCAGGATAGGAGTCTCACTTGCAAGAGCAAACACGGCACATCGAAATGACACAAGCGGAAAACAAACTAAAATAAAGTACAGCAAAGAAGCGAACGGAAATCGGAGCGCAAAACTAAAAAAAATGCGCGCTTCGCAAAAGAAAGTAGAAGAAAATGTACTGCACAAATACAAATCATTACCGAATAATCAACTCCCGGCAAAGCCAATTGTCTTCGGCAGATTGTCCCTCGCTCGTTCATAGCACAATTTCAAAATTAAGTTTCGGCATCACCAAACAGATTTGAATTCAAACAAACCTTGCCGTGCTTACGTGTGTAAGGACTGCACCCTGCAGGTATCTGTAGCATATTGGGACATACGCACCATGCACATATGTATTACATCACCATATCACAGCGCTGATTTAAATAAAAAAGAAAGTACGTGGCTGACACTGCTGATGGCTTGAACATAATGCCAATTGCCACCGTCTTAGACACTCTGTGTACAGGAAGCAATGTGAGGAGGAGGGTGCAGATACAAACTTAGTCGCATTGGCAAGGCATATTTTTACAGACTCATCCAACTATTTTAGAAGGACTCAACGTATATTAGCTGTCAGCAGTTGAGTGTTTGAGAGAGGAGTAATGACTGTTGTTGTGCAGTATATGGCATCGAGTAAAACATATTTTCCTTGTACAATATAGTAATCATTATCATCATGTGGCATTGTCATCCGTCTTATCCATCGGCCGTCATTCCCTCTGGCGTCTTGTCGAATTCCACTTTACTTTTTACACAATGGGCAATGTGATTGTTTTTTTATCATTTGCGTTTGTTTACAGGTTCTTGTGTTCCTCTTGTTTGTCTCAGTAGCACTTTTAAGAGCTCACCTCTCCCCCGCTCCTTTCGGCAGATGTTCGTCTTTGATTCATTTTATTTGTCACAGTGTGACAACCAATGAAATGGAAATGCATAAAATGATCCCGAGGGCTTTTGAAGGCTGCCACGTTGGACTGCAGAGATATGAGCAAAGAAAAGGTCAAGCACGGTGAGCTTGCTGATCAAGATGAATTAATTTGGTGGATATAAAAAAAAAACTGGGTAGTTATTGAAGGCAGCTCAGAATGAGGTGATGAAAAGCAGGATTGAGTTGCTTTTGGAAAGCCATGGCTGTAGCAGTCAAAGTCTATCATCACAGCGTTACTGTTCTTCTGAGATTAAAGTAACGTGTGAATTTGAAGAAAAGCACCACGAAGGGAATCCTGCAATAAGATTACATCATGCTGAAAATCTTACCTATAAAAGTCTCCTCGCGCTTGCGGGGGATTTGGCTCTCGGACGGTGGGCTATATGTAGAAAATAATTTGCCAGGCAGCACGCCCTAAGCCCCACGATGGGAATAGGCTATTCCGTTTTCCCATCTGTAAACTTTAAAGTAGTTTAATTAACACTTTTGTGCCGTTTCTATTTTTAATTATTTACTTATTGCACAACATCGACCGTACCAACTGACGCCAATTGCGTGGGGGGGGGGGCGGACCCTGCCAAGTGCTGCACGTTCACTCGAGCTCACGGGGGACATTTCCTTTTTGCGCGTTTTACAGCCAACACATACACACATAACGCTGCGGATATTTCTTAACAGTGTCATGTCCTCTTCGCTCCCCCCCCCCAACACGATGTGTCAAGTTTATACTACACACTCCCTAAATAATAATATTTTACTGCTTACATACCATTATTCTTGCACGGGCGGGGGATGCTGGGAGGGGTAGCGGCCCAGCCCCTAGCCTGGCAACGTGCCAACTCCGCAGCCTCGCCAATGTAGGCCAGGAGGGGGGCTACGCATGGCACAAGGCCTCAACACGCCTATGGTAAGTACAAATTTCCAAATCAAGTCCAATGTTTTCTATTATTAAACACATTAGTTGACAACCATTACTATAATGATGTTTGTGTGCAGATAAGAACTCACGTTGCTTGCTTACTATTATCAAACAAATACGTTGAGAGATATTACAATAATAATGTTTGTGTGCTAAATGTTTCCTTTTTTTTCTGCGCTTTTATGATGCTGTGACGGTCTGCCAGTCTGTGATCTGGCCATGTACGTCCATGTGTATGTGTGTGTCAGTCCATATGTGTGTGTGTTAGTCCACATGTGTATGTAAGTCTATACATGTGTGTGTCACTCGATGTGTGTGTGTAAGTCAATGCGTTTTTGTGAGTCCATATGTGTGTGTTCATCCATGTCTGTGTATTTCAAGTAGATGTCTGTGTCACATGTGTATGTGTGTAGGGCTGTGTGTGTGTCAGTCTATGTGTGTCTAAGTCCATGTGTGTGTGTCTTAGTTTATATGTGTGTGAGTAAGTACATATGTGTGTTTACGTCAATGTGTGTGTGAGTCCACGTATGTCTGTGTGTGAGTCGCTGTATGTGTGTACGTCGATATATGTGTGTGTAACTCCAGGTGTGTATATCTCAAGTGGATGTCTATGTGTGACTGTATGTGTGTGTGCGGCAATGTGTGTGTCACTCTATGTATGTATGTATGTGAGTCGCTGTATGTGTGTACGTCCATATGTGTGTGTAACTCCATGTGTGTGTAGCTCAAGTGGATGTCTATGTGTGTGTCAATCCATATGTGTGTGTGTAAGGCGATGTGTTTGTGTGTGTGAGTCCATGTGCGTTTGTGTTAGTCGCTGTGTGTGCATGCCTCCATGTTAGTCAGTGTAAGTCCATTTCTTTGCGTGTCTGTAGGCCCATGTGTGCGTCTTAGTCCATGTGTGTGCTTTATTGACCTGCTCAAGGCCTATGATACCATCAGTAGGCCTGGCTTCTGGGTTGTTCTTCGTGCTTTCCGAGTCCCTCACCCACTAATCACCATCCTTAAGGACCTTCATGATGGTGAGCGGCCCCGCGTCAAACTACGTGGCCGTCAGTCAAAGCCATTCCCTGTACATCTTGGGGTGCAACAGGGATATCCTCTGGCTCCACATTATTTAACATATCTTTTGACCACGTAGTTCGTGAAGCCTTCAGTGGCTGTACCCGATGAATGACCATATGCTGCAGATACAATGGGAGGCTGATCGATGCTCGGGTGCGGTCAACGGATGCCTCCCTATTACTCAACCATGTTATGTATGCCGATGCTCTGGTGATTGCTGCTCACTGCTGCTGAACCTGGGGCTTGCCACTAAGAGGTGGGGCCTTACCATCAGTCCCACCAAAACTAAGCACCTGCCTGGGTATTTTGTACCATCGAACAATCCACCCCCACAGCTCACAATTCGTGATGCGGCAGTTGTGGAGAGATTGTCGAGATTCCCATACCTGGCCAGTGTGCTCATGACCGGCTCCGGTTTAACAGCAGAGGTCTCACTTCAAATCAGTCAAGCGCCATTATCTTTTCATCGGCTGCTTTACGCTGTGTGGAAGCTACCTGGTCTCTCGCTCCGCATGAAGCTCCAGGTCTTCTCGACCACGGTAATTCCCTCCCTTCTATACGCTTGCGAAACGTGCATCCCCCTAATGGAACATCTTCGCCGGTTAGAAACATTTAGGCTGGCCTGCTAACGATCTATCCTGGGTTTAACCATATATGTGTGTGTGTGTGTGCGTCTAAGTCGATGTGTTTCTATGTGTGTGGGGCAATGTCTGTGTGTAAGTCCATGTGTGTGTCTGCCTTTTTCGCCCGAGCAACGCCGGGTACTTACCGCTAGTATCAAATAAAATATTATGTTACACTTCATCGAAAACCCTGGTAATTAGCAATCCTTCCAGGTGGCTGTTTGTTTAAACTCTTGGCTTTGTACACTTTAAGGCTTTACAGTGCACATAGCCTGGCACAAGCGTTGTGGTGACGTCACCACCACAAATTGGCGAATGGCGGTTGTTGTTGTTAAACTCCCGACTCTTAAGCGGATACGAGAATCAGATCGCGGTTGGAGGTCAACTGAGCCCACCATCCCTCTGGGATCAGCGAATTAGTACCGCGTTGTGGGAATTCAACAGTACTCATCCTCTGGATAAACTGGCCCTATCATCAGAATGTGTATTTTATTTTTACCACTGAGCTCAGGGCCACCAACATAAATGATGGCTTTACCATGCTCTGAGAAAGGATACATTTAGATTTTGAATAATGGAGACAATGATTGAATTTAATGGCATTTATGGGAGTGCATAATTTCAGCAGCATTGATTCAAAGACGAGCAAACTCTGGACTAGTTTTGACAGTGTCTCATCAGCAAAGTTTAGCTTGCTTCAATTAACTCTGGTGATCTGCTGATCTTACAGCAAAGGACTCTCTCGATGATATGGGGTCCCAGTTTGACGTGACATTATATAACACGTAACTCAAAATAATAATTATTGTCGATATTTAGAAAATTCAGAGACGAATTGCTTTTTAAGACTAGCTCTCACCATTTTGAACACTGTCGTATTTTTTTGAGCACATAACGTTGCTATTATTACAGCCCAAAGACGATGGGGCATTGGGTGTGTGTGCGCGCATGCTAGGCAGCGATTGCCATATCTGCACAGCGAGTATCATTACCTCAGAGTGATTGAGCGGTGAGTGCCGTGGCTAGTGTCAGTGGCCGGTTCACTTAATCTGGCTGCCTTCCATATGCCAGCGATAATCCAATTCGCCCCACGACCTTTCGAGCATTCATTGTCTGAAGACGCCATCCATACTGTCGCAGAAGCAAGTGGGCTTACTGGGGAGGTATTGAGTCACGTCCAGCGTGCAGGGAATGTGCAATGATCCGTGCCATTGAGTGATATTGTACTACATATGCACATTTAAATGATGAATATCGTAGTTTCCAGATTTTAAGATGTGCTGGAAGGAATCAATAACGTTATAGAAATCTGGGCACACATGCACACCTGCCAAGATATAAGATGAACCCCAAACGATCGTCAATCCACTACTGCACGAAAGTCTCCCCATGCCTTGTTGATCAAGGTCGTTGTTTGACCATACTTCACCATACTGTTGAGTCCTGGATTGGTGAAGGGGGGATGTTCTCAGATTGTTAGCCGTGGCAGGGAATCTAACTCCGGACACCTGGTTCAGACTGCAGTGTGCTCACCACTGCACCACCGCTCCACCACCCATGCGTATTTAGCACTTCTATAATTCTATGAAGGTTAAAGTCCACGTGAATGCAGCAGTCAGAAAGTTTGACTTTAACACAGCCACTATACGAACATCTTCTGGCCTTTGGTTCGAGATGCATGTGGAGGAAGCTAGGAATGTTATTTCTGGTGAGGAGGAAGGCAAAGGCCAACCTGATATAAGCACACGACTTCTGATATAAGCACAGCTGGCCTTGCACCTAAGGGATATGCTTGGAGCCAGATCCTGATGTATTATCTTATTCATTATTACAATTATCAAATAATCAGGAGGTGTTGTGGTGGTGATCTGCCTCGGTACCACGTAAAAAAATGACAGTTTTTAAAAGTGTTGTTTATATAATCAAGTTTCTCTTCTCAGGCATCCACTTGCAAGTGTTTAACCAGGAGCTAGTGGCGCTCTCTCGTGCACTGTTACAGAGCATGACCACCCTATGAATGCACGCTTATGTCTGTGAATGCCCATTCATTGCAGCAGGCTCACGACAGGCCATAAATCTCCCCAGCAACAGTGTAATTAAGCGGGCAGAAAGCAAAACTCCCCTTTCTCCATCACGAGTGGCCTGACATTTATTGAAATACAGAAATATCTGCTGGACAATTAATTATGGAATTTGGAACACGCTGTTTCTTTGTTTAATGATTTTGGCAATTTCTCAAGTGGACACTTTTTTTTTACGAGACGTTGATTTGTTTTTTTTTGTGTTGTTTGAATGTTTAGTTAAGCGTGGGTAATCTATGAATAAGATTGTCAGGACATCTCGTAAAAAACGTGCGAAAACGATTGTCGGTGGCGTATGCTCGCGAACGGTTTGCACGGTGGGGTTGGCAGCAGGAGTTGATCACGCGGGGACAATTGTGTGCGAGGCATCCGCCCAAAGGTTGACGAGGTGGCCGCACACGTGAGGGAGCACAGCAAGAAGGCTCCTCCCGTATAGCATCTGCATGGGTTGTTAAACGTCGTCTCCTCATGCGCATGGGTTTTACAAACCTAACTATTCTTAATAGTATTCTTGGTTCTTTCGGTAAAGTCACGTAGAAGAGAAACAATAAAATGATAAAAATATAAAATGTTGTTTTATATTTTTATTCTTTTTATTATTTAATTGTTTCCCTTCTACGTGACTTTACCGAAAGAACCAATAATATCAATCCCTGCAGTCACGAAAGCTTTAAATCAAAATGTATTCTTAATAGTGTTTGATTTTTTGAAGCTTATATTTGTCAACGACAATACCAACTTTTTTGTCTGTTGTTCTCAACCGGTAGGTCATATCGACTGTTGAGGGAAAGTGAGTGGACTCAGGCAGGGTGCATCGTCTCTGGCTACCGAACGAGACTGCTGCCAGAATGGTAGCCAAAGGAGGGAACGATCCCATTGAGGTCGATCTCTTCAGATAGTTCAGTTCACGTACGGGAGCGAGGCGGATTGAGGCACTGCAGGACCGCAGGAGGCATGGCACCAGCCTGGGGGAGGCCTTCATCCAGCAGTAGATGGGACATGGCTGATGACGATGATGATGATGAAACTTACATTCTTAGAATCATACAATGGTAGAATTTTTTTTCCGCGTAAATATAAGCATTATCAAATCTGGCTTTAAAAAATGCGTTTGTGTAATTTGTCATCGACTTTAATGCCTGGCGCTACGTAATGCTTTGTTAATGCAGCATGATACATGTGTGTGTGTGTGTGACACATTGACTGGGGTTTTAGGGTTGCAATAAATGTTAATAAATCTCAGTGTAATTACATGTCTCAATAAACACCTAGTGAGATGAATGAGTAGCTGTGTGGAAATGCTGTACATTAAGCAATGTCTTAGATTTGATTGTGAGTAATAATTTCTACGATATATGCATCCTCCTGTAGATAGCTCCTACGACAGATGCAGTAAGTATGGCTGTTATTTTCCGGTACATAAGACGTACATGGATATAATTTAATAACGTTTTTTTATGTGTGTCCTTGTGGGGTAGCAGATGCATGCGTGCATATAAACACGTGCCAATTCCATGCTGGGGCACAGGCTGCTGACCCCACCACACTGCCCTGTACCATGCTAGCCTTAATAGGTTCTCGTTAACAGCATTTGACCACAAGTCCATTTCATGCCCTAAGCTGTGCACGTGCGCTTTTTCAATGAGTGTGCAGCGATGGTGCCATAGTTAATTTACCACGGTGGCGAGATGTTAACTGTCTCGCTTGGTATACAGGAGGTTGTGGGTTCGATCCCAGACCTGGCACGTGAATATTTGGAGATTGTATGGTCTCCCCATGGTCGCGCGGATTCTTCTCCGGGTCCTCCGGTTTTTCCCTCCACATTTAGAAACATGCGTTGTGAGTATTTGGCTACTACAAATTTCCACGTGATAAGCCACTTTGTTGAGCTACCAATTTGTGGCTAGGTTGCTTCTGAAAAAGAGCTATATAGCTCAGTGGGCCTTAGCTGGTAAAATAAAAAAAATATATATATATATACCACCCTGCAATCCAAATTATCTGACTTCCACGCCAGTGGCAATTGTTATCTGAACTTAGTATGTGCATCTCCTTGGGTTGAGTTGGTGTAAAATGAGTACCTTGTGTGGTGTGGCTAACCTCAGTAGTGGTGAGACAATGGTGGTCATGCATTATGCTGCATATACCACCCTCTTATATGTCCTTACATCCTTAATAGGCATTTAATAAAATCACTGGCCCAAACAGTTTACATAGTGAAATTGAATTTCTATGCCTTCTTAAGTACATTTGTGTGCATGCCTATTCACTCGCTAAGTTAGTTGGGCTTTCAGCAGAATAGGACATTTGAGGCTAAAGGGTGAGAATTGGGGAGTAAAGAGGCTGCAGTAAAGAGGCTGCGGATAAAAAGAATAAAAGAATAACAACCTGAGAAAAAAAATCAGAGCAGAGGATAAGTAAAATCACTGAAGCCTGGAAATGGTCAGGGAAAAGTCAGCAGTTGTGGACGATAAAAGGAAGAGACTTCCAGACAGTGGGGGCAGCAGAAGCAAAATAGCAATCTCCCATTGTGTGGTAGGGTGACTTGTTGAATCAAGAAATTACATTGGTGGCCCGAGCGGAGGACAAAGGGGGAGTGACGAGAGTGAGACGAGACGGGAGATTAACGGGAGGAAAAGTTATCGGCGGAACATGAAGACGGTGAAGCCAATGTTGCGTTAGATCCAGGGTCAGAGGTGAGGTAATGGAGGGCTCTTGATGGTTGGTGAGTGAAGTGTCGTATGCTGTGGAGGGTGAGACCATCCGCATTGTGTCGTCCGTATCGCATTGTTTACGTTGCAGGTTTTGACCTCATAAAATGTGAGGATCCTGGCACGCCGCAGTTCGGCTACAAGCTCACGGAGCAGGGCAACTTTGCTGGGAGCAGCGTCACGTATGGGTGCAACCCGGGCTACATGCTGCACGGGAACAGCGTCCTTTCCTGCATGACTGGCGAGCGTCGAGCCTGGAACTACCCTCTGCCGTCTTGCGTCGGTATGGAGCTTTCGTCGTGGTTATCAAATCTCTTGCTGCTTAACTGTTTCCCAGCTTTTCTTCCGATTTCGTTACAATGACGTATGTACGTTCTAAAAATGGAAAAGCTAAGATAACATAACTTTTATCAGTACCGGGGTTCCCACAAGGCCCTCCTGGAGGGAGCGTGGCAGTGTTTGGCACCAGTTACCATAGAGTGCGGTCTTGTCGCTATAGTTCTCTGCGGTGAGGACAGTGTCTATAAAAAATCAATGGCACTATGCCTCTCTAAATAAAATGAACGCTGAATCGCTTGCAGCGGTGAACGGGAACCACATCCTGCAACTTGCAGTCGTCTTGGAACGGGATAGGGTGAAGGAGATAGTTTAACAAAAAGTGGCCTGGTGTTTCGGCATGTTAATGTTACGTGTAAGAGCACTAATCCAATATTTCTGAGATAATGGAGCAAAATCTCATGTCAAGCTATCTGTGTTTAAATCAGCTTTCCAAGTGTAGTGAGTCTGATGGACTCTATGTGCTCACAATTGAAACTTATACTAATGGCACAAAACATACTAATGGCACTAAAAAACAAGTACATTTGTTTTGTCACTTCAAACATAATGATCTGTCCAGGGATAATCCTTGTTTGCATGGTGTTTTCGTGTGGGCTGCTGTAGTGCTTACATGTAATTACGTTTGACTTTTCTACGGGAAACTACGGCAAAGAATAACTACATTGTAT
>CM025625.2:2189737-2237857 GCA_014621495.2 Entosphenus tridentatus
AAACGTCGTGAGAATTATTTTATTGTTTTATTTTTATTATTTTATTATTCCCATTCTACGTGACTTTACCGAAAGAACCAAGAAGATGAATCCCTGCAGTCATGAAAGCTTTAAATCGAAATATAAATTATGTTTCATAGAATTTATTTTTACAAATGTAACGACAACACAATATAATTTCCCTTTGCCATGCTGCAGGCATGCAACTGAGCATCAGTGACTCTAACTCCTTTCCTATTCCGAGACAACTGCAAGTTTCAGGGTAGGTGTCCTGTTCACGCGCAAGTGGTCAACGTAAATTGTATTTAAAGAAGCGTAGCACCGCTGTTTTTAAAGACATTGTACTCACCGCAGATAACTGTAGTGACACGACCGCACTTCCTGAAACCTGGCACCAAACTGTGCCACACGCCCTCCCGCATGGCGTTTTACTTCTGATTTTGTTTCGATGACATTCTGATGACGTACACGTATGTACACGTACGTCATCCGATGACATACGTGTATGTCATACGTGTATGTCATCGGAATGGGTTAATCTCACGATAAATGTAAGGTAAGGGATCAACTTGCAAGAATTCTTGATTTTATTCCCAAAAGGTGTGCACCTCAAGATAAACATTCCCACTTTGTGCCTTCTCTTATATCACCTAATGCCCCCCCCAAAAAAAACATCCATATTAACGCAATTAAAATCTTCTTCCCTGATGTAACATTTTTACTTCATCTAATATTCAATTTGGCTGGTCACCTTAAAAACTGTGTATTGCACTGTTGTACGCAATGCGTTTATTTGACCCCTCTGGTCGAAAAGGCTTTTCCATTTGTCACTTTTTTTTTCCTTTACCAAGTTTTGATAAACTCTTTGGTCAATTTTGGGCTGTTCTATATAGTAGCAGCACAACTTCATAGTAAATTTTTATTTATGTTGTATCATCTTCACGAGAGTTATCAAGACTACCCACTAGAGACAGGACAGATGGATAGACAGAGCTATTACATTAATGCTGCCAACTGCCGTTGGCAAGCTTTGTAAAGGAATGCATTATTTTATTGAATTGTGGCCTTGAATTGTGACAATTTGTTGAATTACAAAGGGTGTTAACCATTAACCCCCTACTATGCAGCATAGTAGGAGTGTAATGACAGATTAAGGCATACAGATAATTTGTAATTATTGCAGCTGTCATGCACCACTATTCGATAGTGGTGTAACCACAGCCCATGTGTCAGACTGTGTGCTCTAAAGCTACATTCACATCAACGTGGCAAGGCATTGCCACCAAGAGGTAATTACAAGTGAATAGGCTGTAGTAACTAGCAGACAATCTACATGTACTCACTCACCCACTGCAATATGACATCGCCATTATCGGGATTTCTTTATCCCCACGTCATTATTATAACCATCAGCCTAAACGATTTGAGATTTGTTGAATCGTCAATGTAGGTACATACAAACACCAAGCAAGCTTTTTCTTGTTCTCATGAGGACTCGTGAATGCAGTTCAGTAAGTCCTCTATTTACGTTGCTCCTATTTGTTTTAGGCTATAACGTCGCCAATGAATTAGGGATCGTAATTCGTTTGTAAATGCCCCTATTCACATCAACGTGGTTTTGAAAGATTTTAAAGAAAAGACCGCAGTATATATTTCCCTTGCTGTAGGCGGGTTCGGTTTGGTGCGATTTCGCGTAGTATATTTTTGGCCTCGAAATTCGCTCCACAGTATGCGGTTTGAATTCACATTGTGGGTGTACTGTGCACACTACTCTACAGGCAGCTGTTTCCTCGTGCGGTTTCGCGTTGTACCGCCATTTTTTTCTCACATCTATTGCTACCTCCCCCGTGTAAAGTGAGGGAAAGCTGTCGTTTGTACTGCAACACGCTACACCACAGTGCCCCCTAGCGGGCACTCAAGTCGCAGTGTTTACAACATCGCCACACTGTACTACCCTCTCTCAATACAATCTCCGCCGCCATCTCTGGAGAGTACTCTGTATTATCTTGCGTTTAGATTACTTTCTTGATTAGAAGCTGCTTTCGTGACTGCAGGAATTCATACTCTTTGGTTCTTTCGGTAAAGTCACGATAGATAGGAAACTAAACAATTGTTTATTTTACTATCTACGTGACTTTAGTTTACTTGGCTGGTATAAATTTGCACGTGACAAGCTACTTTGTTGAGCTATCATTTGTGGCCAGGTCGCTTCTGGAAAAGAAGCTAATAGCTTAGTGGGCTTTACATGGTAAAATATACACATTTTTAGATGTTGCGTGATTTTCTTACCTTTCCTATGTACATTGCACTCATATCGTGTTTTTATATTGTTTCTTGTTGTAACATTCTGACCCACCCCTTATAGCTCATCGGATTCTTCCAGTATAAATGTAGGACTCGTACTGCCGCGACAGCTTCTTTGTCTTTCTCGTTCCTTTATTAACGCATATAGTTCACATCTCCTCCGACAGCATCACTCAATGTTCCTCCATACTCTTCAACGCACAACTCCCCATCAACCTCACTCAATGTCCCTCCGTTCGCTCGCTCCGCTCCTTCACTCTCTCTCCACCAAGGTCCGTTACTCCGCTTCTACCCTACGCTGTACTCGCTCCGTCCTTGCTACTCTATCCATACTCTCTCTATCCACTACTACCATATACTGTATTCTCTTTGTCCACTGCTACCTTATACTATGCACTCTTGTCCACTGCTACCTTATACTATACACTCTTGTCCACTGCTACCTTATACTATACACTCTTGTCCCAGGCACCAACTCTAACTCCAACTGCAACTCCAACACCAACTCCCGTTTCTCCATACGCTCTGCCTTTATCCCTGAACCAATTAGCCCCAATTAATTATGTCATCTCCCGCTTCGCTACTCGCCCCCCCCGGCCCCCAGTGTCACGCGATGTTGTTGTAGCCACCCCGGCGCCACTCTCAGACACTCACACCTCTCGACCAATCACCAGCTTGCGTCCTCGATTACCCCGAACACCTGCAGGTCTCCCTTAATTACCTTGCCACCTTAAGTGGCACAATAAAAACAGTATGGCGCCCCACTGGCTGTGTCCCTGTTTGCTCTCACTGTCCCCCCGCGTGTCCGTATCCCAACCCAACGTGTGACGCGTGTTTTCTCACGTCCTACATCAGCCCCCCCCCCCCCCATGTTTAAAGAGTTAGCCGTCCCGGCTAAACACAACGCGTCACGCGGCAATACACAATATCCATCCCGGAGCATCTCAAACGAACGCTGTTCCTCGTCATTCCATAGAAACTTCTTACCCTTAGCAGTCAGCGTGTGCAGCGGCCTTGCAATAGTGGCAAAATCTTTAACAAATCGACGGTAGTATGACGCAAATCCCACGAAGCTATGCACTTCCGACACTGTCTTAGGCACTGGCCACGCACATACACAACTGGTTTTCTCTGGGTCTGTGGCGACCCCCGCTTCACTGACCAAATGCCCAAGTATTTAACAGATGTTCTGAACAATTGGCATTTCTGGGGTTTAAATTTCAAATTGGCGTCCCTCACCCTGCCAAACACAGCCCGTAGTCGCTGCAAGTGTCCCTCAAAATCTTTACTGAACACAATGATGTCGTCAAGGTATATCAAACATGACTCCCACTGTAATCCGGACAATACAAGTTCCATCAATCTTTGAAAGGTGGCTGGCATGGAGTGCAGCCCCATCGGTAGTACGTTAAATTGGAACAACCCTTGCGGCGTGCGGAAGGCCGTCTTCGGTTTAGATTCCTCGTCCAAGGGAAATTGCCAAAAGCCCGACAAAAGATCCAAAGTGGAGAAAAACTTTGCACCGGACAAGGCGTCCAATGGGTCATCAATGCGCGGGAGCGGGTATGCATCCGCCACCAAAATCTTAATCCAGTGTTACGCGATGTTGTTGTTGTAGACACCCTGGCGCCACTCTCAGACACTCACACCTCTCGACCTGCGTCCTCGATTACCCCGAACACCTGCAGGTCTCCCTTAATTACCTTACCACCTTAATTGGCACAATAACAACAGTATGGCGCCCCACTGGCTGTGTCCCTGTTTGCCCTCACTGTCCCCCCGCATGTCCGTATCCCAACCCAACGTGTGACGCGTGTTTTCTCAAGTCCTACATAAATAAAGATTCTGATAAACGTTAATGGATTTTTTGGTTATATTTTGTTTTCTTTTTTTGGTACTTGTGTAAAGACTCGGACGTCGAACTACTAGGAGCTACTTTGATTAACACAGAACAATCCAGATCCGGGCTTTGTGCTTGATCTGAAAGCTGTACATTCCCTCGAACTTCCCCTCCCCTTGTGCTCTGCCCGTTTATATCGTTCCAGTTCCCATTCTGGAATGTTTCCTCACTCTATTCTCCTTAGCCAATCCCTGTCCTTCCCCTCTAACCGATTCAACCGTCGCCTCTGGGTTCCACTTTGATTCCCGCCTATTCTCATTCAAATATTTTCCTCCAATCACTTCAATAGCCTGCCTCCCGACCAATCCCTGTGGAGGCCTCTTTCCACCAATCGGAGACCTTGGTCTATCTTTGAATAACCGTTAAGCTGCACTTTGGCTTGCGGTTATTTTCGGTCATTACACTTGTTTAAAAAAAATTGTTACCGTAAAATGTCCCCCCGGGAAGGTATCCTAAATTTAAACAATTAAGTCAAGTGGTAAAATTGATTGCAATTGACGCCATCACGCCTAACGTCGCCTTTTGCCGGAGATGCATTCCCACCGTAAAATGAGTACTTGACCATACAGACATCATCGTACTTTACCGTACATGAGTACTTCACCATTTTTTGCCCCGAGAGACTTCTGTTGAGGAGAGTGGCCCTTTGCCTTGACCCTAGGGATAGATTTGTCACAGCCTGAGGGCAACAAAATCAAATTGAGGCACTTTCACTGAAGAAGCAATTCAATGGCCACTGAATTGAGAAATTGCCTCTTAAGCTCGAGAAAGTGCTAGAATTTGGTCACGGTGTTTTGAATTTTCTCCTCGTTGTGAGCACCAAGTCAAAACTGCCACTCAACAAGAGTCAAGTCGACTTGTCTTACAGTAAAGTCACACAAGCTTGTGTTTTGCCCGAAACGTCGTGATTTATTTTATTTTATACCTATGTGACTTTACCGAAAGAACCAAAGAGTATGGATTCCTGCAGTCACGAAAGCTTCAAATCAAGATCGACATGTCTTGATTGTTAAAATTTGAATTTTTTTTATTGTTTTCCATTTGGTGACCTTGAGCCAGTATTGTAAATTCAACGTACCCTTGACAGGTTTCGGTCTCTCCATTCAACTGCTGTTGAATGAAAGGGCAAAGTAAACCTGCGGCAAAGTATTTCAACCCACAAAACCACACTCTGGCAGTCGAATCGCTGCACCACTCGGCCAGATAATGTTGATGTCTCCACGTTATTTATACCCTGTGTTAGCATCCTTTAGACCCAGTTTATCTAAGCCCCCATGCAATCCACCTTTCTCCAAATAACACACGAATGTTAATAGATTTGATTTGTGATTTCTGAAATCAAGGAGACAGCGGCATTCAATCCTGCTTTACAAGTAGGGTGTTACGGAAAATAAACTCACAAAGGAACCACTACATCTTAACATTGTTTTAGCAGCCGCGTGTAAAATACCATCGCCTGTATCAAGGGAGCTTAATTGAATTTAAACGGTAAACCACAGCAGACCCATCACATTTTAATGCCCTGCAATTAGTGTCGAGGAGATTAGTCTCAAAATTAATATTGAAAACCGCTAAATAAGTTTGTGGCTAATTCTCAAAGGGCATTGCAGTCCGCTTCAATGCGATGTGGAAAATCTACAGTGCTTTGAGAAACAGTGAAAACACCCTCATAATCAATGTGTTAAAATTTGACGTCATTAGTAATCATAATTACATTCCTTATTGAAATAATTGAACGAGCCAGAGTATCATCTCAGACTGGGTTGCACAGTGGTTAGAGCGCTCTGCTCACAATTGGAAGGTCGTGAGTTCATATCTCAGTAAATGTTCAACACACCATAACATCCATGCCTGAAGGTCCATACAATTATTACCATTCCGAGTGTAGCCCTGCTATAGAATTATCACCACCGCTCAAGTAAATGGAGAAAATACATGTTCATTTGCGTGCATATGTGTATCTCATATTTTTAAGTGATTACAGTGAAATTTAAAGCACTTTAGACCTTTACCGCAACCTTTGCCTACAACCAATCAGCCTTAGGGCCATCATTTTGGGGACCCAAATTTGAAGATCCTAGTTTTCAGCAGTTCATATTTATAAGCATGTACGTGAATATAACTGTGCCATCTTTCATTTTTTCCAGCACGTTTCGGGTTTATATCAGTCAGTCACGGTTGTCAGCGCGTATATTAGATGTCCACGTTAGTGGGACAATTTGAGGTCAGACTTTTCGAAGATCTCTCCTGAATTCAGAAGTTTGGAATAGAACATAGCCATAGCCCAATAAACGCATTCGCATGATGGAGGGGTGTCACGTTACCGAGACGGACACGTGAGTTGGTACGTAGATGCCTGTTACCAGGAGGGTGACATACAGCCGGATGCTCATACACCACTCGCTCTGTGAGAGCAGACCTTGTAGGTCAGGCATTGACTGTGCAATTCTTAGCAGATCTTGCGGAAGGAAGGGAGCGATGGCATGGTGTCGTGGCTTCTATAACACTAATAGTGACGTGATCTTTGATCTGGAATGCTGCATGTATTATGTGTTCATGTGAATGCGAACGTGAATGTACATATCCACGATGATGCAGGGGACCAATATCCCAGGTTCAATTATCCCCGGGGTTATCTGAGATTTTAACTCCTCTTATTCGTGGGGTAAAAAACTTGCAGATATAATGATTCATTTTCTGCACGATGCCCTCGGTGATAAACAAGTGTCGTCTCAGTGTCCATGTGTGTGTGTATGTCTCTCTGTCTTTGTGTTTGTCTCCGTATTTATTTGTTTGTTTACATGTCTGCATGTCTCCGTATTTGTGTGTGTCTCCTCGTCTTTCTCCATGCTCCTCTGTCTCCATCTATCTGTAAGTGTATTCGCGTCTGTATTGTCTCGTGATCAAAGCAAGTGCTGCCAGTGCACATGTTTTGATACGGAGCGTTGTTTTTTTATGTGCATAACCCGCTGGTATTGGGAAGCAGCTTTGCTGTGCATTATGGGCAAAATCTTGCATAAGATAAATAAACTGGGCCACGGATAATAGGAGTTTATCGATAATCCTACAGCTGCCGTGGATAATAGGAGTCGCCTTGGATAACAGGAGTTCTGCAGTATCTGTACGATTCTTCCTAACTTGACTTTTACGTGTGCATGTATGATGCATGTTTGCGTGGTTGCGCTGCGTTGGTGCGGTGTGGGTGTATGGGTGTGTGGATGCTGTGCTGGGATCTGATGTGTGGGTCTATGCGGGTGCGGTGCGCGGGTGCATGCATGCTGCGCGTGGATGCGGTGCGTGGGTTCTGTGCGCGCGTGTGCATGGGTGGTGTGTGCATGGGGTGCGTGTGTGCGCATTGGTGCGTGCGTGCACGTGCGCGTGGGAGCAGCCTGCAGTTCAGCGCGTTCGACACGGAGGCGTCGCACGACGTGGTGCGTGTGTGGGACGGCGTCACCGAGGGGCAGCTGCTGCTCAAGGAGCTGAGCGGCTCCGTGCTGCCGAGCCCCGTGCACAGCACGCTCAACGCCATCGCCGTGCAGTTCGACACCGACTTCTTCATCAGCAAGTCCGGCTTCGTCATCCACTTCTCCAGTGAGCCTTGCCGCAAGGCGCGCGCGCGGAGTCTCGTCACTCACGCATCGCCTTTGTTTCACCAGCAGCTGTTGCAATTGCTCGCTCACAACCAGTCAGCGGATGGGCATCACTCCAGGGAGTCCTAGAGAGCCCCTCTCGAGGCGATTTGGCCAACCCAGGCCACGCAGGCCAGACGTCTCAGACGAGGTGGGAGTACGCACACTTGATTCCACCGCACGCGACCTGCTGATCGAATCACTGTGCTGAATCTATTTATACTGCTGGATGGACAGAGGCAGTGGAGGGATTTAATAAACCTGGTCTTGTAGAACAATGCCCATCATTTTGGTAATATGTTGATGAGCAATACGACATACACCTTATTTAATGAGATACATTTTTATATTTTGAAATGTGGGAGAGTGCTGGTGCAGGGGTTAATGCACCAAATGATGGCTACAGGCAATGCCACTGACCTGCCCCCACCCCCTCCACCGACCCGCACTGACCAGCATGGTGAAGTATGGTCAAACAACCTCCACGGTACCAGCACAACATGGGGCGGCCTTCAACCAGCAGTGCATTGACAAAGTGGCGTATGTTATTTTCCATTATCATAATATAAAAAAATGTTTTTAAAGAACTATCTTATTATATACGTGCAACATTTTGAAATGCACGTTTGGAATAGTTTAGGATTCACATTTCAGCAAGTAATAATGTATACACATCGAGGGTCCTATTCACGTGTGGACTCTGTTCCTTTGTTCACTTTTTGATGAAAACTTGCTGATGTCTCAATTAACAACAATAAGGCAAATCCCCAAGGTGATGCAATTCAGCTGTTTCATCAATATGTTAATGTGGCCTTAGCTGTTCGTGTGCAGGAGGCGATTATTGCACTGACCACACAGTTCCCAATTGATTCGAGGAACAATGCATCAAGATGCTTTCCTTAAAGAGGTTTTAAATGCATTGATGTTTTGGTTGTAATTTATTCCCTGCGGTAATCGTTATAAAACCTGGCGACATTTGATCAAAGAGTGCGTCATTACAATGGGTGCACTCAACTCATCAATCCTTTTCATTTAAACCAGTTTATACTACATATATATGTTTGACCTATTAAGGGATTTTTCTGCTATTCAGTGTCCACTTAAGATAAGCTGTTTATACGTTTATCCAATATAAACTTTGTAAATGTTGTGGATTTGCTCTCCAACACACCGGTGTACTGTAATAGTAATGCATTGGCATGTTCTGTTTACGTGACAAACCTTACTTATTGGCTGTGTCGGGTGGTCGCGGGCTTTACGACATATTTTTATTTACGTTATCTAACCCCCCCCCTCCCAAAAATAACCCCTGTATTATAATGATATTGGTCACGAAAGCCTACGTGTTAAACTGACACACTTAATTGATTTCATATCTTAAAGTTCCACAATTTCAATCTTAATTTGGAGCTTTCGTGACTGCAGGAATTACTCTTTGGTTCTTTCGTTAAAGTTACGTATAAAGATAAAATAATAAATTCAATAATAGCATACGACGTTTCGATTGCAACACAAGCAATCATCATCAGGTATAAATGAAATAGCAACAAAAAATCTAACCAGAAAACTATAGACAGACATATAAGCAGACAGATATCACCAAGATACATAGAGAGAGAGTAACACAGGCACAGAGAGGGAGATCGTCTCTGTGGCGAGGCCTTAAATAGACAGAGGGGGGCGGGGGCAGAGAGAGGGAGGGGTTAGAGAAAAAATTCACATGTCAATGAATATCAGGCTATGCGTTCATTGTGTGTTGACCGACTCTCTGTGTTGTATTACATAACATTTCGATATTTTGCTAGGTTATTTAATTTAGTGTGTTCTTTCTCCCTCTCTCCTAATGTTCAGCTTGCGTACTTTACTACCACGCATCGCCGTACTCATTGACATGTTAATTTTTTCTCTAACCCCTCCCTCTCTCTGCCCCCGCCCCCCTCTGTCTATTTAAGGCATCGCCACAGAGACGATCTCCCTCTCTGTGCCTGTGTTACTCTCTCTCTATGTATCTTGGTGATATCTGTCTGCTTATATGTCTGTCTATAGTTTTCTGGTTAGATTTTTTGTTGATATTTCATTTATACCTGATGATGATTGCTTGTGTTGCAATCGAAACGTCGTATTCTATTATTGAATTTATTATTTTATCTTTATACGTGACTTTACCGAAAGAACCAAAGAGTAATTCCACAATTTTCTCACACAACCACCGTTTCGAGTGCAATGTCAAAGCTCCCAAGCCAGTGAATTTATTTATGACCGGTCTAGAGCAGTGGCTCTCAGTGTCGTCCCCGGTACCAGCTAGGGGGTCCACGACGGTCCTCCAGGTAGGTCCCGGGGGCACTGTGATGCCAATGTCGCAGTTTCATATCCGGATAATAACGACAATGTTCATTACACCTTTTATTTTGGACATTAATTAATATTTGACTTCTATTTAATTTAAAAAAATGAAGTTAGGTAAACTTGCCTGATTAAACTACCCTCAGACAAAGATCTAAATGCCCCCCCCCCCAAAAAAAAAGGCTGCATTTAAAAAAAAGTTTTTATGTTCCGATAATATGGATAATTTTTGTGTGAGTGGTATTTAAAAGAGATAAGTAAATACGTTCCTTCACCAGGAGTAGGGGGCAGGGTGGGTGGTCCACAGAAATATTTGAATAGGCTGAGTGGTCCGGCAGCCAAATATGTTTGGGAAACACCGCTCCTAGATCATTTTCTTTGACATTGGTGAATTGATATGTATTGGGTTATTTCACGGCGTGCCGCTTGCTAGATGATAAGGAACGTCAGTTGGTGTGTACGCACACCGGCCAGCGTGCTTGCCCTTCTTCACCTGTCGAGTGGCAAGTTTTGCCCTTCCCACTGCCATGCGCTTGTTCTGGCCTTTGTTGGCAATCCAAGATTTTTGTTAGAAATGGTGTTTCATAATTTTATGTTTCCTTAATCACCGTCTGCAAACACACGTTTTGCATATATTTAACCACCTTGGTACCTGACTGGACTGAATATACAGCGTGAATTTTGGTGACACCTGAGCTGATGTAGGAAATGTTATCAGAGCACATGTCAACGTGGCAAGTAGTCACCGCTAGTTCGCCGAACAGCAGCCACTTCACTGCTTCTTGTGTGGAGGCTCGTTTTCTAATTTCAGGGAATGAAATATCTGAACTGGCCGGATAGCATTGCTAATAATGGGAATAAGGAGGTTGTGACGGGTAGAGAATGTATGACGGATGGGCCGGAGGGCTAGTTACAGAGATGGCTATTATTGAGGGAGTGAAGGTTGATGATCAAGGGTTGGAAGATTCCAAGCTGGTAGGAAACCTTGTAGACCTTGAAGGCTTGTGCCCTGAGGGTGCAAACGCCTCAGCATCGGTCGAAAGGAAATATTGTAATTGTGAGATATTCTCATCTTGATTTTATAACCTTGAATACCATTCAATATATTGCTTTGTTTATCCATAATTTTAATAAAAATACTTTTGTCTTTAGCTTTTGGTAAATAAAGATAAATCAATTAATTGACGCTTTAATTGTATTCATTGCCTTTTCAACTGACACAACCTCACGTTTATTTTGAATCCTATGCAGCACAGTGGTGATACAGTATCTGTTTCTTTAATTGATCAAGGTAATACCTTCACCCCATTACAGGGTCAGGTCAGAACCGACACCTTTTGATAAATGGAAGCATAAAATAAGTCACGCTGTTGTTCGATTGTTAGCGTAATGGAAGTCAGAGCGTCTTCCATGCTCAAAAGACGAACGTGGAAAATCTATTTGGGTTGTCCGCTGCTCGACTCGCGCGTTTTGTCGTGAGTAATTGACGGAAAGTGCAAGTCGTATGACACCGTAACCGGCGGAATTATGAACGCAGGGTTACTTTAAAACGTAGGCTTTCGTGACCAATATCATCCATAATAGGTTAGATCGCGTAAATGTTAATTTGTCGTTAAACTCGCCACCACCCAAAACAGCCAATTAGTAAGGTTTGCCACGTAAACAAAACATGCCAATTCGTTACTCGTACAGCAAACCCCGGTGTGTTGGAGAGTAAACCCACAACATCCTTGCAAATTATTTATAAATGTTGTGGATTTTCTCTCCAACACACCGGTGTGCTGTACTAGTTTTACGGAACAAACCTTACTAATCGCCTGTGTCGGGTGGTGGCAGGTTTAACGACACATTTACATCTAACCTTAATAAAACCTGTATTAGGGAGGGTTACTCTCAGTTGAACTGCAGGCGAACAACTTCAAAATATTCTTTATTAACATGAGAAGTGCAGCCAAGGTGCAACAGAAATGCATACAAATGTGAAATACATTCATAAAGTTCCAGGAAACTGGCAATGTGATATATCGTATTATCGTGAAATTTGATATCATATAAAATTCCAAAAGTTATATTGCAGCAAACCTCATCGGAGGTAAAGGCTGCGGATAAATCGTGGTTACTGGCGTTCATAAAATCTTTTCACTCGTATTTTCTTCATATTTACCCTTGCAACCACTGCTGCAGGCGTGGAAGAAGCCCTCCATTCCTCCACACTGACCCATCTCACCCACTGCATCGTGGGAAACCAAAACAGATCATAGGCAGCTCGAAGAGTTGTAGGTCGGTAACCCCATCATGAGCTTGACCAGGCTTCAATCAATGCTCTCTGCCAGCACACATTTCTGAGCAATCAGCTGAACAAGCACCGGTGGCCTGGCTTAGACCTGATACCAGTAATTGTCGCCCATTTCCGTTATGTCGTGCAGAGTTTTTTTCTTCTCTTGAGGTTTTTTTTACTTCTATCTCTCGCGCCTGGAAGGACGATTTTGAGTCAAGTGTTTCTCGCTGTGACGGTGCTGTCAATATTAATGGGAAAACTCGAGCCCTGATTTTATTGAGACCGCTGTTAAGGGCTTAGAGGGGGGGGAAGCATTTACTCGTTTGCTCGACTTTAGAGGGTTGCGCCGAGTGATGGGCGACGATAAAAATGTAACCAGTCGATACCGCACGAGATAAACCGTTGGCACGAAGGATATTTTTGCAGAAAACCATCGACGGCATCGACAGTTTTTGATACTCTTAAAGGTGAACCCCCACGCGTGCTCTTCGGCGAATCAAAACGTGGCCTTGTGGGCACGCGGGGGTGGGGGGCTCATAGGAACCCAGCCCATGTATGGGGGCGCAAGGGAATTGGGGCGGGGGGCGTCCCGGAGTGGGGTGGGGGCAGTGCCGGATTATCCTCGTAGCAAAAGTAGCATATGCTCCGGGCCCCGCGCTAAATTCTTTCAAGCTATAAATTCCGGTTCAGTTATTCTGCTCTTGCTGTATTACTATAGTATTATACTGCCTTCAACTTTTATGAACGATTGGGTATTTAAGGTTAGAGAGTTGTCGTATTATCTTGCTGTATAGAAAATGAAAAAATACAATTACTTTACTATGCAAGTAAAAATTTCGTGTTTTAATACTTGCGTGTTTTTTTTTTACTTAATGCTCCTTTATAACATATGCTACAGGCCCCTCACTAGCTTACTCTGGCACTGGTTGGGGGGAGTGAGAAGCAGCGGCTGGCAGGGTTAGTTAGGGTAAGATGGGGAGGAATTTGTCGTTCTTTGTGGTAAATTTGCCGTGGTTTGTGTCAATTTGTGGTGCATTTGTTGTATTTTATGGCACTTTGCGGTAATGTTCAGGAGCTCCCCCCCCCCCTGAGGAGCTATACGAGATAGGGGCACCCATACCGGTCACGTACTCAGTGAGAGGAAAGGTGAAAATGTGCTCCCTTCGCTTGCCACACTGACCAGCGCGGTGAAGTATGGTGAAATATCCTCCATGGCCGATGCACGCAAACCGCGACCCATAGCTCCCAGCAGCTCTGGATCATGTTAAAGCAGTTGTCATATCACGTGACATTTATTTCACCAGGGTAAACTCATAACGACATGGATTTTATTCCAACGTAGGCTATTATGCACAAAATATGGAATGTCATTGTAATGTAGGCTCCTGAAGAGCAATTTAAAACACTAATTGTGTAGTATCTGAACATATTTATTCATGCACGTACCAAAAACCATAATTTATTTTTCTTTCAAAACAGAGTGTTTAGTCATGGGGAAAAAAAAAACTATGAAAATATTATGGCCCCAATACACTTCATGTTATACTGATACTCACAAGATTGATGAAAGGTAAAGTTGTCTGTCGGTGTATTCAAGCACGCTCAACTCTGCCGTTGATTCAGTGGTGGGGATTCCATTATTTACATGGCAGAGGCCATTTAAATCGGAATTGATAAGCGATGTTGACTTACCTCAAAATCGTACACACTTTATCACTCTTTCAAGAATGATGGTCTAAGTTGACCCCTGACTGACATTTGAACTTACAACATGATTTTATTGTGGGTCAAGTGATCCAACAACAGTACCACATGGTTGGATTGACCGTGTAATCTTAAATTTTGCTTAGGATATTGGTCCAATTCCTTACGGGAGGATTGTCTTGCATTGTAAGTAAACCAACATCAAACCACGTTGGTGTTGCAAGGCAACCGGTGGCATTTGTGATTGCATTTTGCGATTAGATATTACATTGCACCTGATCTAAGCTTTGCAGGGATGCATAAGCACATCCTTCATATGTAATGTAATTGACTGTTAGATAATGCATGGCAAGTATATGTTTCAGGCATTATATATTTTATACATTATACAAAATTGCAGTGCACATGCCTGCACGCCTAGAGAGAGTACTAATTTAATAATAAGCTTTCTAAAATGCCAAACATTCTCCCTGCTCATACGAGCACTGGGGAGGCATTGGTGTTCCTGAGCCATCGGTGGGAATTCAACATTCTAATGGCAGTGAGAGTATTTTCATCACATTGATTCATGCAAAAGCGTTTTGGTATACTCACTGGTTACACAAGGGATATACATTGATAAGTGATTTAACCTTAAAAAATGGTCATGTTACATTAGTGTGAACAATATGGTCAAGGATGAATGATGCATCACTATGGATTTGGTGACGAGATGTTAACTACCTCGCCTGATATACAAGAGATAGTGGGTTTGATCCTAATTCTGATGCCTGTCAGGGTCAGGATCTAAGAAGGCACTTTGAGTTTTGACTTCACGTGCCTTTTTTAATGGGACTGCTTAATAATGCGTTATATAATCTAGTTTACAAATCCTGTCATATGTGATGCATATTGCCAATAAGAAAACCATCCACATCGTTACACAGATAGGGTGGAACTATACATCTATTTTACAATTTTACAATACCTCTTGTCCATGCAGAGTATTGACCGAGTCATGATAGAGGGGCGATAGATTGCACGTTGTCAACCCAATCCTTCATTGCTTGTGCATCGTGTCTATTAACGTATAATATGCAGCTTCTTAATGAGCAGTAGCGGCGTATACGCACACACCTGCACACACGCGACTGACACGTGCCCCCGTTTAGTATGGTTAGCTTCGCACGGTGCGAAATAAGTTCAGCATATATACTTGCATGTCACCCACAGCCATTATGAAGACAATGAATTGCTTTGTAACATATAAAACTTATATTTCTTATGTAATCTTTGAGCTTATGGTCCATGAAGAATTAATATTTTTATGTGCACTATTATTTTTGCAAGTTGATTGCACCAATATTTGTATTGTTTCTCTATTATAGATGAATGTCGCACACAAAAATCCACGCGCACAAAATATGAAGGCAATGTTCCTCACAATAGCCAATGGCAAGTGCTGTTGTTCATAACGAGACAAGCGTGTGCACAAATAGACAACGATTTACCTGTCCATGAATGGACGTTTCGAGTACGTTCTGTATGTGAGCATCTATTAAGGCACATGCAATACACGCCTGGCCACCTTTGTTTCCCCAGTCCTGATTTATATAAATCACACCACATTCTTATTTAAGGTTGAATTGATCTATTTAGTGGAGGCTCATGACCGATCAGATATCATTGCCAACGATGTTAGCTGTCACCTAGAATCAAACCCAGGTTCGTAGCACTAACCCCTGCACCACCATTTCCCACGCACGCACACACACATTCAACACGGCCGCACAATTACACCTGCACATACACGTACACACACATATACAATAACACACTTCCATACTGAAAACTGCTAATGGTGAATTATTTATCTTTATTTATATATTCATTTGATCATCTAGAATGCCTTATTTAGAGTGTCCATTAATCATGCGCATCCTGTGAACTTATTTCGGGCTCTTTCCAAATTAAAGGAGCACAGCTGCATTATGGGTTTGCTTTATTCATATACTCAGGCACTGTGTCTATGTGCGTGAAACAGTGCTTTAGGCTAACGAGATATAAGGTGGGCTAGAATGATTCACACTCACCTCGCTTTCCTGAAAGCGGTAATAATAATAATGGAAATTATTTGGTGCTGCTGCTGCTGTGTTGGCAGTGGCGCACAAGCAAAATTTACAAATTAACTCAACACATTCGTTAATAACACGAGCTTAAAATGAAAAATATATCAAAGGCGACGTTCAGGGCAACGGCCATTCCTTTGCTGTGCATGTGCTATGAATGTGCTATGAATGAAACGTGCCATTGCCTGAGACGTTGCGTCTTATACATTTTTCATATTGTTGTTGATTAATGTGTTGAGTTTTTCGTAACGTCAATCACTTACCCAGGAATTAATCACTGGGTCTTCCATTGCAATAAGTAGCCAATGGCCGTTGAAGTGAATGTGAGTTATTGGAGGACATTTTAGTCACCAGATGCAACATATGCATACCAGGGCATAACACTCGGCACTGTCACCTCCTGGCTACCTCGCAGGCCCAAGCCTACAATGGCGCCACGGTGGCGAGATGTTAACTACCTCGCCTGGTATACATGAGGTCATGGGTCCAATCCCGACCCTGACGCCTGCTGTATATTTGGAGTTTGCATATTCTCCCTGTGGTTGCGTGGATTTTTCTCCGGGTCCTCCGGTTTTTCCCGCCATCTTTAGAAACATGCCCTTTGAGTGTTTGGCTGCTGTATGTTTCCACATGATTAGCCACTTCGTTGAGCTATCATTTGTAACCAGGTCACTTCTGAAAAAGAGCTGTTCAGCTCAAGTGAGCCTTACATGTTTAAAACAAATATTTTACAACACCTTCAATCCATGTTGGTGCATTTAAATTAAGTAATTCGATGACAACACAGCAATACAGTGAATTTTTTACAGATGTTTATGAGTTTCCACCCATTCTTTATTGATCTGTGGGTAATTACTTCGTCATAATCGAGTGTGATTCCTCCTTTATCGTGTTTCCGAGCTGCAAAAAAAGTTTGAGTGGAGACAATTTTCCATTCTGTGTCCATTAATCCTCTTAAGGAATCTCAAGATTCGCTCTCAGGAGACTCATGTTTGACCATGCTCGTTTTGAAAGAGTGCTGTGCACGTGGGAGATAGCCAGGTTTTGAAGGAGAAATCTCCGCTTAAGTTTCTAATTTTGTACGTCTCATTTGTACAGTTTTCTTCCCTCCGTTTATTTAAATGTAACTGCATAAGCATACAAGTGTGCATTCATCGTAACATCATTAATTTTCATGCAAGCAATTACATTTTATGCATATCGTATGTGCCAACTTACGACGTTGCACTCGTTGGCACGTTTTCGCCAATTGGTGGATCCTTGTAGGAGTACAGTGCCGCACTTACATCTGTCCTTGTGAAGGAAACCACTCGGTAGGTTGTCCAGGTACTTACTACTTTGTCTCTACTCTTTGGTTCTTTCGGTAAAGTCACATAGGTATAAAATAAATTAAATCACGACATTTCGGGCACAACACAAGATTACATTTATTTTATTCCTACGTGACTCTAGATTTGAAGCTTTCGTGACTGCAAGGATTCATACTCTTAGGTTTTTTCGGTAAAGTCACGTAGGTAAAAAATAAAATAATAAAAAATATAAATAATAATAGAAATAAAATAATAAATCACGACGTGACTTTACCGAAAAAACCTAGAGTACCTACGTGACTTTACCG
The DNA here is from genome assembly GCA_014621495.2 of Entosphenus tridentatus. Taxonomy (NCBI): domain Eukaryota; kingdom Metazoa; phylum Chordata; class Hyperoartia; order Petromyzontiformes; family Petromyzontidae; genus Entosphenus; species Entosphenus tridentatus. The sequence goes on from CM025625.2 coordinate 2,207,622, forward strand.
ATTGAACCAAAGAGTATGGATCCCTGCAGTCACGAAAACTTCAAATCTACTTTGTCTCTCTTTTCCATCTCTTTTCCCTCATTATTCGCAGCAATGCACAGGTGCCCCCAAGCCCTGTCGTCTCATCACATTTCCCCCCAAAATACCACGTCCTTTATTTTCGCCGTAACCTTCGTAAGCTGCTGAGTTTACTTTGCTCTTTGTAAGAATTCATCATTTGTCATTTTGTCAACCCGAGGTGATTTTCCAGCATTCTCCCTTTAGAACTCCACAGAAATGTACTCGTCAGCATTTTTTAAAGAGAACTATTGTGGCCATTTCTGTGTTCATTATACGCAATATTGCACAGCTTATGAAGGGAGATGTTGTCTCTGCTCAAGTAAGTGTGGCATGGTACTAATCTCCAATTGCCACCACCCCTACCTCAGTGGTGGAAATTCCACGTCCCTATGGCAGAAGGGCAAATCTTTATAAACGACCTTCACTTTGCCTTCCCAAAGTTGAAATCCGCCGACGATACAACTTACAACCCTTCCGTTCGGTGCTGCTCAACCAACAGTGCCACGTCGCAAGCCAAGCACACATTTTTAAGATTCATAACTATTTCTTTTGGGTTAGATTTTTTTACCAAAAAATGTGCTTATGTTTCGATTTAAAGCTTTCGTGACTGCAGAGATGGATCTTCTTGGTTATTTCGGTAAAGTCACGTAGAATGGAAATAATAAAATAATAAAAATAAAACAATAAAATTATTCTCACGACGTTTCGGCCACAACGCAAGTAGCCGTCCTCAGGTGGAGAACAGGTCTGTCGAGGAGACAGAGTCTGAATGACAAGCCCCAGGCTTGGAGCGACTATTTAAGCTGGGATGGAGGGGCGAAGAGCGCCTTGACAAAATAATTTGCATATGATTATGAATTTAGCATATTTATGGGAAATGCAGATATGCGATTAGTACTACTTGTGAAATGCGTAGGAGGTTTGGCGAGGGGTTTAAAGTCATTATGCCCGTGCATTATGCAGGATTAGCAGCATCAAAGGGAGGGGATAGGGGTAGCATTAATAAAGGGAAGGAGTGTTAATATTATGTAGCTGCAGTAACTAAACCACCATCTTTCACACGACGGTCAATGGTACAGTGTATAATAATAAATAGTATAAAATTGTAATGCTTAATATAATTTACAAAGTAATATATAGTATCGTAATTGTATAGTGAATATACAGCAGTGTGATATACATTAGGGTGGGTAGAATAATACATAGTGTAATATTACAATGTATAAGGTATAGGGTGGTGTATAGCAATACAGTATATAATTTAACGTTGGGTTTGTCTATGGCAGTATATAGTACGGTGTAGACTCGTGTGATGTAAGAGAATAAAGTTTAGATGGAAGAATATTATATTTTTGCGACATAGAATTGTAATTTATTACTTACTGTTAGTAACTCAGCTTATCGACAGACCTGTTCTCCACCTGAAGACGGCTACTTACGTTGTGGCCGAAACGTCGTGAGAATTATGTTATTATGTTTTATTTTTATTATTTTATTATTTCCATTCTACGTGACTTTACCGAAAGAAACAAGAAAATGTGCTTTTGGTTTCAACATTCCTCCGCTTTTTCTGAGAACTCTAAAATCAATCGGTGTATTTGCCCATCACATGACGACTTTATTTGATTGGCTATGTGGGTGGTGGAGGGTTATAGTTGAAAAAAATAACAAAAAATTACGAATCGTAACATTGGTCCTGAAAGCCTATGTATAAAATAGCCCTACGTGTTTTATTATGTGTAATCCCGCAACATCCCATTACTTGCACAGAGCAGTTGAATGTGTGTCCTATTTACCAGTGCAGAACAGGTGAAGAAACAGGTTTAATAAAGAATTGCAACCTTGAATGCAGTCTGTTGAGACATTGAAAAGCGCATTCTGTCCTGCGGCTGCTGAGGTCATAACTCTAACTGTGATTGATTCTGTTTCCCCATGAAGGCGTCTTTAACCTGAATATCAGCATTTCACATTCTGTACAAGACTGCAAACACGTGCTCATTTTAACTATTGCCTTTACGCAATGGTTAAATGGCATTGAATGTGAATATTCAGATCTTTATCAGTTTTAGTTGTTTTCTCCTGGCTTCAAAGGGAGCTTTGTGGCCATAAAAGTGCATGGCTCCAGTGGCTTCATAATATCAGAATGGAGAGCATTCCAGACGGCCGTACAAGCGCATCCTAAAGCGCGCAATGCAGTGACCGTCTTTGTTCGATAGCGAGCCAGTAGCCGCTTGTGAGAATGACCGGAGTTCACGTGATGGTTTATGCTTCTTGACGCGAAATAGCAATCCTTGAAGGCTAACCACTCCACTCCCCTCCCTCCCCTCTCCGCCTTCACCATGCCCGCTCTCAGCCACGATGGCGTCTGAGTGCCGCGACCCCGGCGTGCCCATGAACGGCACTCGCAGCGGGGCACTGGGCCGGCGGCCCGGCGACACGGTGAGCTTCCAGTGCCAGCCGGGCTACGAGCTGCAGGGCGCGGCGCGCATCGCGTGCGTGCAGGACGGCAGCCGCTTCTTCTGGACGCCGAGTCCCCCGTCATGCCTCGGTGAGCGCCGCCACTGTTGCCCGGTCGCCACCGCCTCCGGATGTAAAAAAAGCGGTGACACTAGGCATGTGAATAGTGGTAGCGCTAGGCGCGTGCATAGTAGCAGCATTAGGCGTAAACAAAACCTAGCGAAAGCTTGGGTGTCTCAAGGGGATCTCAAGTTCACTGATGAAGTTGATTCGTGAAAAATATCGGTGCATCAAACATCAACTCAAATTCAATCCCCAATAAACACAACGTGGGAAGTCAATGTAAATAGTGGTCATTCTTTGGTAAGACTGGCCCTGCCATATGAATGTTAAGTTTTTATCACTGGTCCAGGACCATCACGGACAATGAGCACGCTCATGTTGTTTGAAAAGAGGGACACTTCACCCCTAACCTGCTGTCACATACCGCATAGGGCCACAAGCAGCACAAATTCAAATCCTAATAAATGCTACGAACATAAAATGGCAAGTAACATCTCCATTGTGTCAGTATCTCTCTTCTCTCACCTCACTAACATCTCTATGTTTGTCTCCGTTTCACTGATCTCACTGCATTTATATCTTTCGTCTTCATGTCTTTCATCTGAATAAGTCTTCGTCTACCACGCCGTTTATCGTGTCTTGGTAAAGGGCGGGGAGCATAGGAGTACAGCACAACGATCGAAGTCGCTGAGCTCCTCTCCCTTCGCCGATAACGTAGCCCCGCCACTTTCAAGTCGTATATCCTGGAGAAAAATAAATATTTCTTTGGGGCAAAAGCGTCAAATTGCGCAAGCGATTTAAAGAGTGAACACAGTGGTGAGGAGACCTATTTATTCAATAGGAAGCATCCACGCTCCTTCTGTATGGGCGGCAGCCATAACTAATGTGCACATGCACACATTGCCAATGCACGTGCATAGATACACTCGCAAACACGTGCACCAAATTGTACGTCTGAGACTGGATTAGTTATACGTGATGCAAATGATATGGAAATGCTGTATTTATGGCAATCTGTGCAAAATATACTAAATATTAAGATGGAACATTTGCTAAACTATAAAAAAGAAAAAGAAAAATATGTTTCTCTTTCCAAAGTTATCTCAGTGCACATGGCATCCTAGTCTCTACCGGCATCTTTAGATGTGGCTCCATTTCAATGTTTTATGAATCCACGTTGTATTCTACATATCCATACACGTGCACGAAAATGCGTAAACACATACACGTACGCACACATTTTCACACAAGCTGACAATGCGGTAATCCAACTCTAGTTGCCAGCTTCGTAGCGCAGTACGCTAATCTCTTTGCTACCGCTCCCCACGCCCTCTACTGCACTATTGCTTGCACACACAAGCACGCGCAATTATGAGATGCCAGGCAGTTGTCAAGACATGCCAATTCATTTGCCTTTTGTACGAGATTCATTGCACTATTGTGAATGCAAATTAAAATTTGTATATTCCAAATAAAATTCTCCTTTATTGTTTTACTTCCCTCCAACTTCCTTCCAAGCGGGTTCCCCCGACTATCGATGATTAAACCTTGCGGGCAAGGTTGTAGTGGATGCCATATGTGTCTGATACAGCCCAGGAAGTCATACGTGCGTCTTTTCTGTTTAGTGTTGCTATAGGTGAGCACTGCTGGCTAATCATGAATAAAACCTGATAGGCCGTCTTGAAGCGCAAGCTTGGCTCCATTGATTTAATTAACCATGTTATTTTATTTTAAATGATTTTTTCACAGCCCCATGTGGAGGAAATTTAACAGGGCCAGCTGGATTTATACTCTCACCCAATTACCCACAACCATACCCGCCAGGCAAGGATTGTGACTGGCTGGTGGTGGTGAATTCCGATTACGTGGTGGCGTTGAATTTTCTAAGGTAAGTGTCTGATCGTGCAATTCTTTTGTGACACTTTTTTAATTAAATTCACCACCTGAGGTTCGTAAATGTCAAGTGGGCCCCCTAAATGAGACATTTAAATTGATACCTCTGCTTTGGAAATGGATTGTAGAGTTTTTTTGCCACTGGTTCAAGCCTGCCTCACTGCCACTTTGAGTAGGAGCTAAGATTGCCTCGCACTTACAATTTCACTTTACAAAAGGTAAAATTAAATATCCAGTCCTGCAATTGCTTGCTCAAGCGACTGCTGGCAGCAGAAGAGCCTCTGTTAGAGAGAGAGCTCTGGAGAGCCAATCGAGAGGACGTTTGGCCTACGCTTCCACGCCAACATCTTGGATGAGGCGGGAGTTACCCACACTTTAACCCACCGCATTGCGATCTGCCCATCAACCGACTATGGTGCAACCATTTTTATTTTTTATGGGTGGACAGAGGTGGGGGGGGGGATGTAGGAAACTTGCTCAATGTTTTAACTGCCATGCCCGGGATATCTCCATAAAAAACGGCGATATCTGGGTTGCAAGTCCAGTGTACTCACCATTGCCGAATGGCAACATCGGATATGTATGTATGTTGAATTAATACAAACATAATTATTAAACAAGGAAACACCTGATAATTGACACTAGTTTGGGGCAATACGGAGGGACGTTAATGTAACATAGTGCAGTGCAAGTATGTTGAACTTCTTTCGCACCGCACGTAGCCAACCGCGCTAATTGGAGTTGCGGGGGAAGGACACCAAACTAAACGCAAAAAGCAGTTATAAAGACATCACATTTTTTTATCTTGCTCCTAGCTCTGTGTGTGCGTTAGCTATGACCGAGCAGTACTATGCCAGAGTGCTTGACTTGTAAGAGGTCCGTGTGCTAAAATCCCAGGTGGGGGTCGACGTTGTGGAAAAACATAATGGGGACATTGCCCAAAATGTCACCGATTGTAATTTTTTTGAAATATATGTTGATATATGTTGTTTTTTTTTCTTTTCAAGGCCACAGTGTTATTGACGACTGCGTTGAGTTGTTGTTACTTGTGTTTGTGCACCACTTCCAATTTAGAAGCAGCACCACCAAATAACTGGTTGCTTTCTAGACATACAGGATTATAAAGATCGCTAATTGTGGGATTCCAGTTTAAATGTATACCACCGTATTATTGTTTGGTTGGAAAACTAGTTTACTGCCTTTTGTGTTTGGATGGAAAGATCTCCCTGCAATCAGGAACTTGGATCGTCAGTTACATCTGGAAAGGGAGATATTGATGATGATCCAGAGATTATTTATCACAGATTGCTTTTCAACAATTGGGGAAAACAAAGGTGGGAATGGTAGCACATAGAAGTCTGCCATGGTCAGAGGAGATTTAAGAGTGGGCCATGATCTGTAGTAAGCCACTATGTGAAGACCTATGTTAAACAAGCTTCAGAAACATCGTAAATAGTTGCATGGATGAATACTTGTAATAAAATGTACATTTTGCAGTTTGTTGAAATATCGCTTTAAGCAGTGGTCGTTCTGTGTATGGACAGACTGAGCCCCACCAAGAGTATGTTTGCATTTCCATCTTAGGTTCAGGGTGCTATTAGCAGAGATTAGTTGCTGGAGCAGTGCTTATTTCATCAAAGAGATGCACAGACTCAGACCACCGTTTTCAGCCGGTGTCAAATTTCCCATCACATCCGCAGGATATCGGTTAGCTTGAAGTTTTTTTTTGTTCCTATTGCAATAAAATAACTTGACGCGAATGTGTTCTCTGCGAAATGTGTTTGCTGTGTGTTACTTGTGGGCACTTTGCCATTTGCGCGTATCCACAAGAGGTGTGTTGTCGTTGCTAGTGTATGTCAACTGTAGAAGGTGTTATGTAAAGAGAGGAGTTATGGATATCAAACACCCAGCAGGTCCTCGGGTCGATGCTCATTCACCAGCAAGCTTTGTGATTATATGTTGTTAGATGTAACATTAGGGATTTTGATTCATAGTAAACTGGAATTTTTTATTTATTTTATTTTAGCAGCTAAGGCCCACTCAGTTATGTAGCTCTTTTCAGAAGCGAAATGGCCACAAATGATAGCTCAACAAAGTGACTTATCATGTGGAAATGTAAAGCAGCCAAATACTTTAAACGCATGTTTCTAAACATGCAGGGAAAAACCGGAAGACCCAAAGAAAAATCCATGCAACCACAGGGAGAACATGCAAACTTCAAATATATAGGCGTCAGGGTCGGAATCGAACCCACAACCTCCTTCATACCAGGCGAGGTAGTTAACATCTCACCACCATGGCGCTGTAGAGGAAGCGAGTGTCCCGTCTTTCGTATATAAAAGCATCGGTGTTGCAACGTTGACGGTTGGTGCGTGTGCTTTTCACGTAATTATTGAGCTGACATCCCATTTCAACATGTAAACCCCTTTTGAGATGATTTAAATATCAAACAGCGGTGGTTATGATGATAATGATTTGGCTGAGTTCAATTTAACCTGGTGGCTGGGTGGAACCTGGTAACTGTGGTGTTGTCATTAAAAGTGTCATTCATCTTCATCGTCACCATAATCCCTACATTTTCAATTTCACCCATCTTATGTCTTTTCACAGTCAGGTTGCACTGCAGTTGGATCACTCAACTTGCAGTTTAGAAGGTTGCGAGTTGAAATCTGTCTCGGGTCTCAACTCAGCCCGTCATCACGTTGTGGGAAGTCAACAGTGGCTGTTCTGATGAACAGACTGGCTATCAACTGATGTCAACACTAGTTCAGGGCTGTCAACGGAGACGAAAATAGTCGCAAACATTTGGCCACTTTGCCCATAATTTTCCCACCTTTTTGGCTGAATGGGGAAATTTTCCTGCAAGAAAATGGCCCCATTCCAAAATCTGCTCTATCTGTGCCAGTGATTTTGTACAAACCACACTTGTTTCACTACAGCTAATGCCACTAATTGATTGATGGCCCAGAGTGATATCAGAACCCATATGAAGTCCTCCCCCAGCTTGACTCGCTCCGCATTGAGAAGCTGATGTGGTGGAAAACTTCATCACTGGGGAGACAAAGGTGGCTGGTGGTAAAGCAGGCCACACTCGTGCCTTGTAGATGTCATCACTTCACATAACAGATGGCACGAAAAGTGCTTACTTAAAGAGGATATGAGGTTAATGAGGGATCTATCATCATGTGTTTATAGAAAGATATAATCTGCCCACCAGATACTGTTTATTCATGTGCTAATTTATTCGGAAGCCACATGCTTAATACAGTACCACATTTCAATTGCTTCATTTAGCATATCATATAATTGTTTAATTTCTGTAAGTGTTGCAATGCAACCGCATTAAAATAACCCTGAAGGAGGATTTACTGCACACAATCTATATTGTAATTCAAAGAAGCCAATTATGCAAGTAGAACATTTACATTGAATATCAATTAAAGTCATTACAAAAAAGTGCACAATTTTAGTTTTGACTGCTTAAGGAATAAACGTGGTCTTTATTTTATATTTCTTTATGCAGTCGTGATGTTTGTACGGTTTACAAATATAAGCATGCACACTCGGGCAATCACTCGGGAGTCAATATATCATTCTTGTTATGCGAGGCAATTACATTCCATATGAACCGTGCGACATATTTCAATGCTTGCCAATATTTTACATTCATGAGTAGCCCGTCCAACCCGCATGCAAATTATGCAGCATATTTCAGCAAAATAATTGAGGCCAGTTGTGTGAAGCAGGCGTCGAGTTCATTTTTTATATATATAAAAGTCAGCACATCATAGGTCGTTAGGATGAGGCGCGGAGTTACGCTTTTGTCACTTAATTTTTTTCTTCGATCTCTGTTGCCGCATTTGACAAGGGGCATTTTACACCAGGGAAATGAAGTCGATTTTCCCTTTTCTTCCTCAAAAATATACATTTGTATTATATATAACTTTTTTTCCATATTGCAGGAGAAAAAGTGGTTATTAGCTAAATGAGGTTGCATGGAGTTAACGGTTTCCATGGTAATGTGCGGTAAAGAAGATCATGGTGGAATCTTTTTTTTCACATGATATGCGTGTTTATTAATGAATCTGGATGAATTTGCTAGTTGTATTTTGTTGAACTTTTTTCGCAACGTACCGTGCTAAATCGGAGGTGCAGGGGAAGGACTACAAACTAAACACAACAAAAATCTAGATGTAAAAGTGCACAGCTCCAGTTATTTTCCTACTACCGGAAGGAAGGGCAATCCAGACGGCCGCAGAAGCGCATCTGAAAGTGCACGATGCGGTGACCGTCTTTGTTCGATGGCCAGCCAAAAGCCGCTGCGCGAGGATGACCGGAGTTCACGTGATGGTTTATGCTCTTTGACGAGATCAGCAAGGTGTCGTAAATCATTTGTAGCAAGCACTCTGTGTGTGTAATAAGTGCGACCTCAGAATGTATAAGTTCGGCAACGGGAAGCCAATACAGCTCAGCGACCACTGGACGGACATGGTCGCATCTTGCGGTACCCATCACGAGACGTGGCAAATAATGTTGGACACGATGCAGCTCGGTCATGTTTTTTTTCCAGACGTCCCATAGTTTTGGGAACGATAAAAAACCTTTGCCCTGTCGAGTGTAAATAAAGGTGTTAAGATGTTCAGACACCATACAGACATCAATTTCAAGGCATCAATGTCTGCTTAATCAAAAAAGAAATATTTGACAAGTTATGCACTGTCCTTGAGACTGATTCGCCTGCACCAGAGACATCCTCTTTTATAGCATTGCTTCTGACCAGTGCGAGACCTAAGGCTGCCAAATGATGAGCAGTACAAGGACAATGCAAACACCGAAGCATTATTAGCTCGGGTTGAGCAGTTCGCCAGTATCAAGATATAGATATCGAATGATATAAAGGCTTCACCCTCATACTAGGTTTGGCTCTTGACTTTTAATCGAAATAATTAAAACACCTCGTTAGAATTAATCAACGGGAGCATGATGGCACTGTGACAAAATCTCGATACTGTTTGGTGTTTATTGGTGAAGCAAGTTGCATTTCTGTTTTAACATCTGCTGCCTAAATATTTCCTCAGAAGTGAAATATTTAACTTGTGGAATTTAGCCCTGAATCATTATTTTATTCAAAGAGGGAGACCAAACTAATTTGAAGCATTACCGACCCCATGGCCTCTTATTGCACATATATAAATATTACACGAAGATCTGTCGGGATTTCCCTCATCGTACCATATATATACATAGTGTGCATTGTTGTGTATCACACAGTGCCCCAGGTTTCCCTAGAAACATCGTTTTGTCTCAGTGGCTACTTGGCTAATTGGGAAAGAATAGCGTTCACGTGTGTGTGTGTGCGCACACTGTGGAATCTTGCCATGGTGGTAGTGGTGAACAAATGCGACTTGGAATCCAGACGTTACCGATTTGTTCTCCCGGCGGGGCAGTTGAAATATTGGGGCAAGTTTTTTTTTATTCCTTCCCCCCACCTCCCACGGTCTCTGTCCACCCAGCAGTGTGCGTGAGTCCACCGCAGTCGATCGCGTGGACGCGAACGGTGGGCCAGGCTGTGGGAACTCACACTTCCTTCAAAAGTTGGCCAAAATACTCTCTAGAGGTATTCGCTGCTGTGTACCCTCCCTCTCGTGGAGGTCCTTCAGCCAGTAGCGGAGTGAGCAGGAACAAATTCAGTGCTGCACATTTATCTTTTCTACTGTCTGCGCATGTGCGTACTGCGTAAGCTTTAACGTGTTCGTTCGTTCTTCACAGCTTTAGCCTTGAGGCCAACTATGATTTCCTGAGCGTGCACGACGGGCTGGATGGCAGTGCCGCTCTGATTGGCTCTTACCATGGCCCGCAGCTACCCAGCCGCGTGGAGAGCAGTGGCAACAGCTTGTTCCTGTCCTTCGCCAGTGACAGCACCGTCAGCCTGGGAGGCTTCCACATCGAATTTCGAGGTGACCCATAATGACGACTGTACAATCACGAACACGCTAAAAAAATGCATAGCCCTTATACTTTAGTTCTGCACGTAATTTAGCTAATTTCCAGATGTGACAATTTAAAAATAATCTTGCTTTGACTGGCATGCGAAGAACACGACTCTCTGTAGCAGAGTGGCTGGGAAAGTGCTGCCGCCCTACTGTCTGAACCAAAGGTGGTCACCTAAATGGATCTCGGACGTAGCTCTGTGATATCTGTTTCCACGGGGCCCTTTCACTCGTACACAAATGGTTGCATGGCTCTATGAGAGATCTGAATGGCTATTTCATTTCATAATATGACCCCGACAGCACCGTCGGTATAACCTTGGGGGAATAGATACAAACAGAGAACAACCATGGGAGAAGTTCAGAGTGGTCATCCTCACCTTGGCAATATGGACACCAGTGGCAATGAGCACTGCCCCGATGCACATTTTAACAGGGAAATTACCCCTCTATTTAATCAACGAAATAGGATAATTTCTCCACAAATCTGGCTGTCGCCTGATGAAGCTAGATCTAATTACTGGCGAAACATCGTACTCAGATTGTAAATATTGTGGCTTTGCTCTCGAACACACTGGTGTGCTGTACTAGTGTAGTGACTAACTCGGAGATGATACGACTTGGAGGCACTTCTTTATTAACAAGCACCATCGGGGTTAACACTCTTAATAAGTAGTCAGTCTATTGTCGGTGACGCTACTTAGTCAGGACAGTTGGTAGGTTGCCTGACTGGTGGCACCCCGAGATGGTAGAGACGGAGACAACGACGAGAAGAATGGTGAACACGACGAGAAGAATGGCGACAATGAACTTCAGCAGCACGACGGGGATCCCACTCCAACAACAGCCCCTAGGTCCCCTACAGGGGCCCCTCTTATACTGTCAGCGTGGCCTCGACCCGCCCCCGGCCACCCGGCCACGCCCCCTTTCTGGAACCTTCCAGCGGGTTCTTGGTGTGCTCCTTCTGTGACCTCTCCCCTCGATCCCCCTCTCGTGTTTAACCTGGCCTGCTGAACTCAGGACTGCCGTACGGCACAGCTATCCTTTTCTTCCAGCAGCCAGCGCTATGCCACTACACTCGTAACGAATTGACATGTTCTGTTTACGTGACAAACCTTAATAATTGGCTGTGTCAGGTGGTTTGTGGCTTTAACGACACATTTATATATTTATGTGATCTAACCCAAAAAAACCTGCGTTAGGGAAACTTTTACTTTCGTGTTGTTAGAACTTGACCTTCAAATTATAAACTGTTATTTATTTAACCAGGTAAGGTCACCTGAGCTATATAGCTGTTTTTCAGAAGCGGTCTGGCTATCACAAATGATAGCCCAATGAAGTGGCTTGTCATGTGGAAATTTATAGTAGCCACATACTCTAAATGTGGAGGAAAAAAACCAGAGGACCCAGAAAAAATCCACAGGACTATGGGGAGAACATGCAAACTCCAAATAAACAGGCGTCAGGGTCATGATCGAACCCACAACCTCCTGTATACCAGGCCAGGTAATTCATATCTTGCCACCGCGGCACCCAAATTTTAGGCTTGGCATGCACAATGTTTAATAATGTAATGCAGTATCCCTTTAGTGATCTATGATAATGACAACTAAAGCTCAGGAGCTTTGCAGGATAAATGACTGGCCCTTTAAATATATATTTTTCTATAACTTCCAACCACTATTAAGCCACCAAAAATCGAATAATGATCTAAGTAATCATTTAACGTCCAACTGCTGGCAGTGCAATGCTGGCAGTGGAGCACTTGAATCACGATTTGAAGGTTTCGAGTTCAAATCCTGATTAGGGAGATCATCCCTGCAAGACTAATTCAATGAGTTCCACTTTGTCGAAAGTCAGTATGGTAATGTAATAGGCAGACTGGCAACCACCATAAGAATGTGGAATTTCCATGATTGACTGAGGACTGCCGGAGAAAATAAGCATCACCCTCTGGCACCTCTTGGAGCAGGGAGACAGTTTTACGTTGTCTCGAGAGGAATAAACGCGTCCTGTCAATTCCCTTTCTCCTTTTTCTTGCTCTGTTCACAAATTCACGAGCTGTGACAATAAACCTAACTTTTGTCGCCACCTTCCATGACAGAAAAACCACGGGAATCCTGCTTCGACCCTGGAAACGTTAAGAATGGCAGTCGCCTGGGCGGCGATTTCAAGTTGGGCTCCACCGTCACCTATGGCTGTGACACTGGATACATGGTGCATGGACATTCAACGTTGACTTGTATTATGGGTGACGATGGAAGGCCCACGTGGAACAAGCCTGTGCCCCTCTGCAGAGGTACGTACGCCTGCTGTTGGTTGGTTATAGACGGCATTGCTCATTCTCCTTCGCTGCCCCCATTGCTTGCAACTGTTCCCCCCCCCCCCAGCCGTCCACGCTCTTGACCTGCTGGCCCATTTTAATATCTTCAGAACTGATAATAGGTTTTTCCCCCTTTTTTTCTGGCAACAAAACAGGTATTAAGATGTTAAAACACCAAATTGAAACCTTTTACATGGAATCATGTCTGCATTAACCACAATGCTTGTGGTCAGAATGCAAACAAAAAACATACTCTGGTAATATATGCATTGCCCTTGAAACTGATTGGTCCACACCAGAGACATCTTTCTTTTGAGCCTCGTCTCAAACAGTGTTAGACCAGAGGACGCCAAAAGGTGCCTTTTGGCATCCTTTGGTCTAACACTGTTTGAAACGAGGCTCCCCTGATGTTCTTTAAAACTCTTTTTTGTTCTTTAGAACTGTTTTTTGTGTTCAGTTTGTTGTCCTTCCCCCGCTCCTACGATTAGCACGGCTGGCTACGTACGGTGTGAAAGAAGTTCAACATACTTACATATATTCTAGTCCAGGCTCAAGTCTTTCCTGTTTGCCTCTTCCGATGACAATGAATAAAGATATCAGCACCCTTTCCCACGTGATTTCCATGTTACACTGTTCTGTGTGGTATGTTGAGATAGCATTAGATGGTATATAAATCAAAAATGTGTTCTATTTTGCTTTGCAAGATTACTCTGGTGTTTAGAGGTAACCAATCAATCTGATTGATGGACTGTTTTTCTTGTTACTGTATTTAAATTTCAACACATCAAGCTGATTTAACGTCAGACTTAACATTGACTTTGTACTATTACCTAACAGATGCAAACTTTCAATGAATAATCCAAAATATACTACAGCAAACTAAGTGAATACCGATAATTGGTTTTTACCCTTCTATCTGGCAACAAAACTGACACCTTTTTTACAAGGAGTCATGTTTGCATAGACCACGATACCTGCAGCCATAATGCAAACAAAAAACATAACTATGATAATATATGCACTGTCCTTGAAGTTGATTGGTCCACACCCGAGACAGCTTTCCCTAGAGCCTAGTCTCACATGGGTTGGACCAGATGACGCCAAAAGGCGCACAACTCAAAGACAATGCATCATCAGAGTGTAATAAAGGACTCCCAGGCGATGTCGTTCTCCATGTCCTTTATTGGGTTCTTGCTCACACCCTGCGATGTCTCCGCTCTGACCCGCACTTGTTCCTCCTCGTGCCTCCGCACTCCGCGTTGTCTGCCACTCTCTCTCTCTGCAGCCACACCGCTGCCCGTGTGCTTCGCACACTACCCAGCCACCCTGCTGCTCCGCGTAGCTCCGCACTAACAGCAGCAACTCTGCTGCTCCGTGCGCTCCTGCACACTCTGCAGACTTCCCGCTGCTCCACGCGCACCGCTGGCCGACGGTGCCGTGACTCCAGCCTCGTCGCTATCGCGCCACTCCTCGCCAGCACCCCGCGTGGCCTCTCCCTTCTCAATCCTGACTTCACAATCCTGACTTCACTCCCGACCCCCTTCCGGTTCTCCCCTTATATCCTCCCCCTCACGTGACCCTGACTCCGCCCATACTCACGTGACCCTGTCTTTGCTCGCATTACATGACCCCCCCCCCCCGTGTAGAAAAACCCAGCCGTCCCCAGCTGCAACAGAACAAAATAATGCAAGCAAAAGTCCAGCAACAGGCATAACAAGACACGGAGATTATAACAACAACAACAATAAATAGGTTAATTAACGAAAGGAAAGGGACTTGGAGCGCTTGCGGGTCGCCGGCCCGTCCTGAAGGGGGGGCAGCCCCCGCATAGACCGTGACCGCGACAGAGTTTTAGGAGCGGCGGGATCAGAACCGCCCGCCGCTGTTAAAGTCCCACCAATGTCAGAGTCCCGTACCCCCGGGAGACCCGTCGCCGGGGTCTCCAGCAAATGCGTCCGTGGCGGGGTTGGAGGGGCGGCGGGGCCAAATGTCCCCGTCGCCGGGGTAGGCCCACCCGGAGCTGAACTCACTGTCTCCGTCCGTGTCACGGCCGGTCCATCTGTGGAAGGCACGGCAGGCGCGCTCGCAGGTTGAACATGCACAGTCAGTGGTGCGTAGAACGCAACATACACCGGCAAGGCAACGTTAGGAGATGACGCATCCGGTTGTGGGGCCACGTAGGGTTTCAAGCGAGACGTATGTACATACCAGCACTGCGATCCGAACCGAACATGCGCGGACTGCGGACTAGGCACCTCAATAAGCATAACCGGCCCCTGCCATGGTTTGTGCAACTTAGGGGAGGTCCCCACCCGCACCTGCGGGCAGTGCAGCCAGGCCATGTCCCCCACTCGCCAGGGGGATTCCCCATCCGAGCGCCGAGCACAACATTCGTTCCGGGCATGGGTCTTAGCCGTAGCCAATCTGGCCCCCTCCCGTGCCTCCGCCACGCGACGAACGGCATCCCGAATGTACTCCAGAAGAGGCTTAACAGGACCCTTCGCCCCCGTACTCAGCAGCACGTCCATCGGCGGCACATTCTCGCGGCCGTACATTCAAAAAAAGGTGAGTATCCCGTCGACGCATGAGGCGTCATCCTGTATGCAGAGAGCACCCCAGGGATATGCAAATCCCAATCAGCTTGCTTTTCGCTAACCGTGTGACAGAGCATAGCCGACAGGGTCCAATTAAGCCATTCCACCATGCCATCCGTTTGAGGGTGGTAGGGAGAGGTTCGAACTTTCTTGGTCCCCAGTGCAGCACACACCTCAGACAATAATTTTGAAGAAAAATTTCGCCCCTGGTCCGTAAGCAACCTTTCCGGCACCCCTTTGTCCATTACATAACCGAACAGGAACGCGTCCATAATAGATGCCGCCGACTGGTCCGGCAAGGGCCAAGCCATCGGCCAGCGGGAAAGATATTCCACCCCGACCAGCAAAAATGTATTCCCCGAGCGGATGGCGGAAAGGGCCCCAAAATATCTAACGCCACCAACTCGTTAATGCGGGACACCTGTATGGACTGCACTGGTGGAACATATGGGTGTTTAGGTGGCTTCCGCTGGGCACAGTCGGGACACGCCCGAATGTGCCCGACGACATCGGTCGTCATGCCATGCCAGAAGTATTCCCGCTGCAATGTTAACAAGGTTTTCTGCACCCCGAGATGTAACAAGGTCTCGGAGTGCAGAGTCCGAACCAATTCGTACCGTAACGACGACGGCACCACCAGACGCCAGCGATCATGCAACCCTTCTCTCCACATTAGCAACCCATCCCGGAGAGCGGCTCCCGCCATCCCACCGGACAGCGGGCCCCCCATCCCCTTTGCAGCCCGACCCTGCATAGCTCCCAGCGACTCATCGAGCAATTGCTCGCGAAGCCATACCGAACGTGGCAGGTTCAAAACGCCATCCGCCGGACCCGGCCATACGGGAGCCTCGACCACCTCACGCGGTCCCGGGCATACGGGAGCCTCGGGCACGTCCACTGCAGACACAACAGGTGGAGGGGGTTGCTGAACCCGCGTACATCTATTCGTGCCTGAAGCGCAAGCGCAAGGGGACCCCTGCGGCAAACTGGAGAGTGCGTGCGCATTCGTGTGAGGCATGCCCTTCCGATATTGAATATTGAACAAAAATTCCAACAAAGTCTCCAACCATCGTGCCAATTGACCAGACGGTTGGTCAACTCACAGAGCATATTGCAATGCCGCATGGTCCGTGCGCACAATAAATGTACGGCCGTACAAGTACGGCCGATATTGGCGAAGAAAATGCACAATGGCCAAAAGTTTGCGGTGCGTAACACAGTAACGGGACTCCGCAGGAGACAACATGCGACTACCGTACGCGACCATGCATTCAACGCCGTTCTTAGACTGGGAGAGAACAGCCCCAATCCCAGTGTCACTAGCGTCGGTATCCAGAAGGAAAGGTCGAGTGAAATCTGGATAGTTTAACGTCGGTGCCGACGCCAAACGATCGCGCAGGCCCTGAAACGCTGCCTCTTCCGTCGGTCCCCAGCTGAATCTCTGGCCTTTAGCCATAAGGAGGTGCAAAGGCCTCGCGATTGTGGCAAAATTTAGAACAAACCGGCGGTAGTATGATGCGAACCCAACGAACCGACGCACGTCGCCCACCGAGGCCGGAGTCAGCCAGTTACGGACGAACGCCGTCTTCTCTGGGTCCGTGGCGACCCCGTCGGAACTAACAATGTGGCCCAAATAGTGCACGGATCGTTGTAAGACGTGACACTTTTTAGGCTTAAATTTCCAATTAGCCGAACGCATTCTGGCAAACACCGTGTCCAACCTCCGCAAATGTTCCTCAAACGTGCGGCTGAAAATGATAACATCGTCTAAGTATATTAAGCACGTCTCCCATTGCAGACTCGTTAACACCATCAGCCGCTGGAATATTGCGGAGGCGGCGTTCAGGCCCATGGGAAGACAATTAAACTGAAACAATCCCTGCGGCGTCCGGAAAGCCGTCTTTTCCCTAGAGGACTCGTCTAGGGGAAGTTGCCAGAATCCCGATGAGAGGTCAAGAGTAGAAAAGAAATGCGCCCCAGACAAGGCATCGAGGGAATTGTCCATCAGTAGGGGGTACGCATCCGCAACCGACACCTTATTTAATTTTCGAAAATCCACACAAAACCGCAGCTTCCCATCCTTCTTCTTCACAAGGACCACCGGCGTGCCCCACGGGCTGTTCGACGGGGAAATAATGTCGGCGGCCAGCATCTCCTCCACTGCGCTGCGAATGTGATCCCGCTCCAGCGGACTCAACCGATGAGGGTTCATCCGAATCGGAGCGGCATCCCCCGTATCAATGTGGTGGGAAAGCAATTAGATGCGACCCAAATCGAAATCGTCCACACTAAAGACGTCGGAATACCTCCCCAACAGCGCACGGAGTGCAGACCGCTGGTCCGCAGTCAAAGACGTATTTTCCCGGCACAACTCGGCAATCCACCGATCGTCCTGTGATGTCGAGACCGATACTTCCCCTACAAGGCCTTGACGGTCATGATCGCCATGGCTCGTAAACGCAGTTGTAGCGTGATCCAAAACGGTTCCGGCCGGTACAACAACATTTTCCGCGCTCCCATTCAATACCTGTAAAAACGGAGGTTGACCCGGCCGGACTATTGTCTCTGCCCCCACCAGCGTCAAGCCACCCATTATAGCGGTGGACGGCGATAACAAAACACCCGCCGCCCCTTCGATTCCAGGCACCGGTTTCTGATACCGCAGCGGAATAAGCATCTGCGAGCCAGGCGGAATATCAACCGATACCTCGGACAACACCTGCACCTGACGGTCAGGAGCTGTCCGGGCCCAGGGAGACGGCAAGAATGCAACACGCCGACCCCCAGGCAATTCAATGCAATTAAGATCCACTCTTATTTGAATGGGCATCTTGGCTAGGAAATCGGTACCCAACAAACAGGGCACCGCGAGGGACCTGGAAATCAACACTGTCCCAGTAGCCGAAACACCCCCAACCAATATACTGGCGTCCACCTGACCCACAATGCCCATAGTACCCCCGTTAGCCGCTATGCAAGAGTCGTAAACCGGCCTCACGCGCCCCGGCGGAATGGACAAAACGTGAAATATCACGTCTGAGATAATGGTCGCTGACTCACCTGAGTCAACCAAAATGCGCACGTCGATCCCCTGGATCGACCCCGGCACGGTCGATGAGCCCGTAGCGGCCGCAACTACCCTGCATGCCAATTTGCGCCACTGCGTCAGCGAGCAACGCAGATCACCGAATGACCCCCGTCAGTAATGGCACCCGGCCCGCGTAACGATGGTGATGCATGAGGTGACAGGCCTTGCCGGGTGTCTGATGCGTACCGACTTGCCTGTCGTGGGTGGTCCTTCACTGTGGCCGTGACCGAGGCCTCCTGCTGGGGCAGCTGTCGAACGCGAGCCCAGCATTCCCTGGCGAAGTGGCCTTTACGGCCGCAGCGGAAACACGCCAGGTCGGCTTGGCGTGCAGCACTCCCTCGGTGTTGTCGCTCCCGCGCCGGTGGCCCTGGTCGCCAACCCGCTCCTCCCCGAGTCAGCCACTGGGTCAATGCCACTGTCAGCTCCTCAGGACCCCTCTCGTGCAGAACGTAGATGGCCTCCTGCGGGACCCCTCCTGTTGCGCCGCCGTGGACTGTGGGGCTCCTTGTCCACGCCGTCACTTGTTTCCAGCGGCGAAGATTGAATTGGGCATCTAGGCATTTAGCCGCCGTCCGGGACATCAACTTATCGTGGCCGCACACGGGCATGGGGATGCCCAAGTCCCGGGATAACTCCAACATTTTGCCCAGTATCAGGGGTTCCAACAAATCTGGCTCTGTCTCTGGATATGCGGCCATTGCTAACTCGATCACCGCTCCCCGGAATGCCACCGGCAATTCTTCGGGTGCCCGTTGCCGCTGCACAAATCTACGGTGTGCATCGTCAGGGGGCTCGTACGCCTCCGCCATCTCCTCAAAGACCCCCTGAAGCGTCGTCTTCTTATCGGCTTTGATGGAGCGGAAGAAACGGACGGACTCGTCGTCAAGAAGCGTTGGCAAATCCTCGAAAGCCTGCACATCAGTCCATTTAGCGGACCGTACCGCCGCTTGAAACCGGCAGGCAAATGCGCTACAATCTCCACCAATGGAGAACTACTTCACCGTCGTAAGACGCTGGCTTTGGGTCCCCTCGCCACCTTCATTCGGCGATGATGTCACTTGCGGTAGCGAGGAGATGGCGTGACTCTGCAACGTGTTCAAAATGTCGGCTCCCCGTCGTTCGTCTCCGACCACGCCCAAGATGGCGTCTTCCCACGTCGGAGGCGGCAAGATGGTGTCTTCCCGCATAGGAGGCGGCAAGATGGCGTCTTCACGCCGTTCTTCCCCGACCACGCCCAAGATGGCGACTCCGTGCCGCGTGGTGGAGAGGGCTGGAAGCGACAACGAGGCCCCACTCGGCTGCCCTCTTGTTGGGCTCGTTGGGCTCCCCGGACTCGTCGCGGGCGTCACCAGGGTGCAAAGCTGAGTTAAAACAGCCTTCAGCGACTCCAGTTGTGTCGCCACATGTCGCCACCCTCCCTCGACGCCCATCCCCGAAGATGGTCCCGCAGCGCCGATGACATCTTGCACTCTCAGCGCGTCGCCCGTCCCCGTCTCGCCTCCGCCTTCCAATGTTGGTAGCGCCACCGCCGGAGAAGGGTCGTCGTCTTCGTCAGAAGATGGCGCAGAAGATGGTGCAGGTATGGCCTTCTTCCTGAGCTGTTTCGACATGTCTCACTCCTGACACCAGTGTAATGAAGGACTCCCAGGCGATATCATTCTCCGTGTCCTTTATTGGGTTCTTGCTCACACCCTGCGATGTCTCTGCTCCGACCCGCACCTGTTCCTCCTCGTGCCTCCGCACTCCGCGTTGTCTCCCACTCTCTCTCGCTCTCTGCAGCCACACCGCTGCCCGTGTGTTTTGCACACTCCGCAGCCACCCTGCTGCTCCGCGTAGCTCCGCACTAACAGCAGCAACTCTGCTGCTCCGTGCGCTCCCGCACACTCTGCAGACTTCCCGCTGCTCCACGCGCACCGCTGGCCGACGGTGCCGTGACTCCAGCCTCGTCGCTATCGCGCCACTCCTCGCCAGCACCCCGCGTGGCCTCTCCCTTCTCAATCCTGACTTCACAATCCTGACTTCACTCCCGACCCCCTTCCGGTTCTCCCCTTATATCCTCCCCCTCACGTGACCCTGACTCCGCCCATACTCACGTGACCCTGTCTTTGCTCGCATTACAAGAGTATGAGAGCTCGGGGTAAGCATTTACACCATTCGAACCTCATTTGCCAGTAAAAAATATGTTAATTGTTTTTTTACCCTTCTATCTGGCAACAAAACTGACACCTTTTTTTCACAAGGAGTCATGTTTGCATAGACCACAATACCTGCAGCCATAATGCAAACAAAAAACATAATTCTGATAATATATGCACTGCCCTTGAAGTTGATTGGTCCACACCCGAGACAGCTTTCCTTAGAGCCTAGTCTCACATGGGTAGGACCAGATGACGCCAAAAGGCGCACAACTCAAATACAATGCACCATCAGAGTATGAGAGCTCGGGGTAAGCATTTACACCATTGGAACCTCATTTGCCAGTAAAAAATATGATAATTGGTTTTTTACCCTTCTATCTGGTGTGGTCGGGTAAAGTGTGGGTCCTCCCACCTCTTCGAAGGCGTTCGGCCAGCCTCTGCCAGTGGGAAGGGCCTCCACTTTCTAGTGTGGAGGCCTGCGAGTAAGACACTGCAGGGCTGAGCCTTTACCCATTTTATTATTACATGAATAACAAAGCTGAACAATGGAATGTCCTCTGCTGTTCGGTTTGCTTTGCCTGCAGTTATTAAAAATGTATCCGCATAGTGTCACGGACCAGGAAGAGAGTACATACCGCAGAGGAGTAGATCGTAACGTATTAATAATGCCCGTGCTTGATATAATATTACAATAGCATCCAGTGCTATTCAAGACTGACCCTTGCCATAGGAATGTGGAATGTTCACCACTGGCTCATAGTTCCCAGTGATAAGCGCAATCGTCTGTGCATGCTAATGCAGTGTGGGCGGTGCATGTTCATTTCCATCAGCAGCTGTTGACTAACAACTTCTGATCAAAGGCCAGTTCCGGTGAAAGCTGAATCATAGTCAAGTTTAAATGCGCTAATTAAAGTACAATTTGAACGTTCACAAATAGTGCACGAAGGGATGATGCATTATTATTTATGATATATGCAAATTGTAAGTTAACATGACATTTTCATTAAGAGCAAATTCAATTCACGGACTACCTGGGACAAACAATGAAGCAGTGCGAACAAGAACAAACGAATCAGTAAAAAGGACGAACAAAATACAACCATGTTATATTTAATCACATTATTGCCCTGAATCGTGCCAATTCATAAAACAGATCACTCTTCAACTCATCGCATAGCAATATATTCTTGCCCATATAATAACAGCCAGCCTTGACAACTCAACAAATCCACGCACATTAGCTTCTCCTGGAGAATATACGTCAACGATCATGTGAATACTAAGCATTTACCAATGTTAAGTAACAGCAGGGGACAATATTCACCTAGGGGGAATGTGTGCGATTAAGTGGAGTCGACAGTGTACTTTTTTTTTCGTGAACACTGCCGATGTAAAACAAAAAAATAAAACACCTCCGGGCCTTACGGTGCTGCGTGCTGGCACGTTGCGCGATGCGCCGTATGGATTGCACACGACGCATTGGTGGGACGCCGTTGTTAACGGAGCGCTCGATGTCGCCAGTTCAAATCTCGCTGCTGGTGGCGGCGGTGGTTCTCTTCCCTCTTCTTTCTGTAGTCACGATGACTGCGGCTTCACGTTGTGGCAGTCCTACGGAGACTGGCACCTCGCCGGCGGTGGTGTTAATGTGGCACCGTTGATGCTTAATTGAGAAGGGGAGGCGATTGCATACGTGTTTCTTTTACGGTTCGGCTCTATTGATCTACGATGTGTGTCGGGATTGTGCCGTGCTTTGTTCGGCATGATATCTGACTTTCACTCCACATGGCTAGGAGCTTAATTACCTATACTCCTCCTAGAGTATTGTTCTCACAATGTTATAACTCTTCTGATATACAAAGACCATTTGGCATGTTTTCTGTAAGGGTAACCATTCGGTATCAACCTGTCGAGGTAAACATATAAAATTGGTCTAATCCCCAAATTGTTTGAATGACACTCCCATTATCAGTGGTAATTAAAAGGAAATCTGCATTTTTTAAAAACCATTTTTGAGCCAGTAATAAATAATGTATTGTGGCAATTGGGTGCGTATAATGAGCATACAAATCTGCCTAATTAATTAAGTAAAAATGTTTTTCAAATTGGCCCCAGGAATCTCATTATTGATATCTGCCTGTTAAGATGTAATCATTACACGCTTTAGCAATTGAACCTTATGGTGGTATCCCGGGGTACCATAGTAGCCCGGCTCTCACATAATGTCCGTGGTGCAGTCATTTTTAGTCTGTTGATGGCCGGCGGTGCGGCAGTCGACTCATCTCGATGAGCTGTACACGATGCACTATTCAAAGTTTGATTTTTTCGATAACGGATTTTTTATGCTGTTTGGCGTTTCGACATCGTGGAGTAGCACTGATTTCGGATTAATTGGTGCCCCAATGGCGGAGTTAAGTAACACCCCTGGGAAAAATAGTGTCCAAAAATAAAATATTTAATTGCCTTGGCCATTTTGTATTATTTGGTAATCCGGGGTACCGCCATAAGGATCAAATGTGTAACCAACTAAGGCTTCCTGATGAATACCAATAACATGAAGCCAACTGGAGTTATGTTGCACAATTATATTAATGTCATATATTTGTACACTTTTATACGTATTTTTTTAATATTTAGTTTGTTTTGTTTGTATAGTTGGTTGCTCATTAGTGTAATAGCGACGGAGTATGTCAGTTGCACACTGAATGAAAATATTTCTTAAAAATGCGATTCAACGCATTTCCTGTGGACACTGCGCATCGTTAGACTGCTCATTCTTAACACACCGCGTTTGATCCACTTATCTTAACTTTAAGGATTGACATCAAGCAACAAATCAATACGTCCTTTTGTCACCTAAGTGTGTTGCAATACATCTGCGTCTGTTAGTGTGGCAAAGCTCAGCACGGGTGACATACCCACCGATGGGCCCGAGCAAATCGTTGTTCTTAATTTCAAAACCTGATGTTGTTCTCTCATTCGAAAATTAGAACACACATTTTAACCTGATTGCACTGCGTAACAAAAAAAGATGTATGCATGCACGGAGCTTGATGGCACTGCTGATTTTGGGCCAACCTGAGTGAACTCCACGAATCCGGCAGCTGCGGGATCTGGAGGAGGGTAGATAGCGTTGGTAGCGTGGTGGTGGTTGGCATCAACGGCTTTGGCCGTGATGACACCTTCATTTGGTTAGCATCAGGAAAATACATGACTCACGATCGGTGTTTGTGACTCTGGAGCCAGGAATAGGTAAATGTATTGGGAACAGGAACAGTCACGTAAAGTTGCTCTTGAGTTGGAGCCAGGGGGCTGCTGGAGCGAGGTGCTGGTGGAGCCAGCCCTTCGCTTGTAGCAGGGAGCCAGCCTAGAGCTGGAGCCAAGCTACTGGAGCCACCCTGTAAATAGAGTCCCGTGAATATGCTGCTGCACTGCCAGGCCCACTGCGGCTTAGCTCCGGGGCGGCGGTGATTGTCTTGCGCCGCTAACGCCGTCACTGTTGCCACCACGCAGCTCCATGCGGAGGCCGTTCTGTGGGCCAGGAGGGAGCGGTGCTCTCCCCAGGATACCCGTCCAATTACTCCAGCAGCCAGACGTGCGCCTACACCGTGGTCGTTCCCAAGGAATACGGTACGGTGACACGCGCATCCCAATTAATGCGTCCACCGCGCGCCTTGTTTGGCGTGCCGACCATCTCATACCGCCTTGACTGTGTGTGTTTTAAATGGCTCATGAATGCCGTCCGCATGTTTCGTGATAATACTGACGGGTAGTTATTCGCTTACGGATTAACTTGTTCTGGATGGCACTGAGGCCATTGTTGCAAGTTAATCATCCTTATCAGCCCGTGACCATCATCATCGCGTCTATAGGGTTGATAAAATTATTACTGATTTTTGGGAAGTCAACCATGATTTGCCCCTATGAAGAGACTGACTCCTGCCACAGTAGTGTGGCATTTCCTCATCTATGGGGTCATTGCTGCAAATTCGAGATAAGAAACAACTTAATCTCTCCAGAAAAGCATTGCCGAATCTCAAGAATCGTTTACAGGAAGGGTCCTACATTGGAATGTTTTGGCCGGCTCCTTAAGTGTCCACGGCAACCGTAATACACAACGATTAGCCATGCACACATGGGAGACAATGCTAAATGATGAGTGCAGGCTGGTCCGTCGCCTAGTTGCTGTACTTCCATGTATTAACCGACTCATTACTCCTGCAGGTTGAAAATCTGTTGATCTCTGCGTGATTGTTCAATCCTTCAAGCAGTGCGCTGGAATTGCAGGCACCTGTCTCCATGCTCGGCATATTACAGAAAATAATTTTAAATACATATACACGCTCACAAAAACTCATTACTATTGCTTAATGCTTCCATGAAAATACAGCGCACAGTATTCACCAGTGGCTGAAAGTTGCATTAAAGCCCAGAAATCTCAGTCGAGCTAGAAGATTGCATTGGAATTAAACCCCCTATGTCAGGCAAATACTTTACTGCTGTGAGTGCTCAGCTTACGGGGTTCAATTCTAGGCTGTGGGTCGACTCAGTCCATTCATTAGGATGGGCACCATTTTGTGGGACATCTCAACGGTGGTCAACCTATGGAAAGACTGCCCCCCCCCCCCCGCCATGTGAATATTGCATTTCCACAATTATTTGAAGGGCACCAACATATGTCTGAGTGTAAGAGACACTTTCGCTTGTCTCCTTAACGAAAAGGGCACGTGCAAAACCCTATCCTTCGTGACATGGGACAATTTTCTTACGTCAGCTGCGGCCTCTATGGATCATCTGGGATACATGCTTAAGGGCACCACGGGGACGACGTGTTAACTACCTCGCCTGGTATACATGAGAGCGTGGGTTCGATCCCGACCCTGATGCCTGTATGTTTGGAGTTTGCATGTCTCTCTCCCCGTGGTTGCGTGGATTTTTCTCCGGGTCCTCCAGTTTTTCCCTCCACATTTAGAATCAACGTGTGTTTAGAGTTATCTGGCTGCTATACATGTCCACGTGATAAGCCGCTTCGTTGAGCTATCATTTGTGGCCAGGTCGCTTATGAAAAATAGATACACAGCTCAGGGAGCCTTAGCTGGTAAAACAAAAAAAAAAGTTTTTTTTTATAATTGCCAAGTTATGGAGGCAGGCTTAAAAATAACTTGGCCCATTCGTGAATAACTCAATTGAACTCCCCTCACCTCTGCGATGTTGGGACTCAGGTGTCACGAAAGATGCACCACAACTTGTTAATTGTGAGTTTCCCCTCCCGCAGGGCCAACAAACGCGTAGCTCGTAGCCCTCCAACTCTAAGCCGCTCCTCCTCCCTCCTTCCCACCGTGTGTTGTTTTTTTAAGACGAGAATCACCAACCCCCTGTAAAAAAAACATTCCCAACAAATGAGCCCCGCGAATAAGAACGGCGACCATAACGCTGCTGGGATGCCGCGTGTTTAACATTGGAATGTGAACCGGAAATGCCAATAAATAAATCGCACGCAACATGAAACGAGGCTTGCTACGCACGGTGCAGAAAGAAGTTCAGCGTATATACGTCTGAAAACAAACAATTTACAAGTTCATGGCCACGCGTTCATGAGTCGGTATAAAGTGTCACAGCCCGCAGTCCGACTCCGGCTAACGACTCCGGCGTTCTTTGATTCACCCCTTTGTTGCAGTTGTCTTCGGTCAGTTCAAGTTTTTCCAAACGGCCCTGAACGACGTGGTGGAGGTGTTCGACGGGTCGAGCCAGCAGGCCGTGCTCCTCAGCTCGTTCTCCGGCGCCCACTCCGGTATCCTAGACGCCGCACACTGCACGCGTGTGACCGTTAGTGACCATAAGTGACTGTTAGTGACCCTGAGTGACCGTTAGTGACCATGAGTGACCGTGAGTGACCATTAGTGATGGTGAGTGATGGTGAGTGACCGTGAGTGACCGTTAGTGACCGTGAGTGATGGGGAGTGACCGTGAGTGACCGTTAGTGACCGTTAGTGACCTTGAGTGATGGTGAGTGATGGTGAGTGACCATGAGTGATGGTGAGTGACCGTTAGTGACCGTTAGTGATGGTGAGTGACCGTTTGTGATGGTGAGTGATGGGGAGTGACCGTTAATGACTGTGAGTGACCATTAGTGACCGTGAGTGACCGTTAGTGACCGTTAGTGATGGTGAGTGACCATTAATGACCGTGAGTGACAGCCGCAGACATTTTTGTCACCTTGACAAGAGCAGTGCCGTGCATAAGATGGATTTAATTTCAACTTTGCCGAATATAATTTCGTCAACTTTACGTAACGAAGGTTACAGGTTAAGTCGTGTTTATCTGCACATTCAACTGGTTTGCGTACGCGTTTCTGCATTTTGTCACTGTCTGTTCATCTGCCTCTGCAGATTAATGTCAATTGCGTACCTGTGTATGCATGTGTCTTCCCGTGATGCCTGCCTATCAATTCTTCAGCTTTTTAGTCTAAAGGCTTCTGTCTCTTTGTCTACATGAGCCTGCGTTGTACACTATTGATCTAGTTTGGATATTGTTGCCATTGCTTTAGAGAGATAAACGGATACCACCACATCCACAAAGATGGATACATATAATTGATCAGGCATCTGACTGTCTGTATGTCTGCAGGTATAATTGTATCTGTGCGTAGCGCAGTGTGTTCTATAACGCGGTAGTTGTGTTCCTGAACAGCACCCGCTTTTTCTAAAAATCGCGTGATAGTATAAATAATATATAATGCGGGATAAAGTATGAGATGCGTACACAGGCTGTACAAAGCACGTGGGGAGCATCTAGAAGCATCCAGCAGCATCCCGCCTCGTGTGACGCTACGCTGAGGCAGCCGCACAACTGCTTATTCCTACTACGCGCGACGCCGTTCCATTCACTCACTGGCGTTATATCCAATTTGCATCCGCGTTATAAAAGGTGTGTCCCCCAATACATTCATCGCGTTATGTCCAATTCACATTGTGAAAAGATGCGTTCTCGCAGAACTGGCTGTGTGGTGTCTTGACAACCTATAACTGTTTCACAGTAGACACCGGACCACAAAGGTCTTCTCTCACTCTAGGTCTTCCACTTCATTACTAATCCATAGGTTCCCATTGGTATGCCAACCTCAGCAACCTGTCCACCATTCTGCACACGGTGCCCCACTCGTTGTATGCGTCCTTCCCTTTGCTGAATACGTCCACGGTGATTGACCTGCGACATTCTTTTCTGAACTTCCGTGTTGCTTATCACGCTATACCGCCATAAGATCCCACCACGGCTATGTTACACAAACCCCAAAGTGCGGTGGTGGAATACTGGCCTCGTAGGTCGAGATTCGTGGACATTGTAGATATGCAGCAGAACAAGGGAAGTGATTACGAGGAGTGGTGGGTCAATCGCATTTGCCGAGATGACCTCTCGATCTTGAATGTGAATCGAGACCAGTGCAAGCACGTTTAAATACATTACATACACCCTGTGTGAATTTAATATATTTTTAATGTAATGTTGTTTTGCGTTTTCCTTGTCTCTCACCGCAGGTGAAACCCTGCCCTTGAGTTCCACAAATCAAATTTCATTAAAATTCAAATCCACTAAAGACTCAACTGGCAAAGGATTCCACTTTGTCTATCAAGGTAAACACAGCCTATTTGCATAAGATTGTAGATGTGTTAAAAAGTCTGACTGCTCTCAAACGCCATGGGGTTTTTTTTTACATGAATATGCATGCTAGATATATAAATATCAACGAACTACTGTGTAAATGTGCACACGCGCCTTCTTGCAGTACAATGTGCATATTTGGTTGTGATAAATGAAGCCGCTGCATTTATAGAACGTGCACAAAGTCTTTTGTACACGTAACGATGCATTGCCCAACGTACCCAGTACATTGCTTGGTTGTTCTTTTTGTTGTTGTAAATCTATTTACATTTACGTGGCAAAGTTGTGAGAGAGAAAATATCGCTAACTTTTAAAATCTTACAAAGAGAGTGAGAGCATTGTTGAAAGATGAAAGTGTACAAATGCATTATTTCCTGTGAGAACTTCTGCAATGAAAAGATCAATTCAACTCCACTCCAAACTCCATCGCTCTTTGCTGTTAGTCTGAAAGCAGGTTTGTGATGGTGCATATTAGACGTGTGCGTGTCACTACTTTGAAAAGGGGCTTCAATTAGAGCACTTTTTTTAAACTGCACAATTACAAGGAATAATTGGGCTGGAGATTTGGCGGTAAAAAAAAATATTTAAAAAAGGGCTTTGTACAATAATTAGCAACCGTTTGACATAATCGTCTGTCCGTCCGTCCCTCCTAGCCAGCCAGCAGAACGTTCACGTTGATATAGAACTCTGTCTCTCTCTCTACCTTTCTCTCTGTGCCGTAAATCCCAAGTCATCTCGATCTCTCACTTTGTCCGTCTCTGTGTCTCTCTTCCTCTCCCTCCCCCGATATTCCTCTCGTCTTTCTGCATCTCACCCACTTCCCTCCCCCAAATCCCTCTCTCACCCTCGATCTCCTTATTTTCAACTCTCCCTTTCACAGCTCAGTCTCTCTTGCATCTCCCTAATTGCTCCCTCGCACTGATTGTTGCTGTCCCTCGCTCTCCTCCTTCCGTTTTGCTCTCCCTTTTCCTCTCCATTTCACTCCCTGTCACTCTCTACACTCCATCTCTATCTCCCTCCACCTCACCTCCTGTGAGGTGGAGGGAGATTCGCGTGGAATTCACGGCCGGGGTGCAGGGTGGGTGGGGGAGGAGGCGTGATGATGTCGGCGCGATGCACGAACAGCGATCAACGATGTGTGGATGATGGTAACGTCATCTTTGCAGACGTGTGCGGTGCTGACGTCACCGCTGTTATTGTGTAACATGGCAGCCAGGAAGCCGGGCAGGAATCTAGCCAGAAAATATTTATTTTGTAATATCATATGACATGGACACACTTTTTTTATACCAATAGAATATAAACCTGGTAAGGTGGTGTAGAGGTTAGAGCACATATCTCGCAATGGGCAGGTCTCAAATTTACATTCTCGCTGGGGGTTTACCCAGGTCATGGTCAATAAATATTTGTCCCAGCGTGTGGAAAGGCAACAGTAGTTGACCTATGAATCAACTCAATTCTGCCATAGGGATGTGGACGTGTCATCATTGACTCAAGGCTGTAAACTGGATTTGAGGACCACCCTATATGCTTGTGTGAGCATAAAATTACTTTGGCCCCTTCCTATTAAAAACACATCTGTGTACAGCCAAGGGACGTAATTGTTAGAACAGATTTGCACTTGAAATTAAAAATGTCACAGGCTTCCACCCTTGCTTGAGCATTAGTGTGGAAGTCATATCAATTGGTAGCCATAGCTAGTGGTGGTGGTGATGTTAAACTTCCTTGTTGTTTTTTGGCAGAGGCCAGTCTTTCCACAGCATGCTCACTGTTGACTTTTCCTTAAAGTAGTTGTTTATTAAGCCATGGGATGGATCTGCATCTGGAAGGATGTTGATGTGCATTTGAACTCATGACCTTCCAAATTTGAGATAGCGCCACGTATGAAGATACTTACATTTATAACAGGCTGTTGAGATTTCAATTCCTATGAGATCTCTTTTACCAGTGGCAAAATATAATAGTAGGTTTTTA
>CM025625.2:2238257-2287322 GCA_014621495.2 Entosphenus tridentatus
AAGGTGTCAGTTTTGTACCAGTTAAAAGGGTAAAAACCTACTATTATTTCAATTCCTCTTGCAAGGCATAACAGTGGGAGACAATTCTGCATAGAACTCGAAGTGCAAAGCACAAGGGAGTGCAGTTAAGAAACAATAACAAACTAAACTATACATTTTTATTTTACCAGGCAAGGCCCACTGAGCTATGTCGCCCTTTTCAGAAGCGACTGGCCACAAACAATAGCTCAACGAAGTGGCTTATCACATGGAAATGTATTACAGCTAAATACTCTAAACGCATATTTCTAAATGTGAAGGGAAAAACCGGGGGACCCGGAGAAAGACCCACACGATCATGGTGAGGACATGCAAACTCCAAATATACAGCTGTCAAGGGTTGTGACCAAACCCACGACCTTCTGTATACCAGGCAAGGTAGTTAAGATATCGCCACCAACACAACAGGCTGAACAATGATCAACCGCCATGATCATCATGGGACCTCCTTTGCCAGTACCAAAATATGAGAAAAGGTTTTCCCCTTTTTTCTGGCAACAAAACAGTTGTTAAGATGTTAAAACACCAAACTGAAACCTTTTACAAGGAATCATGTCTGCATTAACCACAATACTTGTGGTCAGAATGCAAACAGAAAACGTACTCTGATAATATATATGCATTGTCTTTGAAACTGGGAAAATATATCACGAAACCATCTCAGTAGCTCTTCTCTTTAGGGCTAATAGAACAATCACCAAATTGCGAGATGTCACGAGTGCTCCTGCCAATGTAACATAATGGTTATACTGGTACAGTCAGTGGTGACTGGGCCGATACCAATAACTCATCATGGCACCAGTTGGCAACATGCTGCACATGTAATAATTATCAAAATATTCACTTAGACTTCCCATCGAATATGCATACGAGGATGCTTGCGATCGAGCATGTAGGATTTGCCCATAGTGATTATGCCAGTTACCTGCTTGACTTAAGGTAGATATTCATATTGTCAGTGATAGGAAAAAAAAATTACGCACCGAAGTGTTGTGAGCCAATTTCTATTCCTTGTTGCTTTGGCTAGATGAAGGTGGCCAGATGGCTCAGAGGTCACAGTGTTAAAATGGCAGGGATTAATTCTTGGGTTTGAATCCAGGCAGCCAACTGTAATTAAATCAGGCTCTCAAGTCCAGTGATTTGATTGCCTCAGCCTGTCCAACAATCCCGTAAAATTGAAATTTGGTTGAATTTCAGCTCTGAGAATAAACAAATATTGGTTTGACCATTGCACAATGAACGTTGCTCTTTTGTCCATAGTCGGTGGGAAAATGCTGTCCATGATTGTGTGGACCAGAGGTCACCTGAAGGGATCTCAGCAGTAGTTCTGTGATATCCGCTTCCATGGCCCGAATAATTCCACTGTTGTGTAAGAGATACAAATGGACACTTCGTCTCATGAAATAGTACCAGCAGCACAATCGAGCTTAATTTGGAGAAATGTTTCTAAATATATAAAAAAACAAGTAACCTTGAACTGGTTACTTTGTGGAATCTTGAACTGGTTACTTACTTAGAGGTTTTAAGCTAATGTTACCGTATACCATGATGCTATGGATCAGAACCATACGTGCAACATTTGGTTTGACTTAATCCATAACATTCTTGCTGATTAGACTAACTGAAGTTAAAACCAGATCTATGGGTCATCCTTTGGAGAGGCCAGTTCCTGTCATATGGAATGTACAGCATTGACTCAGAGCTGCTAATGACTTTGAACACTGCCCGATTGCTCTTTTGGCCTATGTGACGCCAGGACGTCGAGTAAGATATTGGGTGGGTGATAAATGTTTTATTTGTATGTAATTTCCCGTTTGAACTTGTATGTAAATTTCCCATTTGGTTGAGGATTGATTTGGCTCATCGTTCTTTTGAGGTCAGACATCATTAAAATGGTAATATGAGTCAGCATCAATTGTCCAAAGAATAGACTGGTGCCTGCCATGGGAATATGGATTTTCTACTTAACTTTTGACAGTAAAGGCATGTCCTTGTCGAATAACCAATTAGAGACAAAGTATGATGTGATATTCCACCACCCTTTTGGCTGTTCGTTCACATTACCAGGAAGTGACATCACAAGAAGTGCTGTCATCATCACCTCTAGGCTCAGTGGGGTGCTTTGCATGACACGGCCAGTCTCTGGTTTGAACAGAGAGCGATGTGTGCGACAAGCGCTCATTGCTGCTCTGTGTTGCTCTCTAAGAATCACCACAGACCACGGGTTGGGAACCACTGCCACTACAGACTGACTTAGTTCTGCACTATTCCTTGAGGACCCTGCACTCGTTCTCTGCCACATTTAACATCATGGGGCCTCCTTTGTCAGTACTAAAATATGATAATATGTTTTTCCCCTTTTTTCTGGCAACAAAACAGATGTTAAGATGTTTGGTGTTTTAACATCTTAACACCTGCTTTGTTGCCATAAAAAAGGGGAAAAACCTATTATCACATTTTTTTCAGCTCAGTTTGGTTCATTTATTAGGTATAGCTCTGTGAGCCATTCGGCTCTTGAATCGGGTGCAACCGCAACAAACAAAAACATTAACAAGAAACATCTTGAAGTGACTACGCGCAACAGAAAAATCCAGGAAAAAACAGCAAAGTCTTCCAGAAAAAGCACCGTATATCAATGCTGTGTGCAAAAATCCCAGTGGGATGCAAGTCAAACAATTACAATCATAAAACAATTTAGATTAAAGTTATCAGTCTAACTGTACTACAACAAACAAATATGGCTAAACCAAAACGTTTTCGAAATCACCAAAATAAAGCTGCTGTGCTCATGCACCACGGATCGCCGTTGTAAAAAATAGCCGGGCAACTGGCAAAACGGGACCATTCGTGTAACAATAAACCAACAAACACGCAGGTGCTGCCATGAACTCGTGGCTTATCGAGTAGAGTATCAGGGGTCAAATTGAAGTTGAGGGGAATGCGAATGCGCGTTGGGGCTGTGTGGACGCTGCACTGTGCAGCTGTACGCTGTGATGATAGTGTAGCGGTTAGTGCGCTGCGCTACGAACCTAGCGACCTGAGTTCGATTCCCGCTCATGGACAACACCAGTGACGATTATCTGAAACGGTCCTGGGCCTCCCCTAGATCGACTCAGCCTCAAATGACTACCCAGTGTGGAATGTAAACATGGCCACTAGGGAGACAAAGGCGGCCGGGCATGGTGCTGGCCACCCACCTCCTCGTGTGCCGTGCCGGCCTTCAAAGATGCCCGCTAACAGCATTTTCCACAACAGTCTGTTAAGGCTGCACGGGGGATCTTTGTCTTTGTTTGATAGTGTACAAAACAAGTCGGGCTCGGGGAGTGTGAGCATGGAGTCCCCGTTGCAAATAAGTGTTTAGTGAGAATTGTTCTATTTTTATTATTTTATTATTTCCATTCTACGTGACTTTACCGAAAGAACCAAGAAGATGAATCCCTGCAGTCACGAATGCTTTAAATCGAAATTTAAGTGTTAAATAGTAAAAAAAAAGTCACGTAGAAGGGAAACAATAAAATAAAAAATATATTAAACAATAAAATTCTCACGACGTTTCGACTGCAACACAAGCATTCATCATCAGGTGTGAAAAACACGGCAAGAAAATTTGATGATGATTGCTTGTGTTGCAGTCGAAACGTCGTGAGAATTTTATTGTTTTATATATTTTTTATTTTATTGTTTCCCTTCTAAGTGACTTTACCGAAATAACCAAGAATATGAATCCCTGCAGTCACGAAAGCTTTAAATCAAAATTGAGTAAAAACAAGTCACAGTTCTAAACTGGTGCTGGATGAAGGCATTCATGCAGTGGCAGTGATGGGGATTTTTTTTTGCCATACACTGCACTAGCCAATGAGGATCGATGAAGAGTTGGGCAGATTAGCACGTTCTAGATTTGAAGTTTTCGTGACTGCAAGGATCCATACTCTTTGATTCTTTCGGTAAAGTCGCGTAGGTAAAAATATAAATAAATAAAAAATTGCACTTGGCAATGCACGGTTGTGAAAGAAGTTCAACATACATACGTGCATAGGCGTGGGGACCTATGCACGTATGTAACTCTCTCTTACTTGGTATCCCAGCCGATCCATTAATTCCACTACAACATATCCAAAATGCACCTGCACCCTTCATTTTACGACCTATAACTCTGCTCCCGCACCTCGACCCACCCTATAGAATTGCACTGGCTCTCCGTCTACTACCGGTGTCTGTTCAAGCTCCTTACGCTGGTATTTAAATCTCTTCATGGCCTTGCTCTACCGTACCCCGCTTCTCTTGTCTGGTTTTATGTCCCCTCCCGCCCGCTCCGCTCTCAATCTCTCCCACTACTCCTCACCGTCCCCCCTCTCCTTGTGCACAATCCCCGTTTACGCTCCTTTTCCCGACTCGCCAACTTTGCACTAGAACAAACTTCCCCTGCACATTAAGCAAGAAGCACCCTCCTCCCTGTCGAGTTTCTGCTCCTCCTTCAAGACCCACCCCTTCTCCCTGGCACATCACTCCATCCATCCCTAGGTACCCTCATAATTCCCGCACCCACTAACCTCTCTCCCCATACCGCATCCCTATTTACCGTATCACTTTTAGCTACCCTCATGGTACCACTCATAACCCTTGTAAAAGCGCCTTGAATAAAAGCGCGATAGAAACATATAAGATAAGGCGGTCGTGACTGAAGGCCTAGGGGGCCGTCCATAAATTACGTCACGCGATTTTTGACGATTTTTTTACCTTCCCCCCCTTCGTCACACGGCATCACAAAAAGTCAGACCCCCCCTCAAATATGACCTCACAAAACTCTGCCCCCCCCAAAAAAAAATGCTTAAAATCACTTTAAACTATTGTCACTGTAGTGAATATTTTATGTGGCACTGCACTCTGATGTTGTAGGAGAAAAAAATATTAAAACGTCTATTTAATTAAGTAGAACGTGTTGTCTATATTTATTTAACGTTGCGCATTTTGATGTGACGTCACATTTCTCAAACCCCGATCCACCATCGTCACACATCGTCACAAATGTCTGGGGGGGCCCCCCCCCAGGTGCGTGACGTCATTTATGGACGGCCCCTAGGTGCACGATGCAATTTCGGTGCAGTTGATGAGGTGTGAGCCTGCTGAGTGCTGGAATCACATCCCTATCGACGCACTACCCCGCTGCTATTGCGCCGCGCCATATGACCCGATACGCTCGTGCCCTGTCGCGCCCCTATCGAGCTGCCTTCTCAATTTTTTTGCAATCAAGCACGGCCACAGGGAATCACTTATTCAATTGGTGAAACATTTGACGGCATAGATGGTGTGTACGTGTGTGTGTGCGCGCGCATGCATACGTGTGGTTTTAGCACCGTCTATGTGTTATGGGGAGCAGTGGCATAATGGTGAGTGTACTGCACTGCGAACCAGCCATGGCTAAATCGGCCTTGAGTGCATCATGTGGTTGACATCAGCACTGGGGAGACAAAAGCAGCCGGATTTGATGATGAACACACCAGCCCCCCACGCGCCATGCCAACCTTCAAGGGTGCTTGCTAACAGCATTTGGCTCAACAGTCTGTATGGCGATTTGGAAAGTCTTTGTTTTTTTGTTCACATGTATGATTGTGTGTATGTATGTGTGAAGTCCATCTCAGCCTCAAATAATTACCTCGTGTGATGTGTAAACATCACCACTTGGGAGACAAAGGTGGCCGGTTGTGCTGTCCACCCACCCCCTCGTGTGTCGTGCCGGCTTTCATAGGTGCCCGCGAACAGCACTTGCTCCACCAGTCTGTTAATGCTATACAGGGGATCTTTGTCATTGTTTTTCGTGCATGTGAATGT
The DNA here is from genome assembly GCA_014621495.2 of Entosphenus tridentatus. Classification (NCBI taxonomy): domain Eukaryota; kingdom Metazoa; phylum Chordata; class Hyperoartia; order Petromyzontiformes; family Petromyzontidae; genus Entosphenus; species Entosphenus tridentatus. Next base: position 2,244,126 of record CM025625.2, read on the forward strand.
GTGTGCGTGGCTATGTGTCCATGTGTATCTATGTGTAATGACGACTTGACACACTTCGCTTGAGATGGCACTTTATTGAAGATGCGTTCACATGACATCGGCAGAGACCCCACTGCAACAGCCCCGAGTCTCCCGCGCGTCTCCCTTATATACCAACTGAGGCCACGCCCCCCTTCCTGAACCTTCTCGCTGACTCCGGAGGTTCACTCCACCGGCAAACTCTACCGTCCTCTTCCGTCACCTGATCACGCTCCCTTCTCGATCATTCCCGTAGCCAACAGTCCCTTGGCCACTAGTGCACTCGCACTGCAGGCTGACTCCCCTGTCATTGCGTACTGTGGCCACCAGTGCATTTCGCACTGTAAGTTGTCATTACCTCCCGTGGCCACTAGTTCACTCACACCGCATGGAGGCTCTATTGTCATTACATATGTATAATACATGTGTATATATGTTTGGCTATGCATGTATGTATATCTATGTACAGTGTGTGTGTATGTTAAACTTATTCTGAACCATGCTCATCAGTCTACCATGCTAATTGAAGGTGTGGGGGAAGGACAATAAATTAAACATAAAAAATTGTTCTAAAGAAATTAGTTTTAAATCTAGATGATTTAAAACTGCATAGCTCCAATGACCATTCTCTGCGGCAGTATTGCACTCGGATCGCATCGCAATCAGTTGCATAGGGGTTCACCTCGGATAATTGGTGATGATAGATGGGGGTGCAACCCAGTCACACCCCCTAATAATACCACCAAGATTTCCGTGTGCCTTATGTATGTTGACCTTCTTTTGCACCGTACTTAGCCAACCATCTTCATTAGAGGTGCGCCTACAAGTTATGTTTTCACACTAGAAATGTTGATTTATTTTTTCTGTCTTTCCGATGAACAAAGCTTGGAGCTGATGGCAGACATCCCAGGGAGACACAGCCGAGGGGTATAACTACAACATAACACTTTTTACTTTGGTGTGTGCATGTTCCTTTATCAAGTTAATTGCAGAGGAGGGGGGGGAATTAATAATTTCGGAGAGCCAAAGCGACACCATCACTTTTTGTAGTGGCGCATAGGAAAAGCCGGGTCACCATGGTTTGGGAGCATCAATTGCAGGCGTCAGGGCACGCAGACCTGACAAGTCTGTGAGGAAAAAGAAGAACAGATAAATTGCCCCTGCAAAGTCAACCCTGCCATGGCCGATAATAGCAGCGGGCGAGTAATCGCTTTTGAAGGCGTACATAGCCAACGTGTTTCTGATTATCGGAGCTTTGATGAAGGTGACATCGCTGGCCCATTATAGAATAGTGTGCGTGGTATTTGCTCTGGGGGAATACGGATAAGTCAACAAAGCCAAAACGCATATCAAAGTAAGCCCCCATTATACAATTGAGTTGTGTTGTCAGTGGAATATATGAGTATCTGACACGTAGGCTGTAGCGACCAATATTATCCATGAAGGTTTTTGGGTTAGATCGCGTGAATATAAATGTGTCGTTAAATCCGCCACCACTTGACACACGGTAATTGCAACCAGCTTCAGCTGGTCTCATTCGGGTTGTAAATGCTGTGGGTTTACTCTCCAACACACTGGTGTGCTGAACTAATAACTATTTGACACGTTTTGTTCACGTGACAAACCTTACTAATTGGCTGTGTCGGGTGGTGGAATTTGTTCAACGGCACATTTATATTTACGCGATCTCACCAAAAAACCTTTATTATGGATACATGAGCATTGTATGAACTTATCATGAATAAACCTGCACCGACAGCATGCAACAAGTGGGTGATGGGTGGGTAGACTAATGGGTGAGTAGGTTGGTAGGTGGATAGATAGATAGGTGGGTGTTTAGGTAGGTGGGTAAGTTTTTTAGGTAGGGATGTTGGTACAGTGAGGGAAAAAAGTATTTGATCCCCTGCTGATTTTGTACGTTTGCCCACTGACAAAGAAATTATCAGTCTATAATTTTAATGGTAGGTTTGTTTGAACAGTGAGAGACAGAATAACAACAACAAAAATCCAGAAAAACGCATGTCAAAAAGGTTATGAATTGATTTGCATTTTAATGAGGGAAATAAATATTTGACCCCCTCTCAATCAGAAAGATGTCTGGCTCCCAGGTGTCTTTTATACAGGTAATGAGCTGAGATTAGGAGCACACTCTTAACGGGAGTGCTCCTAATCTCAGCTTGTTACCTGTATAAAAGACACCTGTTCACAGAAGTAATCAATCAATCAGATTCCAAACTCTCCACCATGGCCAAGACCAAAGAGCTCTCCAAGGATGTCAGGGACAAGATTGTAGACCTACACAAGGCTGGAATGGGCTACAAGACCATCGCCAAGCAGCTTGGTGATAAGGTGACAACAGTTGGTGCGATTATTCGATTGAACTGTCAATCTCCCTCGGCCTGGGGCTTCATGCAAGATCTCACCTCGTGGAGTTGCAATGATCATGAGAACGGTGAGGAATCAGGGGTAGGCATGTAACAGTCCTCCATAACGGTCCCCACAACATCACTGACGTCAATCCTCGTACTGAGTTAATTTGCAGTAACCTCGAGGTATGAAGAAAGGGGATTGGTAGCTGGAGATGAGGAGACATGGTTGAGGGGAGGGGTAGGGAATGGGAGAGGGAGCCGTAGGAATACGAGGGGACGTCGGCAGGAGTGACGGTGGAAGGAGGGAGCTGTGAGTGAAGGAGAAAGAGCTGTGGGTGAAGGAGGGCGCTATGTGTGGTAAATGTAGAATAAAACGACTCGAACCCTTACCTGTCTCCGTGTGTTGGTGAGGAGAGTGGCTGCTACAGGTAAGTAGGTAGTGGGTGAATTGTGCGGTAGCAAGGTTGGTCCATTGGCAAGTAAATATGTGGCCATAAAAAAGAGCAGTGGAGTTTATCACCACGATGTCTCCTTCATATTTGTGGATCGGGCATTGCGTCGTTATATGTTGTACGGTCTGTCCTGGACAAGGACAGTCGCACATTACTGGAGAGTTTTATTTATTTATATGCGTGCACCGGGTACCCGCAATCTTAAACGGTGTGTAAAGTGGATGTGGTTTACGGTGAACTCTGTCTGAACTCTGAACTGGCCTCAATGTGCCGACATGGCCATGAGCCACCCAGCCCGCCTCATCGTCTCACAAAGTTCTGATTAATCACAACACGGCAATTTGTAAGTGCCAGCTTGGGAGTAGAGCAATGTGACTGCACATGCTCTCCACATGTCGGGAAGTGTGATATTACCCCTCCAGGCGCCACGGGGAAAAAAACAATTCAGAAAACGCTGAACACGCTGTGTTCTTCATCGACTGATTTGCTTTGTGGGAAAAAAAATTGTAAAGGAAAAAAATACATGTCTCTCTACAAAACTACAGCTATCTCACTGTGTCTAATTCCTTTCCGTACCAACAAAAGTAACCATGGCATTTAAATAATATATATGTGTGCTTGCACTTCTAGTTTAACTTTTTTTTGGGAACCTGAAAAGTGTTTTTTTATGTCATCAAAATTCCATTAAAAACAACTGTTCAACTGCAATGTTATTTCAAATTCAATATCGGGTGAAATGAAATTGGCGTGACCAACTTGGTTTCATTATAATAATAATAATGTCGAATCACCAAGTGCTGATATGGCAGGGCTGAATTCTTGGGTTTGAATCCAAGCAGCCACCTGTAATTAAATCGGTCTCTCAAGCCCAGTGATTTGATTTCCTCAGCCTGACTATCAATGACTGTGTCCAACAATCCCATCACATTGAAGCTCAGCATTGAATTTGGATGAATTTCAGCTCTGAGAATAAAAAATATATCGGTTTGACCATCATGCAATGAACGTTGCTCTGTGTTCATAGTCTGTGGGAAAATTCTGCCCATGGTTTTGTGGACCAGATAGTAATAAGTCAGATTCTCTCCTTGATCAGCCACACATGGATGGAGTTCACCTTCAACTCGTTTGATTTCCAGAATCTTAGCGGTGCCAGCTCATTGCCCTGACATCGTGTGAGCTCCCCGAGCCACCTGACCATCTCAGACACGTGTGTTTGTAAAAGTCGCATGGCAAGGAATGTATTGTTATTAATGAGCTAGGTATAGACATTGTATTTCATGGCGAGTTGAGCATTATCAAATTGATGACTATCATGGACATAAAGTTCATGGACCTGACGTGGATGACTAAGGATGCATGTTGTTCTTGGTAATCCTGAACACACATGATCAACAATTACACACGTGGGTTCATATAACATGAGCAAACAATGTTGTCCACTGCCAGGAGTCAAACCTAGGTTGGCTGTGTTGTAATACATTGCGCAAAGGACTTCCCTGCCGCTTTCACAACCCGTGTGCCCGTTGTTTTTGTATCTAAACAGCTGTGCCCCGGACCAGCGCCACCCAATGCAACTCCGTTCCTGAGCCTAAGTTTGGCCGACGGATGGGCAGCAATTTTAGTGCTGGAGCTTTGCTCAGATTCGAATGCAACTCTGGATATATTCTTCAAGGTGCGAATGCTATCGTGTGCCAAAGGGTGCCAAACGCCCTTGCTCAGTGGAATGACTCCCTGCCCGCCTGTGTTGGTAAGCTCTCGTTTGATTTAATTCCATTTCTACTTCTCTCACGTTCTCTCTGTGTTATTCTTCATTTACGATGGGTAGTCGGAAATTCAGTGGCCTGACGTTAAATTATCGTGATGAAAGAGCTTCTTAGCTCATTCGACTACTCCAGGATAAATATTCTAATTCCAATGTACTAGTCACAACTGCTTTGCTTCTTAAAAGCATTAACACATTCCACAGCAGTAATTATACCCTGAAATGTCTTACACAGGTGCAAAATGCATCTTGTTTGTGTGTTCACTGAAACTTTTGGAAAGATCAAAAGTCCAGAGAAATTTGGAGAGATTAAAAAAAGAGAGATAATCCTGGGAAATGCAGAACCCCCGCCGCTGCCCATCTAACACTGCCCAGGATAGTGACACATCAATACACAGTTAAAGCATCACTGTCAGATTTGTTTTTTTGTTGGAGCCAATGTTATAAATATCAGCCATTGCATTACCCTCCAGGCCATAGCATTTCCGATCGCCCTTTGTGATTGTACAGGCTTGTTTCGTTGGTTCAGTGGCTAAAGCACTTGACTTGCAATCAGAAGGTTGCATATTGAAATCCTGGTTGGGGGGATGACTCAGCCAGTGACTCAAGAGGGGTCAATAATATCAGTATCATGCTGTGGGACGCCAGCGGTGATCATCCCCTGAAGTGACCAGGCCCTGCTATGATGAGGTAGAATGTTCACTCTGGGCTCAAGGCTGACATTGAAGGTGATTTCTCCCCTCATTGTTCGTCTGAACAGAGAGTGAACATAATCACGTGACTGTTTTTTTAACCTCAGAATGCCTTTAAATGTCTAAATTGTAAAGATATTCATCAACTTTGTACGAATGAAAGAACATTAGTTCTTTAACGGCAACATTTGGGAATTCTTACGTTGAAAATGTGTCTTCACCACTTTGGAAATACCACTTTAATATATTTCTTCCAGTGATAATTAGTGCTTAAGCATTCTATGGTCACAACTGAAGGTGAGAAAACATTTTAAGCAGTAGTTAATTGTCATGGATGGATTGACCCCACCCTAGGAATTTGGATTCTGACCACTGGCTGGGGGCTAGCTACTAATTGCCCTTCTAGTATTTAATTGGCATTCAACATAATGCAATGTGCAAGTATTATGGTCACTGAATTCAAGAAAGAAGATAATAAATTCATTAATTAATGGAAGCAGCTTAATACATGTTTGTGAGAATAAAATCTTCTCATGCTGTCCAATGGAATTAGTATTTTATTAATGTAAAATCCAGTTCACTCAACTCTATTACAAATATATAAGGTGAAGGTTAGGCCCATGGCACTCATGATGGGCATCTATAAGCTTTGGGCCAGCACTTATTAAAGCATGGGTTCTAATCTGGCTTGTTAGAACCACGAATAAACCAGGATTTCCTGGTGAACTAGAGTGATTGATGGTCTAAGCATGGTCCCTGATTATGGTGAGATTAATTAACACACCGTTATAAATTCGCTTTTGTATCTATTTTGAGACCAAACTGATTTGAAGAAAGAACAGACATTATCCGTTTATTAAACGTATATTAGAGGCCAACAAAACCATGAAAAGTTGCATTTGGAAAATGTTTTTTTTCCTACTATTGACGCATACTCCCATTCACGTTCTACAAATAAAAAATGGACGTCAATAAAATTCTGCTTGGCCTTAAAATAATAATTTCAACTTGTAACGTGCATACAGCATTCAACTCACTCTCGAAGAGAGAAAACGACTCTGAGATGCAAAGGGGAAACACAGACGAGCGGGAAAGGCAGCCAGGTTGTGAGCCGGCACCATTCAGAATCATCTCCCAAAACTGTGCAGTCCTTGATCTATTAAGGTGTTACCGGCCAATGCATGAGTTTTTATATATGGGAGGAAACCGGATCATACAGATAAAACTGACCCGTGTGAGGGGCAACACTCTATCCCTTCTAAATAGAACAGATGGAGATTAGTCCACACCTGATGGCAAGCCACAAGATATGACACCTCGACGCCCACAGAAAGAGACTTTCACGAAATGTGTGTGGTCCACCAACCCTTGACTTCACAGTGCTGGATTACAGGCATGCGGGCTCTATGAGAAGGCATTTGATTCAGTAAAATAAACGTTTTAATTCCAGCTATATTAAATCAAAGGCCTAACTGAAATATTCATAGGAATTCTGAAAAAAGCAAACTCCAAAATGATACAAATCAGAACAAATGTCAAGATAGGATGCACGCTGTCTTCAACACTAGTTGAAGTAATATTAATGATGTTTTCCATAGATTGTGTTGGAGAGATAAAAATATAGAAGTATAGAAAAAGTATAAATCGTCTCCGGTGTGTTGATGACATAGTCATGATGACAACAAATGGAATAGGGATACGAAAAAATCTTCAAGAACCTAACAAGAAAGGCTGCAAAGTTTGGCTTAAAGATGAATTTGAGCAAAACAAATGCCACGAAGAGATCCAGTTATCTGAAAGAGAGAAAACAATTCCCCGGGGGTGGACATAGTTGGAAAACAATCAATCATTGAAGGTGGACTGGGATCGCTGTGGTGAACAAAGTAGGTGAAATCCAGGGCATGTTGTAGTGCTTTGGAAGAATACTAATAATAAATATTGATAGTGAAAAGCATTATAACATCTTAACACCTGTTTTGTTGCCAGATTAAAGGGGAAAACCTATTCTCATATTTTGGTACTGGCAAAGGAGGTCCCATGATGTAGATGCCCACCCCGAGCCCTCATTACTATGATAATATATGCATTGTCTTTGTCGTCCTCTGGTCTAAAACCGTTTTGCGACTCGGCTCGAAAAGAAAGCTGTCTCTTGTGTGGACCAATACGTTTCAAAGACAATGCATATATTATCAGAGTACGTTTTTGGTTTGCGTTCTGACCACGAGTATTGTGGTTAATGCAGACATGATTCCTTGTAAAAGGTTTCAGTTTGGTGTTTAAACATCTTAACACCTGTTTTGTTGCCAGAAAAAAGGGGAAAACCTATTCTCATTATACCAATGTGCCTCAAGAAGAGTGCTTTCAATTTGTGTCTATTTCCCGCCATGGTATGTGGATCGACGAACACGGACACTGACAACAACAACAAAACATTAAATAAAAAAACGAAATGTGTTTTGAGAATTACAGTAACAGACAGAATAAGTGACACACGGGTCAGATAAGTAATTTTGACTGTTAAAAACAGTAAGTGGGAATTGGGGGAAAGAAAAATACATCATTATAAGGGGTAACGGGTGATGGATGAGACTGGAGATAGAACGGCGGCTAATAGAGGGAACATCTCCAATAGGATGACCACCACTGACATTGAGCAATGAGATTAGTTGATGTACAGCAGTGGAGATGGATTATGGCATCGCAACACCACGAGGGGTGGTGACAAAGTGGGAGGACCATGCAGCTGTAGAGAAATCACGGCTGTTGATGATGTAGTGTGTTGAATCCTATAACAGACACTGAGTGAATGACGTAATCGTCTATAAAATAAAATACACTTATTGTCAACCCACTGCTGGCTGAAGGCCTCCCCGTGCCGTGTTGACCACAGGGGTTGTTTGGCCAAACTTCACACCTGCCAGGATGGGTTTTGTTGGAATGTAGAATTTCCACTGTTGACCTCATCCCATTGCACATTTGAGCATGGTGGGAAGCATTTCACTTTGGACTTTGACAGAATTTGTCCGGCGCTTTCTGTCCAACTTCTTATGTAATCAGGTGGTTATATAAGATAGAACCTTGAGGACTAACAATTATATGTCCAGGTTGCATCCCATTAAGACGTGCGGCTCTGGTACAATGCAGGAATCCACAGTCATGCCAAATGATGGTTCGCACTCTTTCTCCATGCCAATGATTCAGCAGGGATGTAAATGTCAAGATCTGAAAAGCATTTTTTAAGCTGCTTCCAGTATTGTGATATATTTGTAAACATAACTTTTTAAACATTACAATACGTGTGAACGTTTAGCATTTTGACGAGTGCCTTGGCAAATATTGATAATACACAACGTATCTTTGCACTGAAAGGAGCCTTTTGTTCAGAGTAAGCAGATTAAGTGCCTGAGAAAAAGTGAATTATTAGTTCATTATTTGGTCGTCTGTGGGGAGATGTGTGGAAAAGTTGTATTATTCCAATGAAGCTTGCATGGGTTAAATAAACTATATAAATGTGGGTTATCAATATTTTCCATGAGCACCTCTGATTTACAAACATAAATAAATGTGTAAATAGCAGATATCTTATCGTATAATCGGAATTGTATGCAAGCACAGATTGAAAACAACTCACCTCTGTTGTCATTAATGCTGATATAAATGTATGCAGGAGGCTAATGTGGCATTGTGAAAGATGGTTTACTCTGCTCTGCATTAGCCGTTTGTATAATTTTCTCTTCTAATTTTCTAAGTACAAAATGTCTAAATATTGTATTTACATTTTTAAGCAATATACTAGTGTGGGAGAGAACATTTTTCTCTTTGTATCCCTGAACCTGTAGTGGAAAAATACCACATTCCTCTGGTAGGGATCCGTCTCTCCATGCATACTATGTCCTGTAGAGAATTATGAGAAAGTAGTGCCAATTTTATCGACCCCAGAGAGGCGATGATGATCCTGACCCCTGCAATTTAATTCTGAACATTCCTTTTTGAGAGCTCAGCGCCTCTTAACTCCACATTTTTTTTTGTCTCACGTACAGTAGGCAGCCCCACACTGATCCTGGTCGTCCGCTGGACCCACTGTGCCCCCACCAACGTCTTCATGCCCCCTTTGAGTCAGCATTGCGGGGGGGTAACATTACATTTCAAATACAATCTTTAAAAAAAAAACATGACAATGTGATATTTCCTCTACGAGCGTGGGCTAATTAACAGACATGAGATTATTCGAGCAAGATGGAGCACTTGCTAACTTTGGACTTTTTAATGACAACAACGGTTAGTTGTTTTTTTCTGTGCAACTCGCTCATGTATTTTGTTTGTTGGGGGGCGATTGAACAGGTGAATTAACAATACTAATAATAGCAAAGCACGGTGGCAGTGTTGCCGTTGAAATGCTGCAGAGAAAGTAAATCAAAATCAATAAAGTAAATGTCTGTGTTTTTGCTTCCCCGGTGCCTCGTCTCACTTGTGCTGTGTTTTCTGTCCACACCAGCTGCTTGGCACGCTTGTCTAATGGACCAACTATGTGTTGCAGTGCCTTGCGGAGGAAACCTCACAGATCAAAGAGGCGCCATTCTTTCCGCTGGTTTCCCAGAACCGTACGATAACAATTTGAATTGTGTTTGGAAAATTACTGTGCCCGAGGGCTCAGGGGTGCAGGTAAGATCTCTCCGAAGAAGTCTACCATATAATTTGTATAACGGAATTGGAATTGCCACATTAACCGTGAACCCGCCAATCCCGTGTAACACAATCTCCGATCTCGCAGATGGTCGTAGGCATAATTATCCTAAAAACGGCAGTGCCCAGAGGTGATAAAAAAAAAAATTATTAGCGAAAAAAAGTGTAGTTTAACTTATGTTTGAGAGCTCGACTTAATATGCTCTGACATTGACATAATGATGGTCGATTTCTATAATTGACCATTTTATACGTTACTTAAAGTAACCGTGTGTGCACGTATGAGCTTGTGAGTGCGTGGACCAGTGGTTTAATGGTTATCACAGTGCAATATAAACCAAGCCACCTGAGCATTGTTCCCGGCCATGGTTAACATCGATGCCAAATATGTGCACGGGTACCAGAACCCCCTGGTGTGCCATGCCAGTCTCAGTATATGTGCTCGCTAACAGCACTTGCCCCAGCAGTCCATGAATGGCTATCGTGGCAGATCTGTTTGTGTGGAGCCGTGGCACACTCGTTAACACACAATAGTTTAATTCCTGGATATGCTCCTTCGTGGCGTGTTGCTTCTGCTCTGAGGCGGAGTGCCCGACATGATATGTAAACAGTATGACTGGGAAGACATGGGTGGCAGCGAATGGAGCTTGCCACTGCACATCCTCATATGCGATGCTGGCCTAGCATGTTCACCAACAGCACTTCTCCCGATGTGTCGTGAAGCCGAATGAGATATGGGCATCTTTGTAATGTTGCGTGCCTTAAGTGTGCAGAGCTAGAAACACTTGCCTTGACAGTCAATACAGCTGGAACAGGGGGAGGGGGTTTTGTCAATTGAAAGGCTGCCACGTTCCAATCTGATCGAAGTATAACTGTGTGACGTCACTTGGTCTGCCGTCCAGAGCCCGTCTGGCTCAGTGCTGCAAATCAAGATGAGCATTGCCTCGTGCTGAGTGGAGCATGGGGACACCTTCATATAAGGGAAAAGCACGGAGCACATACGTGGGCGATTTAATTTGTAGAGATGTATAAATTGACATTTCACGTTTGAAAAGTAGACCTGGATTAAGCGTCAACGAAACTATGAGCAGATAAATAATAACCAAAACGTACGTAGGCCTAGTTGAGTCTCAAGACTCGTTTTCGGGAGGTTCCTGTGCTGAGATATTTGGCAATTTCCTCACTTTGCATTGCTCTCGTGTGAGGCAACCATGCCAGCTGGAGTAACTCCAAGGATGGGGGCAGAAACATTCTCAACAATCCATTGATATTTAAAAATTCGATTTGATTGCAACAACGGATTGTGTGGAAAGTTTTTTTTTTAAGATGTGTTTTAAAAGTAGTTAGGACACTTACTTTGTTTCCATGGTTATGTTGTTCAACTCACATTAGGAGGGCTTTGATTTTAAATTCCAGTCATGACTTGAATTAGCCCTTCATGCCTCCAGGATCAATAACATTCATATTACTTTGGCAATTAGTCAACAGTTGTAGTTTAACTGGACCCTGCCATGTGAATGTGTAATTTGCCTCACTGTCTCAGGGCCACTGTCAGACATTAGCACTCCTTCATAGTCAGTGCAGCATGGATACATTGTAACGTAAATTCGACTTGTCATTTCCCTCCGCTGTTATTGCCAAAGTGGGCAGTTAAACTCTGCTATATTGTTCATAAGCACAGGTCATAGTGGGCTAGTCTCATAGCCAAGATGACACATTTTATAACTTGCAGACCCAATAAATAACATGCAGAGACAATCATTAAGAACATACACTTGCATTTCAGTTTAAGAAACAGCACTCCTTCTGCGGGCTCTCACCTGGTTTAACAAGGAGCAGTAAACTGCGATTGATCTAGTGGCAGAACAAATGTCCTTATTGATAATCTTATTACCCCCACCAACGATATATTTGTACTGTGGAGAGCTCGGTGTTCAATGCCATCCCTGTGCACTTCATCCCCAGACTCACTGGTGACTCACACATTCTCTAATCCTTCTTGCACTGCACAGACATTTCCAGGCATTGACTTTTATTTTGCCTTCTGCCACTTTGTTTCCCACAGGTACACGTGCACAGTTTTGCTACTGAACAAAACTGGGATGCTTTAGAAATATATGATGGCCCAGATGCCAATTCTCCACGTCTCGGGAGCTTCTCCGGTAAGAGCAACACATTTTTGCTACGCTCTCAGGGTTTTTTATTAACCCAAAGGGACTCGCAATACAATATATAAAAAGAAAAGTTTACGACTCATTAGTTTCATCAGTTGTCCATACCAAAGCTGTGCATCGCAGGCTGATGAGATTTAGGATAGCGCTTTGACTTCCGTGCTCACTGCCAATACTGCCCACTCGTGAAGTCACACCCACACCAGAGTCAGTTTACCACAAATATCGCAATGCAATATAATATTGGTCGCAAAAGAGCCTTCGTGTTAGACACCCCAAATCGCAGCCACGGCACGATACGCAGTGCATTGTGGGAGTACGTGCACGTGGGTCTGTGGAGTGAATGCCGTGATTGTAACATGCTGCTGTAGCCAGGATCTGCGATTTGACACTTGAATTTTCGAATTTCAGAATCATGTTTCACCTACCACATTGCTGTACACCCTTTATTTGTTTGATAATTCCATAAATTGGCACGTAATATGGTATTTTTGGTTAAATCATATGACGCTCATTCCTTTGTGATGCAAACTCTCAAATCAGCGTAGGGTGAAGCCATCCATTCCACGTTCCAGGTCAGCCATCGTGCTCCTGGACACCTAAACTAAATATGTAATTGTTCGGCAATTGAATTGCGGATGTTTAAGACAGACAGAAGCAAGTGTATTTATCTCTATGAATTCTGTTCATGATTGTTCGTTGGCAATGTTTTATTTTTTCTTTGGCTGGGTTTTAGTAAATTAAGTCTGTTGTTGTTACAGTCCTGCGCAAGAGTTCACGCAGCCCGTTACCTTTATGTAGTTAGTACGATGAGATTATCTCTTTGTGGGAAGTAAATGATGGTAATCGTACAATTAAAATCCCCCTTGCCATAGAAACGTGTGATTTCAAACACTGGCTCAGGGTCACCAAGAGAGTCACTCCATTGCTCCGCTGAGCATCGAAACGCCTTCATTTTGGCTGCTGTTGCCCCACATTGGTGTTTATTATCAATTAGGTTGTATTCCCAATTAAGTATTGGAAAGGGAACCCTCTGAATGTGAAATTTCTGCCATGGGATTAGTACACGTCGAAAAATATGCTGTTAATATTACAGCATCACGCAATTGATTTGTGGAAAGCATACATTTTGAAAGTCAAACGCATCTTTTCAAGTTTGAATGCATGTATTTTTTATTCTGAGTGGTGTCGTATGGGTAAGAATACTGTATTTTGTTATTCCCATCGATTTATTGTGTTGTCTGATATGATAGGCAACATCAGTAACAATTGATTAACCTGTCCTGGATCTCCCATAGGTCAACTCAGTGTAAAAATGAAAACGTTTCTTTTGCAATGTGCTCCACATAAACAAGTGGCAAGGCAGTCTGGTGCGCATTCTAATGCTGCTGTCACTGCCCAGTTGTGTATTGTACTAGCCCTAATGGGTTCTCATTAAGAGCACTTTCCCCAACAGTCCTAGGCTATATAGTGGATCTTTGGGACGAAACAAAGATCCCCCGTGTAGCCTTAACAGACTGCGGGGGCAAGTGCTGTTAGCGAGCACCTAGAAAGGCTGGCACGGCACACGAGGTGGTGGGTGGCCAACACCACGCCTAGCTGCCTTTGTCTCCCTAGTGGTGATGTTTACACATCGCACCAGGTACTCATTTGAGGCTGAGTCGACCTAGGAGAGACCCAGTACCAGTTCAGATAATCGTCACTGGTGTTCGTGGCCATGACTGGGAATTTAACTCGGGTCGCCGGGTTCGTAGCGCAGCATAGTGCTAACCGCTACACTACTGCTCCCCAAAGATTCACTATTTATTCAGAGGCTAAATAGTGAATCTTTGGGAACACTTACACGCACACACACACAGCCATGCATACCTATTTATGCAACACATATGTTACACATATCTTCACACGCAGGACATGCACTAGGCCTTCATACAAACGCACATATACACATCCAACCATACTCACATTTCTAACCTCTACTTATTCTCAAAATATTGCGATGTTGCCATGGGATAAATGGTCATCAAACTGGACTTGCAATCCAGAGATCACGGTTGGATCTCCCAGCACAGCAGGAACAAACCAAGGTGACAATGTATTAAATCCCCCCCACCTCTGTCCTCCTGCAGCAGTATAAATAGGCGCACCACAGTTTGTCGACGGGCAGCGTGGGTACCCCCCACCACTTCCTAGATGTCTTGCCAATATTGAAGAGTACGCCAAATACTCTGCTGAGGGGCTGCCTTGACCTTCCCTCTAATGCAGCGGTCTTCATTGCAAGGCCCGCGGGCCCCTGGCAGCCTCTGGTGGCCTTTAGTGCAGCCCCTGACGTGCGGCCCCCGACAATACGCAGCACGTGAAAACACCCCCATCATCATCGTGCTGCTGTCCAACCCCAATGTTTTCAAATGTGTGGCGGCCCTCACACTGATGATGTCTTATCGGCGAAAGTCCCACACCCCCCGCCCCGTAAAAATTAGTGAAGAACACTGCTCTAGTGGATGCCCTTCCACCAGCAGTTGGTTAAGCACGCCATTGCAGGGCTGCACCTTGACCTCACGTTCATATTTATACGCATTCTGAAGTCGGAAAAGCACTCTCCGCCCACAAGTCGCTATGGCCCAGTAGATCTGCCACGGGGATCTGGGTTGGGCCCTCCAGTCCCACGTGCAAGGTTGGCCGCCTGTCTGCTTCAGAGAGACGATGGGCACAGCACACTAGGGCCCCCCCCCCCCGCTCTGTAGCATTAGAGACCACTGCAGAAAAGTGTTCGGCAAGTGCTGTTGGGAAGTAAGCACCTGCGAGCCCTTAAGCAACGCACAAAGGAACGATGTCGCCAGCGCCACGCCCTGACCGCTTTTGTCACCTCCAGTGCCATTTTTCACATTGAGCTCCAAGTTTACTGATGTAAGGCTGAGTCAACCTAGGGGAAACCCAGATCAGGTTTTGAGATGCCATTTCCTACGCGTGCGCGCACGCAAGCACACACATACACACACGCGCACACAAATTGCTTCTTTTGTTAGAATTACATGAAACTGGAACAGGGAGAGGGGGGAACATGACATGAATTTTAAATACGTGATTTTTTTTTGTATATAGCCGAACGTGGCTTTTCTTTGTCTCTAGCGTTTAGATTGGTCTCTTTTCACAAGACAATTTCAGACACTGCAGATTCAAACCTCCGATAATCATTACCATAACTGCTTCTTGCCCAGGGTATGTATTCTAAGTGCATAGGCTCTATTAATCGTTTAAGCATACCACTCCGATTAGAGCTGTTTGCAACGATGCAGAGCATAATGGTTAGCATCTGAATGCACTTGCTGAGATCTATTCTGTAATGTGCCATAAACATTAGAATGGATGCTGGGCCGAGTTGGGCTGAACCATGATGCCAGTTCTTGCGGATACTGAAGACTCAAAACAATTGCTATTGTAAAATGTGTGAGGAAATACGTTTTAGTGTGCGTGATAGATCCTCTTTAACATGCTCACGTTAAAATTTTTATTTAAAGCTTTGGTGACTGCAGGGATTCATATTCTTGGTTCTTTCGGTAAAGTCACGTAGAAGGGAAACAATAAAAATAGTAAAAATCATCACCTGATGATGATTGCTTGTGTTGCAATCGAAAATTGTATTGTTTTATATTAATTTTATTGTTTCCCTTCTACGTGACTTTACCGAAAGAACCAAGAATATGAATCCCTCGGGTGCTATGCTGTCCCAAGTTGCCCCAATAGTCTACACAGGCTTTATTGTGGAATCATTGTTTTAGTGCATGTTTGTGTGAGGAGCGTTGCAGTGGCAAGATGTTACCTCCCTCGCCTGGTATGGAGGAGGTCGTGGGTCCAATCCCGAACCTGACTCCTGTACATTTGGAGATTGTATGTCTCTTTCCCCGTGGCCACGTGGATTTTTCTCTGGGTCCTCCGGGTTTTTCCTCCACATTTACAAACATGAGTATTATTTGACTGCAATAAATGTTCACGTGATTAGCCACTTCGTTGAGCTATCATTTGTGGCCAGGTCGCTTCTGAAAAAGATCTGTATAGCTCAGTGTGCCTTACCTGGTAAAATAAAAATATATATTTAATAGATTAATTTCATATCAGATAGCACACAATGATATGATTCCATTGATGTGGTTTTCATGTCCTGACCATAATGCGCAACACCAATGGGAATTATTTTCTGTACCTGGACTACATTTTCTGAGGTGCACTCAGCCGAAAATCAGTCCCAACGGTATCTACTTAAGTTCCAGGGAGATAGAGGTGGCCAGGCCTCGTGCCAGGCACACCATTTATATGACTATCAAGTTTCTGAGAGCTGAGAGTTAATTTTGCTTTGGCAGCATCTCCCCTGGGCCAGCTGTAGTTATCCATCTGTAGAAATGTACTATCGTGACATTTACACTCTCTCCTCTGAATAATAATCGTAATAATAGAAATGTTAACAACTTGTAACGCGCCACATAGTTTTTGTCCACTCGTAACAAGAGTGAACGACTCAAAGGCGTGAGGAGCCACAGGGAAGTGGGGAAGGCAGCAAGCAAGGTGGTAAGCAGGCTGCAAATCCTTCCCCGCTCCCCTTCCCCAAGCTCTGTGGTCCTCTACATGTTAAGGTGTTATCAGACAATGAAATTAGTGTTTACGTGTGGGAGGAAAGCGGAGCACCTTGCAAAAATAGACATGTGCGAGGGGGCAACACTCTATTCCATTTAGACGGAACACTTTATACTTGTGGAAGGGTTTCCACTAGACTGCAGTAGTTCTTAACCTGGCGTGCATGCATCCTCTGGGGGTGCGAGATGCCCTTTCTTGGGGTGCGAGACATGGCCAGATTTTTTTCGAAGGTAAATCATCGAAACGCAAATGAAGCACGGGCACGTAAGTACAACTACTTTGTTTAATCAAACCCTCTATGTATTAACATTTAAACAACAACGGGTGCAGTTCTGCAGTGAAGGTTAAGAACCACTGCGCTAGAGGGAGCTATACAGATCTCCTGGATAAGGAACTTGGCCAACCCACTCCACGTTGGGCAGACGTCTTCGAAGAGGTGGGAGTTACCAAAACTCTACCCCCCTCTACACTCAACCTGCCGTTTCGCTAATTGCGGTGTACCCCTTTGATACAAATGGATGGAAACGAGATGTGAATGTGGGGGTCTCCGGATTGCAAGTCCAATGTATGAACCATTATACCACGGGGCAGCATTCCACTCGTATTTCGTCCATGTTGAAATATGAAATGCCTTCTCACTGTAATTTAATAACACGTGATTTTTTTTTACACCCACAGGTACATCCATCCCAGCCCTAATTAACAGCACGTCGAACCAGCTGTTCTTACATTTCCATTCCGACATCAGTGTCTCGGCAGCCGGCTTCCACTTGGAGTACACAGGTTTAAAAAATTTCACATTTGTCACGCGTGCCTCAACATAACGCAAGCATTGACACTCTTGAAAAATAACTATTGGCGACAGAGGTTTTCACAGCTGTTTGCAAACACGACTGTTGTGCATTTGATTTGTATGGATATTTTCGTCACGTGATTTCACAAGCCACTTTTCAATGTACATGGGTCCCTCGGGTAACACGCGGCACGCGTTCCTGAAAAACGGAGCGCAAGTCAAATTGTGCTGTATGATGTCTAATTTCCTATAGACATACATGTTATGCAGCGGGATGCGTTCCCGAAGAAAAGTTATTTTAGTCATGGATTTACGAAATACGTATAAATGTAATACTTAGTAATAATACTATTATGAACATGCCCAGCCCGTGACACTGGGCACTGCCATGATGCGGCAGTGACACCACGAGAAATACTTTTTTTACTTTGTATTTCTATCGTTGAAAATAGATTTTAAATTTGGAAACATTTAGTTTTACAATTAATTTTAGTATGATTCATTTTCTTTTGCACGTAACTGTGAAGTGCACAGCGTAAGTGTGAAGTACGTTCCTAAAATATTAATCACGTAACTGCGAATTCGTGCTAGGGGGGGAGGGCGAACAAACATTATGCGAGGGAAGCCTGCCCAGTACGTTTATCGAGCGACCATTTTCGAGCGACAATTCGAGGTCAGCAGAAGGGCAGTGCAGCAAAATCCACCGTTGTACCGCACTGCGATTCTACGCTCCCACGTCTATGTTCCCCGCCGCCTTCACCAACCCACCCGCACTGACGCAACGAGG
Source organism: Entosphenus tridentatus (assembly GCA_014621495.2). Classification (NCBI taxonomy): domain Eukaryota; kingdom Metazoa; phylum Chordata; class Hyperoartia; order Petromyzontiformes; family Petromyzontidae; genus Entosphenus; species Entosphenus tridentatus. Next base: position 2,262,482 of record CM025625.2, read on the forward strand.
CTAAGTGCGGTCGAACAACCCCCATGACCTGCATGGCGTGGAGGAGTCCCTCGTCCACACGGGTGGCGCTGTGGTCAGAGTGGCTGCCTCACGAGCCTTGGACTCGGCCCCGCACTCCCCTGGAATCAAGTGAACGGTTCAGAATCAGAATCTTTATTTGTACTGGAGGAATCCGATGAGCTACAAAGCTATTTTCCTCGCAGATGTCCAGTAGTTTCTTCAAAGATGTCAAGTAGTCGCTCTGCTGTGAAGAGATTACTGTCTCCTGCCATTAGAATGTGGAATTTATACCACTAACTCTTAGCTCCCAAATGGAAATGAGTAGCATCCCATCGCTTCGCTTGAGCAAGGAGACAAGGTGACTTGACTTTGAATAGACGTTGTGCAACAACATTCTAGAGAGCGCTATATATGTATTTTGTTAACATGCAGAGGGGAAAAAAATAAGCGGCTCTCTTTCCTTATCTTGTGAAATCCCAGTGATGTTCATGGCCTCCCATTGTACAACCGTGAAGCAGCATTAAGAATGTTTTTCTCTTTTCCCGGACTGAAATCTAGACAGATTATAGGGGCATGTCCTGTGACGGATTGCACCTTAATCCCTGTCAACCTGGGAGATCCACATTTGTGATTGAGGTTTTGTCTGCTCTCGCCAGATTTTATGATGATGTCCCAAGCATTTGGGCTGCAATAGATGTAGGACAGTATCCCGCAGCTTTGTGTAAATCACCCTCACGGTACGGTTTCAACCTAGTTATTACGATAGTGAATTAGGTGGTGCGGTGCATTGTATCTTTGAAGCAGTACAATGCTCTGCTAATTTGTGTGTTCGTTATAAAGTGGTGTAACATTCATTAATTGGCTTCCTAGCATTTCAGTTGCATGAGTCCTGCGTTGGAAGCTGTAATGCATTACGTTTGCTTTGTTTTGGCTACAAGGAACACCTGCCAATATTGAAATAACGTATGTATGTTCAGTGAATTGTATTGACTTTCAAAATAGCATATTTTGCAGGTGAAAAGGCAGTCACCTAATTTAAGAATTAAACTGTAGGGTAATGTATTCATGCAAACTTTAGCTTAATCTCCATACGATAATCGGTGGGTGTGTTTGGTGAATTCTTCTAAGCTCCATTGTGTCACACTTTCAGTGGGTTTTTGTGGGAATAGATGCATTTGTTTTGCCTTAAGTTGTGCGACGTTGGTATTTTTTTTCTTTATCAAGACGGTCATAATTATGTCATCTCAGTCACAGTACTCGTGAAATGGGAGATCACACAATTCGTGAACATTTGCGTCATGAGTAGATAACATGACACCTGTGTCCTGCTGACGATTCTCACAATGTAAATTGGAAAAGTGAGCACTACTTCATGAGAAGGCAGACAGTAGTTGTCCTCCAGAGAGACCGGCTCCCACGATAGGAATGTGGACATTTCCACCTCTGTCCCAGTCACCAACAGAGGGGATCATTGGCCAGTACTCAATAGTGGAGGGGGAGACACACTTTTACTTTTGAGTTCCAACTCTGGGAACGGTGCACACGCTTCCAAACCCCCCTGTTTCCACGGGGAAGGACGTGAAGACATCCCGCAAGAGACGGACGGACGTGCGGTGGTTGCGCGAGGCTGACAGAATATCCTCCAGGCCATCTCCTATCTGGCGTGGGTCAGCGCCTTGTTTGTATTCTGCAGGGGGAGGGGGTCAACATTTTAAACACTGCCTTTTTCCCGAGAGCACTTGCAAGGTGCACCGTGTTGTGCCTTCAAGTGTCCGCTTCATGGACCGCTTCAATATTGGTGTGGCTTGAGTGCATTTGCACGGGACGTTGGCTATCTCTCTCCGCGAAAAACAGCGCACCGTCTGCACGCCTGGGCTCATTGCCTTGTGGCTTGGTGACTTACTGAAGCATAACGTTGCCGGCGGATTGAGATCCATGGATAAAATGCGCCTTACAAGTGTACATTATCATTCGAAGGCCAGTCAATATTTGTGTTCCTTTTATATTTACGTTGAGAATTAGTTTTTTTTGCAGAATACCTGGGGTTTGTTTTAGACTTTTAGATGTATATTTTTTATTTGTTTTTCACCAACTGTTTCCCAGTTTAGCCAGGTGACATTTTGACCAGAACGCTTGATCCACCATCAGAATATTGTCATTTCAAATAAAGGTTGGGATCAACTCTGCCCATTTATTTATCACCGGTTAATGGCCTCGTCTACCGTATCCTGGGAAGTGTATAGCTGTTGTCCACGTGGCCTCTGCCATGGGAATGCATCATTCCCACTGCACGCTCAGAGCTCTTCGTGGAAACGAGCAATGCCCCACACTTGTTTGCGCAAGGTAATACTTTTATTTGATTTCACTTAGGATTTTTTTAGAGATGTTGGCATTCATTTACATGCTAATTTGACTGTGAATTCCTTAGGAGATTACATTTGCATTCACAGCATCCCTCTTGAGTCCACTTGAGTTAATTAATCATTCTTAACCTTGGGTACATTATCTGCTGTCTTATAAAAAAAGAGTCCACTTTGATATGTGTTGCTTACTTTAGAGGTTAATCCATATACAATGGCCTTGTTGTGAGAAATTCCATTTGTAAAAATATATCTATTCTTCAATTACGTAAAGCGATTTCTTTGCTGTCTGTGTTGTATGTGATATAGCCAATGCGTTAAATATTCCTGACACAGTCCTACATGCATTTCTACAAACACATTTGCCAGCCCAGCAAATGTAGCTCCTAATATGTTTCAGTATGTATTCAGCACCGCACTTTGCAGTCACAGTAATAATGCATTATTATTATTAACGTTACTGAATTTAACCCAGGTGGTACAGTGGATACAGCACTCAACTCTCAATCAGATTGCATGCATCTAGATTTGAAGTTTTCGTGACTGCAGGATCCATATTCTTTTGTTCTTTCGGAAAAGTCACGTAGGTATAAAATAAAATAAATTCAATCACAATTAATTTTATTTAAATAAAATCACAATTTATTTAATTTTATACCTATGTGAATTTACCGAAAGAACCAAAGAGTACAGAACTCAGCCCATGATATTTCTGTAATAGATCAAATAAGTACCATTCTATATACTAATATTGTTTGATGCTCACATTGCAATCAGCAAGTCGTGGCTCTGAATCCAGGTCAGATATCGCCTGGGCCCATCATCTTTCATGGTCAATAAAATGTGCACCACTTTGTGCACCACAAACGTTAACTGTGGTTGTCTAAAATGATTTAACTGGCCCCCAACATAAACATGTGCAACTCAATGCTTGCTCAGAACCGCACATTGATAGGTAATACATCATTCCAATTGTTTACCGAGGAAAACCTTGTAGAGTCAGGAGGGTTTTCTTTGGGATGTTTGGCCAATCTCATTTAGAGGTGTTTTACATGTAAGAATTAAGGCATTGTGCATGTGAGCAGCTGACACGCAGCACTGACACCTCCTGTCCACCTTGCAGCAAGCCGCCATGCTTACCTCAACAGCCCTGATAGTCACTCACCGAAGCATTAACCAGGCTCAAAAAGTCCCGCTTAGATTTTGAGTCAGTGAGACAAGTCAGTCAGACCTCGAACTAATAACTCTTAGACATTTCACCTACACCTTATGTCAGAATGTGGGTTCGGTCATTGAGAATGTATGCATTGCCACCTCGCGTACGGATGGGTAACGCGTTTACATTCACTGTCAGCCCAGAAACAGGGTAGACCATTATCATATTTTTCCCATCACCAAACTGGGTTGATTTCACTTAAGTTCCCATAGAATTATCACGGATTACCAGCCTCCTATTCGATGCGGGCTACTTCTTTTTTTTAAGCTGACACTGGCAGCCCTAATCAAGTCGTTCCATGTGCTCTTAATGAAATATTCCTTCTTCAAGGTGGCTCGTTAAAGATAGCGCACGCGCCAATGGAACACAGTGGATTCATTGTGGGGCGATAGCGAAAGGCAAAATAGGCATGGGTGGAAAATGGGCAATAATGTATTATGGTGGGTAGATTCATTGGTTATTTAGGGGCATGAAACCTTTCTGTAATGCTGAATATTTCTTCGCGGAGAAATTGTTGCAATTTGCAACTAAATCTGACAGCGTGTTTCGTAAATTTAGATATATGATTGAGATACTAATTCGCTCACCGTCCTCCGAGACAGCACGAAATGACTATGGGATGAATGCAATTGCAATGTGCATACGTATGAACGAAATTAAGCTGTCTGCTGAAACAAAAGTATCGCATTTTTTGTGTGGGGATCTCGGCACATGTACTTAAATGCTCGTTGAAACACAAATTACATTAGGGAAAGAATGTTTCATATTTATTCACGTAAAAAAACGCTGGAGTTGTGCTTTTCCACGTGTGTTTTCCCCATGTATATGTGTTTAAAAAATATATATAATTATCATGAAATAATTTCGTGCAAAAAATCTAGTATGCACCCATGCAAAAAAAATGTACACTTTCATTGTGTTGCGATGTTATTTTAACCAGAAATTACAGTCGATATGTGTTCGAAATTAATCTGGCTTGGAAATGCTGCTGCTGCAGAGCACTCCACCAACAATCGGAAGCTTTTCAGTTAAAATCCCAGTCGGAGGTCTGCTCAGCCCATCGCTGTGTAGGGCTAATACAATTCGTACTCCTTTGTAGGAAACCAACAGCGGTTGTGCAATTGAACGCCCAGTATCTTTTGTACGGATGTGGTCTTGTAAGGAATGAGCAGCTACCCAATGCACCTTTGAGGTTTGACAGGCACTGATTTGTGTGATTCATTTACTCACTCAATCCTCAAAGTTATTTGTTCAGAAACTACTTGCACTGGGGTGTTTGGCAGTTATTACTGGCTGATGCGTTATAACTGGACTTGGGATATTGCATTCTAATTGAGGTTAAACTTAGATTTGTTTTCCGCCACAAATGTTCATTGGTTCCAATTTGTCTTTTCACCTGCAGCAACAACATTTCTCCAGCTTAGTTTATGTAAAGAAGTTACTTGCATATGAGCACCGATTCAAAATGTACGTAACATTTTAGTGCTAACACATTTGTTGTGTTTGGTGTTTCCCTCAGCCGTCGGTCTGGCTTCGTGCCCCGAGCCGGAAATTCCTTCAAACGGAATCCGTTTGGGTGAGAGATATCTCGTGAACGATGTCGTGACATTTCAGTGTGAACTGGGATACACGTTACAGGTAATAAATACAGACATTTTATCACAAAAAAGAAACGAATTAAGTGCATTGCCCTGTAAAAATCGTATTTCGTTCGTATTAAATGATCAGGTGTTTTTGTTGTACATAGCTTAACGTGCTAATTGGACGTGCGGGGGAAGAGCAAACAAAATAAACCAAAAAGCTGTTTTTTTTTCTTGTCACTGTGTCTTTAATTAATCAATTTACTCTTGGGAGGTCGAATGATATCATTTTTTATTACAGTATTTTTTTTTCAAATTATCCATTTAATGCAATCAGAAATCATCCAGGTCAGATACATCTGGTTAGGTAACACAGGGGTTCGGGTCTTCAACTCACTATCAGATGGCGTGAGTTAAAATCGTGGTCATGGGTTGACTCAGGCCATCTTCTCTCTGGTGAACAAAAAAACAAGCAGCACTATGTGGGAAGCCGAAAGTGATTGACTCATGGAGAGACTGGTCTCCATCATATTATTCTGTATTTACATCATTGGCTTGGAGATGCATATGTAGATTAGAAAACAATATACACTCCAATCAACCTGGAAATAATTGGACTCTGATTCATAATGCAAATCATCTGCATTCCAAAAGTACGTTTTTTTATAGAAACATTCAACACTGCAATGTATCGCCAACGTTTAAAGTAAGCACTTGCAATCAGATACTCTCTCACCTTAATTGTAGCTTTAATACCTGGAGTTATGAAGTGCCAATGTTGAGAACGAATGCAGTGCGAATGAGCAAGCGTTGCTGCTGCGCTTTGTTTTTTGCAGGGTCATTCGCATATCGCGTGTATGCCTGGTCCAGTAAGGAGATGGAACTACCCTCCTCCACTCTGCATAGGTACGTTTACACCTCTGTGTTTGTGCTATTATTGTATTCATTTGTCTGCATCCACGCAAGTCTTGCAGTATTGTAGTTCTTGTCTCGCAAGCAGAAGGTCCGTGAGTCGAATTGCTATGGAGGTGCAATCGAGTACTGTGCAATGTTCCAAGTGACCTGGCTTTGTTTCCAGCTTGAGCTTAACTACAGTGTCAGTTTCGAATCTAGCTTTGGCCTGGATCTCAGTCCTAGCCTAAAATGAGTACCTGGCAGAGGTCGCAAACGGGTTTTGATTCCTTACCCGTACCCGTACCCGGCCGCACCAGGGTCGCAAATGGGTACCCGTACCCGTACCCGGCCGGGTACGGGTACCCGTTCTCTACCCGTACCCGTACCCTACCCGAAATGAGTGACAAACGGTTACTCACCAGGGACTCACGGCCTACCCGTACCCGGCCGCACCAGGGTCACAAACGGGTACCCGTACCCATACCTGGCCGGGTACGGGTGGCCGGGTCTTGGGTAGGGTACGGGTATCGGGTACCCGGTTGCGACCTCTGGTACCTGGTATCACACTAGGAAAGTAGGAAGAAAGGTGGCTGAGCGTGAGTGGCGCTCACCATATCACCCCCTTGTTTTAGCCATGCCATTCGTAATGGTAGCTCGCTAACGTCACTCGCCCCAGCTGTCTGCGAGTGTGAATGGATCAAAACACATTCCTGCGGAGGGAGCTGGTAGGAACGTTGGGTTGCTCGGTCAATGTCCAGGGTCAACGGCGGCGTGGTGTATTCCGCAAATATGCCCGACTGTGAGGGCGGGCACAAGCCGGCACGAGTAGGTTAAACGTTGAGCTTTATAAGGGTACCACGGGGTGACTAGCCCCTCCCCACCCAGCCCCACCCTTCCCACCCCCCACCCAGCCCCACCCTCCCCACCCAGCCCCTCTCCACCCTCCCCTCCCCACCCTCCCCACCCAGCCCCTCCCCACCCTTTCCTCTCCACAAAAGCCCCACCCCTCCCATTTTTGGATGCACGATGGACAGACGGACACAATAATCCCCTGTGGGCTGGTGTAACCAGGAGGTTTCTACTAGTATTATGGATCTGTCGAATCGTGTGCTTGGGTACCGTCGCTTAGCCCAATTTGTGAGTAGCTGGATTATAGACAAAGTGACAGCTGGGAGTAAGGATTAGTTGTGTATCGGACACATTCAGACTCGAGTCCCCGGGGACAATGGCACATCGTATGGTGTGTCTTCCCATTATGATACATCATTGGATGCTGCATGTTGACATGGGCGCATGGGGCCAGCAAAAAACCTCCCCAAAGTAAACCATTTTTTGTGGTTCATTTATTTTTGTGCTGGAATTAAAAATTGTTTTGGTTCACCGGACCAATTTTTTACTTGTATAACCTGCTCATAAATTTTGCAAAATTTCATAATTGGAAAAGTACTGCAATTACATACTTTACAAAGTAACTATTTTATTAATAATTGCACGAGCAAGCTTTGCATGTGCACTAATTAATTTTACAACTTGTTTGCATAATCTGGAACCTTTGGAATATTTAATATTTTAAATCGGTATATGAAACAAGTTTTTCTGAATGTGGGTGCCACATTAAATAGGGTGCCCACAGAGCACATTATGTGAGACAAAATCCCGGCAGTCAGGCATGATTTCATCATTGGCAATTGATGAAATGAGTACACCTTTTAATAATAATAAATGTTTAGTTTCATATGATGCCGTTCATGCAAAGTGCATCTCCCCAATCGGTGAGGAACAACAGATACGCGGGAGCTGCCACTCAACAATTATCCAGGCTCCTGTGGTCCTCTTCATATTAAGATGTTTTTAACACATTAAGGAATGTTAATACACGTGGGTGGAAATCCATAGCAACCTGTGAAATCCCACACGTGTGACAGTGAAACACTCTATCCCCATACAGTTTGTTCAACAGTTTACTACCTTTTGGAGAAACTGGCTTCGAATTTATGAATGCAGAATTCCCACCACTTGTTCAGGGATGCTCTTGGAGATGAGTGCAACAACTCCATGCTCAATCGAGCATGGAGACACTTGGGCTTTTTTGCCTTTTAATTTTATAAACTATATATTGAACGTGTAAATACAACAACAAATATCAACAGAAAATCCAAGTGTTTCAATGGTTATCCCCTGCTGGTGGTTCTGAGCTGGTGGTGAAAATTCACACATCTGTGGTGGGGACCAAATTATAAATCTCCCCCTGCCCCCCTCCCAATGCAAAAAAAAAATGGTTCAGTCCACAATCAGTGCTTACAATTGTTCATCTGACAACCAGGTCTTATGAAGCCATGTAAGTGTTGGCAATTAAATGTGGATCAGCCGGTTATTTTGTAAAGGCAGTCTTGTGTTACGAAAATACCGTATTCTTGCGCAGGTGGCTGTGTAGCTCAGGTCAAGAGTGCTGAACCGGCACCGTTGATATTTCGGGATTGAATCTGTGTTTTTAGCCACCCGTGATTAAACCGGGTTCTCAAGTGTGGTGAATTTATGACTGCAACAAAAGACCCATAACGTTTAATTTGGTTTTTGATTCGCAATGTCGGCAAATTGGAGCTCGAATATATATTTTTGAACAATAAATATCAGTTTGACTGTCATGTAACTGATAATCTCATGACAAAGCTTGTGGCAAAGGGTACCGTTGTTGTGGAAACAATTAAAAGACCACTTAAAGGATTTGTTTGAACTCCCGTGAAACTTTCGTTACGTGGGTCGTTCTTCTCCGACACTTGGTGCGGCTGCTCTCTGTGAGTGTTCTGAATATAGATTGGTCATCCCATGACAAACTTGCCGATAGCACATTCGGAATACATGGGAGTGGGGGGTGGGGAGGGGTATTATATTTGCATTCTATTTTATTTTTGCTATTTAGTATTCTCCTGTTTCAAATCCAAACTTTGCGGCGGTTATTAACATCACATATAAAACAAACATGAAATGCATTTTTTTAAGGCAGGAAAGTAATTTGGGGAATCTTAAACCTGTAGAGAATTTTTGGATTTGTTCGCACTCATGTAAGATTAATTAAATATGTGCAGGGGGCTCCTGATTACTTTCTGTTTTGTGTGAATTTTATTGTACGTTTTGGTGGCTTGTTTTGTATTCGCATAAAATGTGTGTAAAGACCTAAGCGTGTGTGGGAATGGGTGGCTCAAAAGTCTTCGCAATTAACCAATAAAATGACGAGGAAAGAAAAATGTAGTGAGTCGCCTTTTTAACGTAGTGTTTCGCAGGCTTGCCAATGTAATTCATTAAATTGTGCCATACTTAAAGTGGTATTTTTGGAGTGCTTTTCTCTAATTTTGTTGATTTTCACATAGAAGCCTTTGAAGAATCATTGAAACACAGTTTTTTTTTTTTGTAAAGGGAGACTCGGGTTGCATTTGCTAGCTGGTATATTTTACAGTTTAAAACTGTGAATACTCAAAAACGTAGTCAATTAATTTTAAGACCAATGTAATTCATTAAATTGTGCCATACTTAAAGTGGTATGTTTGGAGTGCTTTTCTCTGGTTGTGCACCCCCCCCCCACCCCGCTGAACCAGAGACAGATATTCCAAATTATCATGGAAGGTGGGGGGGGCATGTTTATCTATAGAACAACTATTATGAAACCGACCAGGCGGTGGTGGCTATGCACCTGGCCTGTGAACCCACTCCGTGGAGGCAGCAGTGAGGGTTTGATGGGCGTCAAGGAGGTTCCATACCCCTGGCTCGACAGGAGAAGGCGGTGCAGCAAAATGTGGACTCCACCTGTACCACCTGTATGGGATAGAGTGTTTCTCCCTCTCACGCGTGAGTTTTCTCTGGGTGATGCAGATTCCTCCAGCTCGTTAATTGGCCTGTAACACCTTCGGATTATGTACTTTGCCTCTCGTGGTCTACGTTGTGCCCTTATCCAGTTAAAATTAATTCAGCTATCAATGCACAGTCATGCTCAAACTAGTATTGCAGCAACACTGATCTTCATTGGCAGCCCTGAGCCATTACCATGGCAGGGACCATTGAGCCAATTCGGTCAGCAACCAGGATTTGAACCTCCCAACGTATCCTTTCTTCTTATCTTAACTTAAGTCATATAGCACCTTGACAAAGGCGCTCAACAGATCATTAAGAATGGTGCATATGAATATAACGGTGAACATCAGGTGAATAAACTAGATGAGAGGAAGTAATGGGCGAATCTATGATTCGAGTGCTCTCATCGCAGTAACACTAATGGTGACGCTTCATTTAAAATCACGTGCATTCACTGGAAGAGTCCAATGCCATCATCTCTCTATAATTGAGAAGCTCGTTTAATGTATGAGCACTCATTAATGGGAAGAGAATTCGCTGGAAACATCTTAACAGAGTGTTGGGCAATTGTTGGTGCCGGCTGACTGCTGCCCTTCCACTTGACTGTGGCTCCTCGCATCTCCGAGTCTTTTCCCCTTATTCGAGAGTGAGCGAACAAAGAGCGGCGGCGAGATACAAGTCGAACATTATTATTATTGTGATAACAGGCTGAGTGGACCTCTGACTGGGGGGCCTTAACTCGCGCGCTTATGACTGTGACCAAATCGCTTTTAACTGCAGAAGCGCCGGGCCAGATACGAGGTTCAAATGAGGTGTTGTTTCATACTTCACATTCCGCTGTGCTCAACAATCAATTGCGGTATGACAGCCGTGGCTGTGCGCTTCCTTCACGCCTTCACACTAAAATAGGGAGTAGGAGGACAATGATTGCTGCTTCTTGCCGGCAGTATTGCCGGCTGGTGACACCGTTGACAAATTGCACTGTGAGCTACGTTGTCAGGGCCGGAGGGAAGACGCCAGAAACCCCCGACCAAAGTTGTGTTAATAAAAGTGGCAGGACGGAGGGGAAAGCGAAGAAATAAATAAATCTGTCGCACTTGCGAGTGTCCAGCCACAACTCCTGAAGCCAGTGGATCTTCAGCGTATCTTCGGAGGCAAAGGCAACTCAAAGTTAATCAATAGAGAGATACATTTGCTGGCTGTGCCCAACACGCTGGAGGCCATAGCAGAATGGTGGGCTGTGTTCAATTGTGTCTGCACCTATGTGCGTGTATGAGTATGTGATCGGGAGGGGTAGTGTAATGGTTAGCACGCTGCGCTATGAACCTGGTGGACTCTTAGATTCCCGCTCACAGCCAACACTAGGAAGCAAATGCGGCCGGATGTGGTGTTGGCCACCCACCCCCTCGTGTGCCATGCTGTGCCGTGCCATACCGGCCTTTATAGGTGCACGCTAACAGCACTTGCCCCTACAGTCTGTTAAGGCTATACGGGGGTACTTTGTCTTTTTTAATTTAATGGCTCGCTTGCTTTTTTGATTAAGCTTTCGATCGGGCGATGTGCCATTGAGCTTTTAATAAAATCTTCCAATTTAATGTGACAACATAACCTGTGCATGCTATAACATTATTCGGCTGGTGGGATCCGTGGTTGTGCCGCTCAACTTAAGGTTGCATGGTTCAGACTTCAAATCCCAGTCGGATTTTCATTCGTGATGGGCACGCAACGAGTTGCCTTCAACATCAAAACAGGACATCTGAGAATGCTCTGTTTAACACGTAGTCTATCGCAACCAATATCCATAATACAGGGTTTTTATTAAATCATTTATATTAAGTTCACTTGCTTGCTTGCTTGCGCGCTTACGACCGTGCAAATCTTTCGGTCGTTTTTTAACCCACTTCCCGTGATCCAATCGAGCTGATATTTTGCATACAGACTCGTTGTGCATGACAATTTATTTTCCTGAAATTTTTTTTCCAAAATTTTACACTTTTTAGGCAAATTTTTTTTATATTGAATTACCAATTGCTTAATGGTGGCAGGCAATCATCTGATCCATAGGTGGCAGCCATCTCAAGCCAGAGGACGAGATGACTCTAGCCACCACGCATATAAAGGATTTATAGTGAAAAACTTTGTTTTCACGGGTTAATTTTTATGGATGATATTGGCTGTCGCCTGATAAAGCTAGTTGTATTTACTGGCGAAACCTCATACTCAGATTGTAAATGTTGTGGCTTTTCTCTCCAACACACCGGTGTGCTGTACTAGTAACGAACTGGCACATTCTGTTTACGTGACAAACCTTACTAATTCGCTGTGTTGGGTGGTGGCGGGTTTAACGACACATTTACATATTTACTAGATCAAACCCAAAAAAACGTGTATTATGGACGAGAATGCCCTACATGCCACGATGACGTTACAGTTCCCACAAATATTCTGTGCACGCCAAAAATTGAGTTGGGATTTTACTCGGACAATGATTTCTGATGCATTGAAAATGCTTGTAGTTAGCCAACAGCGCTTGTCAGAACCAGAATATGTGAGAATCAAAATCAGGATATGTATTTATACTGGCGGGATCCGATGAGCTATCACATTTTTTTTCACACATGTCCAGTAATTTCACAGATGTCCAATGTTGAGACTGACCACCACCATAGGGAATGGGCCATCTGCCCCATGCTCATTTGGGCATGGAGATGATTTCAATTTGACTTTTTATTCCTCCAGTAAAACCTCGCTGAGTGTCAAAATGCTTTTTTTCAGGAAGGGATCCTCCACTAGGATGTTTGGCTCGTAATTTAATGGACAGTTTGGTCATGGGAAGAAACAGTAACGCTTAAAGAAAATTGCACGCATCTCAGAGAATTACACTCGGAAGTATGCACAGACAAGTCAAGAACCTAATTTTGCACTTCCATCAGCTGGGCTCCTCACAGCCCAGCACGGATAGAGTTCCACAGCACGTGCTGATCTATTTGTCTCGCAATAACCCTGCCTGATTGACTCTCTTGCAAAAATCACCCATGATGCCAATTTACGTGTTCTGCTCGCACTGTCCAAACAAGTGGACGCAGGTAATTTATGTAAAAAGGGTAATGAATTAGATGACCCTGTTAGATGAATGTTGGATTTTTCACTCCTGGCTCAGGGCCAACAATCGACATGAGGGGCACCTGACACTCAGCTGAATAGGGAGACACTGTGACTCAGACTTGAGTTGAACTCACGTCTGAGTCACAGAAGTACGAACGTTTTACTAAACCAAAAAAAACTATTTGTATTTTACCAGGTAAGGCCCACTGAGCTATATAGCTCTTTTTCAGAAGCAACCTGGCCACAAATGATAGCTCAACGAAGTGGCTTATCATCACGTGTGAATTTATAGCAGCCAAATACTCTAAGCGCATGGCGATTATAATTGTGGAGGGGATGTGGAGGGGAAAACCGGAGAACCCAGAGAAAAATCCACGTGACCACGGGGAGTGCATGCAAACTCCAAATATACAGGCGTCAGGGTCGGGATCGAACCCACGAACTCTTGCATATCAGACAAGTCAAGAACCTAATTGCATATCAAGCGGGGAAGTTAACACATTATCACCGCAACATGCAGGAAGGCCCAAGACATGCAGGAAGGCCCAGGTTCAGAGAGGCAGCTTCCCCTGAACTGATATATTCCCATTGCATATCGACCCCTATTCTGTGGTGTACATTGCGTGTATGTTCCCCTGTGTATTAGCCCAGTGTGGAGGGACCCTGACTGGCATGGGTGGCGTGATCTTGAGCCCTGGCTTTCCCGGGAACTACCCCAGCAACCAGGACTGTGTGTGGCGAATAAAGCTTCCCGTCGGGTTCGGTGAGTTATGGGCAGTGTACGTTTCTGAGCACGTGTGCGAAATTCACAATTAACGAGATATATGTCACCGTTGTGTATGGTAACATTCTGCCCGTCATGGTGCTACAGTTAGTCTCAATGTGCAATCCGAATGTTGTCAGTTCAAAATGAGGGAGGTTAACTCTGCTTGTCATCTCTCTGGGTTATGTTAAGCTAATTCCATACATTGTAGAATGCCAACTGTGGTTATACAATAGAAAGAGCGAATGGTCGATGTGATTTAATCGTGGAATTAACACCACTGGCTCCTGGCACATTGAGGATTGTTGTTCATGAGACATAAATAGATACAGGTTAGTAAGGTCAGAGAGAGATAGAGAGATAGAGGTAAACAACAGATATAGATGAGAGGGCTGCTGATAACACATACAGATGTGTGAGATTAAAGTGACATAAAAAAGAGAGACGAGAGACCAGGAGACGAGAAGTACGTGGTCACGTAGATGTCACATTGCCATCTGACGTCATAACATGCGTAAATGTGACGCCACACTGCCTGCCAGCGTTTGCTAATTGTATCGTGTGGCTCAGGGGACAACAGTTGAGAAACCCTGTATTCAGGGTATGTTGTATATTCAGGGAACAATAAACCTAATTATACGGCATGGCTTTTTTTCTTCCAATAATTGAATTTCCAAGCACAGTTGTCCTATTATTATGCAATCTGATGTTGCTTCGCATTGATTTATTTTCCACTGCTTAGTGCATTTGCAAAACATTAGTGTATATTTAGCTGAGGTTCGCCTGCATTAGAAGCTGCTTTTGACATTAATGATGGTTGAGTAACATTTCTTAATTCGAATCTTCATTTTACCCATGATTTACTAGTCCCAAGTGAAATGGAACTTTCACAAATGTCTCAGGACCCTCAAAGGACATTGCTCAGTTTAGCATAGGAAAGTTTGTGAATAGTTTTTTTTTTTGCCAGGATTGTAGTAATAAAAAAATAGTAGCATAGGCTTGACTCAGACCATCATCCCCCCAGGGCTGATGTTGGAGTAGGCAAATGCTTCGTCTTGCCTTTGGATTTATTAGGAAGCCACAGGGAGCTATTCACTTTTAAATCGAGATTTAAAACTTATTTTTAAGAACTCCTTTTTGTGTTTAGCTTGTTGCCCTTCCCCCACACCTTTGATTAGCACAGTTGGCTACGTTTGGTGGCGAAAGAACATCCAACATACGTACATTGAATGGGTTTCCACTCTGCAACAAACGAATCAGGTGCCCCCTTAATCGTAATGCATCTTAAGGTGCGGCCGGCCACACGGAAACATCTCCGCCTTTCTGGGTGTCAAGTGTGCGTGAAGGCACTGTGGAAGCGCCCGGGTTGCCACTGCGTTGTCTCGCAGGAGCATACTTCCAGTTTGCCAACTTCTCCATGGAGCCCCTGCACGACTTTGTGGAGATCCTGAGTGGTCCCTCGGAGGTCAGCGGGGTCATCGGCCGTTTCAGCGGCACCAAAGCACCGGCCTCCACGCTCAGCACGACACACGAGACCGTCGTGCACTTCCAGAGCGACTACTCGCAGAACAAGCAGGGCTTCCGGCTCGCGTACCAGGGTATGTGCACTCACCGCCTGCTGGAGGGCATGAAAAAAATCACGCAGATCCTTCACTCCATGTAGCCTATACATTCTGTTGGGGGAAATCGCTGTCAGTGGTCACCTGGGATGGCCAGAATGGGGGTAATGTGACCAACACCACTCCTGAACCAGCTCGTGTATCTCCAGTGTTGATGTTAACACATCGCCGCACCGGCCACTCGTTTATGGTCATGTTGACATGCGGGAAGGACCAAGACTGGTTTAGATAGTCACCACTGGGAATTGAACTCGAGTCGCCGTGATAGTAGCACACTGCACTACAAATTACTGATCCACTGGTATGTTGTGTATATTATGCAAGACGGTGGCCCATCCTATGGGCAGTGTGATGAGACACATGGCACTCACGTGGCCCTCGTCAGACATCAACTTACATGACACTCACCACTCACCAGTTTATAAAAGATGGTGGCCATCGAGAATTAGGGGCTTCACCCATCATCACACACACCCTACACCATGGCTGAATTTTCTTATGAAATACAGCCTTGATAGGACCAGGCAATTGTCAAGTGTAGAGCAGATCAGCAGTTCCCAGGGCCAATAAGCCAAATTATTGGGTCAATTGTCTTTTTTGCGTGTATTTTAAACCGTGTTCGCATAATCAATGTATGATAAACGTGACAGATTCATTGCAATTGTTTGAGTGATTTAAGATGATTTCATGGAAAATACATGCGCATAGATTAACTGAGTTCACATGAGGGTGAACTTCAGGTAACGGCTTTATTCCTTTCCCTCGCGTACAACAACTGCTGTTTACTAATAAGTGACGGTAACGTCAACATGGTGCTTGTGCCAGGCTAGGTACACTTTGAGGCTACGTGAAGTATTGAAGGCTCGCAGTCAGGAAGTCATGAAACAGACCCAGGTGCCATGGGTTGATTGACTAATATGACTGGTAGATGCACCACCTGTACCCCCAACTGTGCCAACTTGCTGCGCTTTAGCCACCTGGCACTCCGCTCATTGTTGTGGGCATCGCTCTTCCACCCTCCACTGTTGCTGGAGGGCGACTGCCTCCAACTGCTCAGTAGCGTTCTCCATGAGCATCCTCCAAAAGAGGATGATCTTGACACCGCTGGTACTGGTCATTGGCAGGTCTAATCAGCTCCACATCCTTCTGTACCACATCAGTCCATCTCTTCTCTAGCCTATGCCACACCCGTATAGCCCTATTTATTCAGTCAAACAGAAGCTGTGTGGGTACGTGGTAGCAGGGAATGTGGGCAGCCTTGCCTGCCAGAGGAGCTCACTGATGAGACTGTATCAATATCTCTCTAGGATCTGTGAGCTCTAACAATCCAATCTGGATGGATTATAGGCAGACAGCCTAAATATTTCAAAGCAACGCAGATGTTAATTTAAAATACTCCACGTTCTGCAAGCATAGAGAAGGGGGGGCATAACTGTGGCCGAGAAGACCCAGAGCTTCGTGTGGAGCGATAGACAAGGTAGCTTCCACACAGCATTACACAGCTAATGAAAATATAATACTGCTCAACTAATTTAGAGTTTAGACCTCTGCTGCCAAACCAGAGCTGTTTATAAGCAGACTGCCCAGGTACTGAAACTTATCCACTCTTTCCACAACTACCCCATCATTTATGTCGAGTGGAGGGTGCATTTGATTACGTAAAATACCCAGGCAGGTGCTTGTTTTTGTGCTGCTGATGGTATGGTCCCATCTCTCAGTAGCACGCTCCAGAGATCAAGTAGCAGCGCCTCTGACTCCTCAGAGTGGGCCGCAATTACCAAATTATCTGCATACATACCATGGCTGACCAATAGGAAGCCATCCCTTTATTGCACCTGGGCATCGATCAGCCTCCCATTGTATCTGTGCCCGATGAAAATACATCCACGGAAAGCTGTTTCAACTACTTGGGCCAGAGGACATCCCTGTCACACCCCAAGGTGAACAGAAAATTGCTCTAGCTCTCACCCAAGCGTCTTTACCCGGGCCTGGCCACCATCATGATGGTCCTTAATGGTTGTGAGCAGAGGGTCAGGGACTCTGAAAGTATAAAGAATAACCCAGTGCCCTGGCCTATTTGTGGTATCATAGGCCTTGACTGGGTCCTTAATAGACACAAAGACAAAGATCTCCCATATAGCCTTAACAGACTTTTAGGGAAAATGCTGTTAGCGAGCACCGATGAAGGCCGTCACACGACGGGGTGGGTGGCCAACACCACGCCCGGACGCACACATGTACACACACTCGTAGGAAACCGTCTCTCCAGGAGCGCCGCGCTCAAGTTACACCTCCATTTTCATCCTCTGTCTCCCAGTCTCTTCTCAACCCTCCTGGAAGGTTCTACAAGTGTCTCCTCTTCCTCCTTCTTACCAAACCTGTCCCTTCTCTCTTAAGCAACTCTAACCGTCCTTAATTTTCTTGTTCCCTTTTGCTGCCCTTTTCGCTTAACCAATCCCGTGCTTCTCCCCAGACAGCTGTCCTATAGCAGCATTTATTTAAGGGGCTTCAGCGACCCTTACATATGGATACACTCAAACAACCCATTATTTTGTTAAATAAATCATTCTCTAAACAACCAGGAAATGGTTGTTACCCATTTCCTAAGGCTTTGGAATTCAACACAATAATCAACCTGCTTAATTAGTATTTTACATACTTGCATAAATCCAGTTGAGATGGCATTGTCAGTTTGCTCATAATGCATTTAGAGGACCATAATAAGATCGAATCCTCGTTCATAGGTCCACAACTCAGCCAATCATCTTTCTCGGGTTGATACATTTGGTACCACATTGTGAGTCATCATTTTGAGGCTGTATCTTACCATGCGAATGTGGAATTTATACTGCCCGTTCAAGGCCACCTAAGCATTTGAGCAAGTCCACTGGTTTGAGTGGAAAACTACAATGGATTTTTTTTGGTGGCAGTAAATTCTAGCTGGATGCCAACTGTTGATAGAATGCTCACCTCGCAACGCATGGGTCGCCATGTGAAATCACCGACCATGGGACTTTTCGGCCCACTATCTCTCCCTGTGAGATCTATAAATAGAGTACCAGTTTGTGAAACGCCAACAGTGGTCACCGTATGCAGCAAGAGGCCCCCTGATTAAATAATTATTTTATTCCAATAAATTTGTCCCTGTCATTCAGAAAGACTGTCGGTCGTAACTTTAAGTTCTTAATGTTAAACATAAGCCTAATCATTCATACAGCCAGTAATAATTGCGTATACAGCCTATACGGATGCAAAATAACTCAATGCAATATTATTGGCTACTTATTTATTTATCTTGCCCCTTTATCTTAATTTTCTCATCAGTGTCCGAGCAATTCTCTTGACATTGCCCAGCGTGTTCCTTAAATGTGGTGTGAGATATCGTTTGATGGCTAAATTAAATGCATTTTTTTCTCTCCAAATCAATATTCTTGACATCTGCGCGGTGACCGACAAAGCCTCCTCGTCTTGTCCTTTAAGCGTAATGCTTGTGCCATTTGCTTTGTGCTATATTTCAACGTCGTTTCATTACCTTTCTCCTTATCACAATGGCAAATGAACAAAATTTTATCTTGAAATTTAACGCATTCTGTAAACCTGGCCTCGCAGAGCTCGTGAGAAGGTCATATGTCTGCACCTGGTTGGTCAAGCATACATTCATAATAATTCATATTAAACGTTATAGATATTTTATTTCTTTAAGGTTCGTTCAGTTATGGAAACACGGAAGTGACCCCAGATGCTTTTTGGATAATTTGTGAAAACCACTGCTAAGTTCCCATACATATATATATTTTTTGTAAAGTCTTAATTATATGCTTTGTATACCACCCCTTCATGTGCAATCCCGGATTGAATACATGTACCGGCTAGCTGGCTGATACAGCTTCTTGAAACAAAATATTGAATCTTTGCCTCTGGGTCTCATTTGTGTAAGCCGTGCATGCTTGTGTAGTGACTAACTTGTAGACGTAAGTTCTTGGAGGCAGTTCTTTAATTAATACCGAGCACACTTTGTACAATACACACCCTACACTGTTACACACTCTGCTGTCTTTCGCTTATACGCAACTCTACACTGGTTGCTCGGCTACACACAATAGTCATCTGACACTGACGGCGCTGAACTAAGACGTCTAGCAGTGCAATATCAAGTGACGACGACAGCGACGAAGGCGGCGCGATGACAGCGATGATGGTGACGATCTTCAGCAGCACGATGGGATCCCACTCCAAACGACAGCCCTGAGGTCCCCTCCCGGGCCCCCTCTTATACTGTCAGCGTGGCCTGGCTCCGCCCCCGGCCAGGCCCCCCTTCTGGAACCTACTAGCGGGCTCTCGACGTGTCCCTTCCATAACCTTTGCCCCAGATCCCTCTCAGGTCTATCACGTGGTCTGCTGTCAGTCAGGGCCACTACAAGCTGCAGATCCCCTTCCCTGCCAGCAACCAGCGCTATGCTGCTAAGTGACCGATTCTATCTCACTACACTTGTATACGTGTCCATGCATGCTCAATGTTTGTGTTTATGACTGCATTTTACGTATGGGGAGTAGTTGCACTATGTTTAGCACAACTGCACCACCAACCCAACGACACGAGTTAAATTCCCAGCCATTGACAGCATCGGTGGCACATGATAGCTGAACTTAGCCCTGGGATCTTCCCTGGGTCGACTCTGCTTCTTAATGAATAAAACTTTGCAGGCTGTAAACATCAGCAATGAAAATATGTGAAGGCAGTCAGACATGGTTCTGACCATGCACCATGACATGGTTAATAGGTGCTCGCAAACACTACTTGCCCCACTGGTTTATATAGATTATATGGGTGAGTAGTGCACGTGTTCTCGTATGTATGTGTGCTCATGTGTTCGCACGTGTATTTGTGTGTTCATCTATGTGCATTTCTAATATTTTTAAATAATAGAAAAAATACTAATGAATGGGACTGTGTTAGCAATGTTAGACACGCACAAGAAACAAAACACTGCACCCTTCACCAATCCCTGATTATAACACGTTAGTTTGCGATACAGCTTTGGCAATGGCACCTTCACAGCTCACAAACAGGCCTCTCGATGTTGTTCACATATCAAATGATAATTATCATGACACTTATGGTAAATTACAATTCAGGAAATGGCCCTCTTCAAAGTAGAGAGAGAGCAGAGAGATGGACTTCGCTGGGGAGATTGCACTTTCAAGTACACAAATATGTGTGTTTGTATGTATGCGCCTATTTATGTTGTGGTGGAGCGGCAGCGTAATGGTTAGTGCGCTGCGCTACAAACCCGACCTACTCGAGTTCGATTCCCGTTTATGGAAAACACCAATGACGATTAGCTGAACCAGTCGTAGACCTCCCCTAGATCGTCTCAGCCTCAAAAATGAGTACCTGGTGCGGTGTGTAAACATCGTCACTAGTGGTGCTGGCCACCCACCCCCTCGTGTGCCGTGCCGGCCTTCATAGGTGCTCGCTATCAGCACCTGCCTCTACAGTCTGTCAAGGCTATATGGGGGATTTTTGTCTCCATATTTATATTGTAAATAAACCATGTGCATTCCGTACACAAGGCATTGTTTTAACGACCGTCTTGGCTTGTTGCAGCATACCAGCTGAGCTCCTGCCCCAACCCTAACCCATTCCGCAACGGCTTGGTGATCGGCAATGACTTTGGTGTTGGCAAATCGGTGTCCTTCGAGTGCTTCCCGGGCTACACGCTCATCGGGCACACTGTCCTCACCTGCCTGCATGGCTACAGCAGGAACTGGGACCACGCCATTCCCGAGTGTGAAGGTGAGACGCAGCCATCCTCCTGAAGGGGTACCACGGTGGTGAGATGTTAACTACCTCGCTTTGTGTACAGGAGGTCCCACCTACATTTGTTTTAATTATAAATATATTTTTTACAAAAAGATGATTGTTTATTTAATTCTGTATTTTATGAATGATTGTAGCCTTACTGTTTTTTTAATATATATTTTAAAGCACCTTGGGATTACCTGTTGAAAATTGTGCTTGAACAAAATTTAATGTTTACATTTGTTTAATTGAGATTATGAATGTACCAGTAATATGCTGTGTAAATACTCCAAGTGTGTGTATGTGTGTGTGTCAGATGATGCAGTGTTGTGGTTCGACTGCTTTGACTCTCAATGGGACAATTGAAAGCTGAAATACAGATTATGAGGGTTGACTCATCATCTCACTGAGGTTATTGAAACGAGTACCATGTTGTAGGACATCAGCAGTGTTTGTCCTACGGAGAGCCGGGCCATACCACCGCAATCTATCATTTCCATCACTGGAGTTGAGATACACTCTAGCTTTAAAATGAAAATATTACTGGATTTCATTGTTCGTCATCTTCCGTTGGTTATTACATTTTACCAGCTCCAATTCCACTGCACTGTGAGGCTGGTGACCTGGTTTCAACTCCCAGCCATGGCTCATATTAGTAAAATCGATGTCTTAATTGGTCTTGGCAACAGCACTGACCAGCTTGGTTAAGTATGGTCAAGCAACCGCCATGACTGACACAGCACAGGGAGGCTCTAATGGAGCAGTGTTTTGCCAATAAGCTTTACATTATCATTCCTTTAGCAAAATGATCAATGCGGAATTTGAGGAACGTTCTATGATAACCCAGGGGAGGCTAAGCGATAACCATGAATCGAACCTGGTCTACTGGGTTTGTAGTTAATTGTGCTGACCACTCTGCAATTGCTCTTCATAACGTAAATATATCCCATATAGACATACCAGATCGTTTGGAGCAAGTGCTGTTAATGAGCACCTGTAAAGGCCGACACTGCACACGAGGGGGTGGGTGGCCAGCACCACGTCCGGGCCGCCTCTGTCTACCCAGTAGTGATGTTTACACACCGCACCAGGTACTCATTAGAGGCCGAGTCGACCTAGGGGACGCCCAGGAACCGGTTCAGATAATAGTCACTGGTGATGGCCATGAGCGGGAATCAAACTCGTGTCACCGGGTTTGTCGCGCGGCATGCTAACCGCTGCACCACCGTTCTCCTCATACACGCACATGGGCACAAACACGCGCAAACACACAGACACACATGAAATGCAAGGACACACACCACGGCCGCTACGTACTGTTTCTGCTAAAGGGAGCATAGACCAAAATCGCTTCCATCCATCAAATGATGTGGCCACATGTTTCAGTGACTCAGTGCATTTGTGCCAAAGGCCACAGGTTCACTGATCTGAGACTTGATACAAATACTCATCTCTGCACCCCATGTTAATCAATCAGCCAGTAAATCTGTCCTTTATCTATAACCATGTAAAACCCTACTGAAATACACTATCTATTTCACACACACACACAAGTCGAGTTGTAAGTCAGCGTCTCTCGGCTCACCCTAGCGATGGCTTGGTCCTCATCTTCCGTGGCCAGGGGTCGGGCAAACTGCGGCTCCGGAGCCGCGTGCGGCTCTCCATTGGACCGCTTCGTGATGTAATTTAATAAGGACCGCCATCTCCGTATTCACATGCATTGTGGCAATTGATATATTGAGTTGTCTTTACCGAATTCAGCCAGAAAGGTTAATTGGTGTTAATTGAGCGCTTCAAATGATCCAAACTCCACATCTGAGTGAAGGGCTGGAGCCGCGATGCCAAGAGGCTTGATTTTGACAAACGGCAAGTGCATACCATTGTTGCACGTTGAAGAAATGTCATGAAAAGCCC
This sequence comes from Entosphenus tridentatus, assembly GCA_014621495.2. Lineage (NCBI taxonomy): Eukaryota > Metazoa > Chordata > Hyperoartia > Petromyzontiformes > Petromyzontidae > Entosphenus > Entosphenus tridentatus. The sequence goes on from CM025625.2 coordinate 2,285,582, forward strand.
GAGTCACGACCAGTTTGATTTTAAGCCCTTGACAGAATTCTGCTGTTAACTGGAGCTACTGCAAATGCAGTTCGGCCTTGTTCTTGCAGCAGTGATTGTCTTGGTTTCCATGCCATTGTTTTTAATTCGTATTTAATCACCGGTGTTTATCCTGTTTTGGCAGTCGCTTTTGCCGTGGGTTTGTGCAAAAAATGTTTTTTGCTTTTGCTGTAATTTGCACATTTCTCCCACGCAATGTCCTGTAACTGCCGCCATTGCCAGGGCCATTGTCGATTCCCATGAAAGAGCTGCTTGGCTTCACGGGCCTTCGTAGCAGCTGAATTAATCAAGTCTGAGTCTGAGACCTTGGGGCACCGTTCCGAATAAATAAAAATCTAGCAAACAATCAGTAGCTCCGTGAGCGCTGATCAGAATCTGGGCCGTACGTGCTGGCATCAGCACGCTCGGCCCTCCGTGGGCTCTGCTGACCAATCAGCCCTCGTCAGTCTCGCACGCGTGCACACACAAACACGCGTGCTGATATGTACGTGAGTCTTGCTTCATCCTGCGCCGAGGTGCAGATTCATAGCGCTTTGCCAAAGATGGCTTTGTTGCTACTTGATAATAATAATGATGACGACGGTGATGATGATAAGATGACAGTGGCTCTTATGAAGAGAAAGGAAGATGATGATGGTGGTAATGATAAATTAAGTTGATGGTTATATTGATTGTTGTGGTAAATAAAGGTAATGATGATGGTTATGGGTTGAGCCACCAACCCATAATCCACCCAAATAACACCAATCCCTGTCTGGTGGTTACCCACCAGCCCTTAACCTTGACAGAGCACCCTGCATCATGGCACCCATGGAGTCGCCCTATGGGAGACTCCCAGAATAAGGGCCCACTGATGTGCACCATGGCCAGACGTGAAACTTAAGTTTTTCCGGTTTTATGTAAGTTGATTTACAAGGTTCTGAATGAATAACTTGCATCATGAAACATGAAAGGAAGATAAAGCCATTGCTAACAAATTATAAGACCGTGAACCTGAATGACAGCATTTCCTAAATCACTAGTCAAACCGTAGACAGTGAGAGGCTGATTACTCTTTTCGTAAGAAATAAATGGGTGCCACTTGAAGGAAATTCAATATTTTTGTACACTTAATGTTGGTCCCTCCCGTGGAAATGTGGAATTTCCATCACAATCTCAGTGCCACCAACTGAAAACATCAACCACCCGTTTGCTGAGCAGGGATACACTTGATTATATTTAACTTGACCGAACGATCGTACTCAATTTTTGCAAATTAAATATGATAAACAATATTCTTAGGTTTTTTCGGTAAAGTCACGTAGGTTAAAAAATGTAAATTAATAAAAGTAAAATAAAAATAAAAACCTAAAAATATGGATCCTTGCAGTCACGAAAGCTTCAAATCTAGAAATGATAAACAATGTGTCGATGTGTTAGATTTAATTGTGCACGTTTGTTTGCAAATATGACAAACTATTTACACTATGGGAACCTCATTTGCCAGTAATAATATGATAATTGTTTTTTTTACCCTTCTATCTGGCAACAAAACTGACACCTTTTTACAAGGAGTCATGTTTGCATAGACCGCAATACCTGCAGTCATAAAACAAACAAAAGACATAACTCTGATAATGTGCACTGTCCTTGAAGTTGATTGGTCACACCCGAGACAGCTTTCCTTACAGCCTAGTCTCACATGGGTTGGACTAGATGACGC